>CM043119.1:29862820-30277746 GCA_023701765.1 Hylyphantes graminicola
AATAGATAAAGATTATGCGGGTGAATGACGAAATCAAATGTTTACAAACTTACATTATTTAACGTTACATAATTGGTTAAAAAAATATTTTAAAACTTCTAATAAATATTGAGAGATATTAGAACCCCAATTTTTAACAAGATGAGCTTGAAAGGACTATAAAGGCCATAAAATCCTAGTTTTACGACGTAACGTTACAACAACTTAATATTGAACTTAAATAATTGAAGCATATTCTAAAATTGATATTTATAAAATTAACAAAAATATTTTCATTTAAAGTAGCAATTCTTTCTCGGACGTCGATTGGTGAATTAATTTCATGCGAGTACAAAGCACAATAGGGGCACAGATTAAAGAATAAGCAGAAATGAAAACTGGAATTAACTACGTCCCCATGAATTAACTATGAAAAAACAAATTCAGTTTGAGTTAAAATTATTTTCAATTGTAATTTAATTATGAATGCTAAGATATTTTAATTCTCATTTTTTTTTAACTGAAGCTGTTTTCTGCAGAAACAATCTGTAGAAATGCAATGTTTAAATTTAACTTTTTATGCGTTTTCAACATTTTCCCCAGTTTAAATAAGGAAAATATTTTCAAATTTTATTTATGTAATGCGATATCATTCCCCTTACACAAACTATTTCAGGCTTTCATTAATCTTCCTACGCTGCCATAATTAGAAAAGTGCGGTTGAATATAAGTAAGGGTTTTTTTCGTACTGAGGGCTGTGGGGTATAACGATAGCTAATTTTCATAGTCCAATATCATTTGGAGCAAAATATCAGCACAACACAATAACATTCAAATTAAAATTATTGCAGCCCATTTACCTCATTATTTATTTAGTGAGTAGAAAAAGAAGAGAAAAGTATTTAATTTTTCTTTTAGTAAACTTAAAATGCAAAATATACTCTTAAAACAACCGAGCGATTTTTACTCAGTCTGAGTTAATTTTCACACCTCCAGTCTTGAAAATGCACTTCCCCGAAAGGAGTGGATCCTTTGAGTGTTAAACCTCCGACAGGATCACTCCAAACGAGTGATTTTAACTCAGTCTGAGTTAATATTCACTCCTTGCCAGTGTCGAAAATGCACTTCTACTGGAGTGGATTTCACTCTTTTGTTTTAAGAGTGTATTTATTTTGAATGTTTCATTTGTTATTAATGTTAATATAAACTTATAGAGTGCTTTCAATAGATTTTTCTTTACGAAAGTTTACTTTTTAGTAATAATTAAGAATCAATGCATATATGAATTAAGTTTACTAAACAAAATCATCTTTACCGGCCAGATTTATCCTTTATATTAAGTAGAGGATTATTTTTTTCGAGCGATTTTTTAAAACGTTTAAAGAATTTAAAATGCCTGTTTTATCGGGAAAATAAAGCACCAGGCTATCAAAAATTAGTAGATATAAGCTAATTTTAAAATCAGACTGATTTAAAATTATTTTTCAGTATTTAACCCACTTGTTTTGGCAGAAATTAATCATCCAAGAAAAATTTAGTAATCTACGAAAAGATTTCTGAGTTAGATGATTGCCTGAGCTTCATAATATGAATATTCAAACAATTAAAATGCAAATAAGTATTATAGGTTATACCCTCGTGAGTCATTCTTTGGGAATGAAGGATTTGATTGACAACAAAATCAGATTTTTTTTAACATCGATATTTGAACACTTGATTCGATATTTATGAAAGAACAATCGATAAATATTTTTTTTATAAATACGAGTACGACTTACCTCGTTTTGTACAAATCCGAGTCCAGAATCTGTTGCTTCTCACTGTTTTCCAAAAGTATCCCGCTTCTTTCCAGCGAAAGTTCGAATCGACTTTCAATCGGATTTCCGAAAGTTCCGTATTCCTTGGCATCGTGATTAGCTGCAGGGTGCTTGTCCCCCATTGTGTATACAAAAAAGAAAGCTAATTGTTCAGAATATCGGTTTTAATAGTCCGCCCCGTTCCAATGAAAATAGGTGATAGCGAGAAGTTTTTGGCGCAGCTCTGAACTTTGTTCTGCGCCGTTCGAATCAAACAGGTCGTTCTGTGTCTGTCTCTTTTTCACAAGTTCTTGGCGTTGCTTTTTCAACTGTCGAGCTCTTGGCGATTTATCGCTGGAAGTGCATGTTATGAAAAGATATAGAGCTGCGTTATCTGGTAGGGTGTGTGCAATACAACTGAATTATCACGTAACCCATTTGTGGAACATCGCTTTTCTTAATTTTATTTTAAAATTGTTACAAGGTTAGCTATGAAAATTTAGACCTAAATAAACATAATTTGTTATTTTTTATGTAATATAAGTGATAAGAGATTTAAAGATCATTTGGATATCGATTTTTTACAGTTAAAATAAATAACTGAAGTGCGTTTAGATATTTTAACGTTGGTTGATTCAACCCCTGGTTTTCAACTATTAACGCTTAAAACTATACAGATCTTGATAGTTTGAGTTGAACGCTTCCGGCTATTTAAAGTGGTTGGTTGGTAGACATATATATTCAGGTTTGTGTGCTTGGTTGGAGATCCGATTATAAGCCTTCGTCAAGTAAGACAGACACAACACACACATAAGTGACAGATGCTGCCATCTATTGCCAAATCTGCAATTTAGACATGTCCCTTTCCGGCTGATTTAACCCTGTCAGAAGGTCAGAACATATTTAATACAAACAGGAAATACAAATTATGAATTTAAAATGTCATAAACGCATAAACGGTATCATACTTCGAAACATGCCCTTTCATCAAACACATTAGGTTCGCGTTTTTATTAATTAACGTTGTACTGCAGCTGCTGTACGGATTATTTCGATGGTGAGGACCGGCTAAGTAAATGATTTTGCAATGAGAAGTTTTTGGAAATAGTTTCCGTAATCCCGTAAATAATGTCTAAATTTAAAAATATTTTATTATTTTTTATTATGTCGTCACCCAGTTCAGATATCTGAGCAATACTTGATTTGAAAAATTCTTTTTTAAAAAGGCATTGTCTAATTTCAAACTAGAGCTACTTCGCACAATAGTTTCCTTATTCTTTGCATTGACTCCCTGAGGGATACACAAATTTGCTACAGTATAAACTTGTTTTCACTGAATGAGATTAAAATTATACTTTTAACTGGAAAAATTTAATTTATAAAAATAAAAAAAATTACATATTTCTGTTGTAGATAGTTGTAAAATACTCCTCTATGCTTTCTCTTTTTAGAAAATTTATTAAAATTTTAAATTTGTATCAATCTATTTAGAAAAAGATTATGTATGTTGCTGGAAAACCTGACAATCAGGTGATGGGTTTATACGTGTGTATCCTTCAGTGTGTTTAAGAATTGTGATAAGGTGGTGCATTGACATAACGAACCTAAACCAGAGGAAGCTTCAACACTGCAAAATATACCCACCTCGTCACTTGACATTGTTCTAAATAACGAGGCATTATTGGCTGCGTTAAAGCTAATCACGGTAGGCTAGAAGTCGACATACGGAATTGATTACATATACCGACTTACCTGGGGCCCGGATGGCCGAGTGGTAAGCATCGCTGGCCAGCAGCAGGGCCTGACCACGACCAGTTGGGGCCCAAGGCCCAGATACTTTAAGGGGCTCCTTACCGAATGCATATGCATGGCCAACGAAAAGCTGAGGTTTCTCCCCGTTCTCCGCCATTTTCCGTTCTCACAACAAATTTGTCAAGACTTCCTTTCAGTTGTTTTTCTTTATCTTCAATGGTTGACTTTTTTTTTTGCTTTGCAGCACCAGACTTATAATAACGAGTTAAGCTGTTCGACAAGTACAAAACAAAAACGCATTCTAATGATGGTTTGGTTTGTTTGAACAAACACACTCTGGGCTACTACCAATTCAAAACTATGATTTAAAATTACTTTTAGGTAAAAAAATATATTTTCATAACTTTTGCAAAACAAAATGCATAGGTTTACAGCGAATTTTGGGGCCCCCCTAAACTCAGGGGCCCAAGGCCCGGGCCTTGTAGGCCTAGGCAATGATCAGGGCCTGGCCAGCAGTCTGTGTGCTGTAACGGGCGCGGGTTCGATTCCCGCCTTCGCCTTGGGTGTATTTCCTCTCTTTGTGACAGTAAAAAATCTTTCTGGGTCTGTCTTACTTGACGAAGACTTATAAGCGGCTCACTGAGCAAGCACACAAGTCGGAATATATATGTAAAATACCCTACCCCTACCCCGACTTACCTAACCAAATAAAATACCCCTATCATATGAATTTGGCGCAAGCAACGATTTGGCGTATTTTCCAGACAAGAGACTTTAAAATATCAATAAGTTTTAAACAATGCCTTTCTTCAGTTTAACTCATTCAGTATAATTTAAGCACTTCGCCTAATTATTTCCACTTTATGACTGTAGAGTAGACAATAAAGGAGAACAGACTTTATATATGTAAGATTATTTATTTCTTTACATTTAAAGTATTTATCTATACTTTTTAAAGCATTTTTTAAGAAGTAAATATGCTGATAGACTTTTTAATGAAGTATATTTGTAACTTAAGTTTATTAAAAAATATATCATATGTTTAAGTTTATGAGAGAAAAATTAATTAAGTGAATTTTTTCTCAAAATATCTAAGTTGCCACTTAGAATAAGCTTTTAACTGCATTATTTGGAAGTATTTTCAATGATTTAATAAAAATGAGAATGAAATTTTAAAGTTATGTAAAAATCAACAGACATTATCTTTTTTATACACTAAAGCTATTGAAGTAACGTTTGCGCCAAACACGGTTTCTGTAAAAGTATTTTTTCTGCAATAGCACTAACAATACAGGTAAACCAAACCCTTATCTAGTACATGATGATCCTAACTTAACTTGGCCTACTTTGAAGCCGCTGTAATAACAACTAAATTCTTATTCAATTGAAACTCGGTAAACAGACTATTCAATGGATGAGCTATTAGAAATTAGTTTTCTGGGAACTTAAGTTCAATTTACACTAGGTTAATAATAGCTAAATTGTTTTAAATATCACAACAAAATTTAGTTCTGGGCATAAACAAATTGTGTTCTTGACTTTTATGTTCAAGAATTATGGCACAGAAACTGTTAATTACTTCTTGAAGACATCTAGTGTTGTCCATACAGTCCATAACTTTTATATGCAAGGTGCTGTCACGTATCAAAATTAAGTGTGATGAAGAGTTTATTTTTAAAAAATCTTTAATAGCACATCGTTTGAATAGACTACATCGAATTTAAAATTTATTTTCAGCCACAGGAAATAAATTTTTTTTATATTTTGCTATTTAATATGTTTAACTAGTAGAAATTTTTATAGATACTCGTACTTATACTAAAAAGGGCAATCAATTTGTGCAATAACAATTTTACCTGTGACAAGTTTAAGAAAATATGAGCACACGTTCGTGGTAAACTAGCACTTACTAATAGGGCAATATAAATAAATAACTTTATAATGGCTATCATGATAACAACTGTTTTTCGTTAGCCCTTAGTTTTACCGAATTCGAATGGTGTTATGGGTATTATGTATTACTTAAAGTAGGGTAATGGCCTCTCTGTGAGTAATAAAAAGAAAGGTGTACTACAATTTAGACCGTTGCATCATTTTTATGTCCTTTATGTAAACACCTGCAACTTAAATAAAATTATGAAATTATTTTTTTTGACTATTTCTTTATTTACTATAACAATACAGAACATGTCCTTTTACAAGTAGAGGCAGACTTGAAGAAAACAGATCACAAGTACAATAAAATAAAAGGGAACATGAAAAGAAAAACAAGGAATTAAAATATTAAAATACAAAAAGCCAGTAAGGTCTATTATAAACTATGGATAACACAGAGAAGCCAGTAAAAAGTGCACAACAAGAAATACATTAATAGGACAAGATATAAAACCTAGCATCTTTTCTGAAACTCAGTATTAGATATACTCAGTATTCATACAAATACAATTGCAAAAATAGGGGAAATGATGTCACATTTTAACTTAGCGATGTTCTCTTTGATACTTTTCCTATGAAAGAGCAGATTATTAACTAGGTCAATGAAATGAGAAATGTATTTATTATTAAAATAATTTTTTAAATAGTATGTGTAAAGACAAATTTATTACGGGTAATGTGTTTAGGAGCATACAAATGTAGTAATTGTACTAATGACGAGCAATCAACGTTATTATTTAAAAATATCGTTAAAAAAATTAAACCACAGACAGATCTACGACATTCGAGTGTACATTTCTGCAAGCTAGAGGAATAAAAATGGTTATTAGATTTAAAAGAGATATATAGCGGATAAACTTCTTTTTTTTTCTACGGTTACCTCTAAAGCTTTATTGTACGGATTCCAAATAACACAAATTCTAAAATTGAGCGAACTAAGGAGTTAAAAAGACTAAATTTTATATTTGTTTGATAATAGTTATTCGTGCAAGTAATACGCAAGGAAAAACTTCTTTTTAAATGCGGGTACATAAGTTCATTATTATTGCCGTGTGCTGGAGATGTGTGTCTCTTATTATCTCAACCCCCCCCCCCCCCCACTTGCACCCTTCCTAATTCTATTTGTTGCTACATTCACTGGTTAATTGCTTATATTTTTTCGATGTTTCATCAACAATAATCGCATAAATACAGTCATATGGCAGGACTATACATATTTTCTTCTTGCGTATCATGCTTTTCACAGTTCACAGCAGTCTAATGAAGAAGTTCTCAAACTCCCAAAAGAGACCGGATCCAGTCTAACATCGAATTGAACAAAATAATGCTGACATATGTAAGTGAGGGTCATACATATGATAATGGTTTGCTGACCAGTGTGTTTAAAAAAGTTTAAGCAATTTACAAGTCATTGATATTAAGGGTACTCCCGTGCAACGCCGGGTTTATAAAGCTAGCAATCGGTACCTTTTGATAACTCCTTATCCATTTTATCTGTTTGCTTATCGTGTTGTGAACGTGCTAAGAAGTGAGTATCTCAGTCTTGAATTGTTCCCCACTGGTTTTGAGCAACAGTTTTCACAAACAATTCCGACTTTATCATTTCTAGGCTTCCGAAATGAACAAATATGTTATTATTCCTTATTTCGAATAGTTTCTATGGCTTCCCCCTAAAACCGTTATTACTATCCTACTTTTCCAGAATAAGTTTGAGTATTTTATCTCTGGACTAATAAGAATTCGATTACCGTTGTTATCACAGCTTAAAATGGGATCATGAAACATCCAAATTCTATTTTTAGAAATTTGAAGAGGAATAACAAAACCATTACCTGACATCCACTATCATGATTTTTGTGTATCCAGCTAATCCACTACACTTTGAAACCCTTTTCTCCCTATTCCTATTTTTTACACATATTGATTATATTAAAGAAATAATCTTTCCGTTGTTAGGGAAAAATTTCCATAGCATTAAATATATTAAAAGAAACTGTCACACTTGAAATGTTTCGTTGTAAAAGAAAACTTTGAATACATAAATAAACTTTTATAGTGAGCCTTATTTCCCAAGTTATTATAAAGTGCTTGTATCCGACGGTTTTTTAAATGAAAATCGAATTTTATATAATTCCAATTTAGAAATGCTATTTGCTATTTTTCGTTAAAAAAATAAATTTAAAAAAAATATTTTTAAAGTAAGTTTTTTCCAAGTACACTAGATTTAACTTTTTACTATTTATGTACCAGTTGAATCCAAAGTTTATAAGGTTTGTTTTATTTTAAAAATAAGTTAAAACCATATTTATTTTTATTATTTATTTTACTTTTTTGATAATAAACAAGTGACATATAATTCATGTAAACATGAAAAACCCTCTCTTCTGACTTCAAATCTGAAATCATGGGATTCTCCATGCTTAGGGTTACCATAATTTAAGTCTGAACATTCGACGATGACTAAGTTTTTCTCCTTTTCTTCTCTCTCTCTCTCTTCGAAAATATACAACTATAAAGTTTGGCGTGACAAGGTTATTTAAAAAAAGTATTTAAAGTTTGGTGTGACAAGGTAATATTAAAAAAGTATTATAGTAAATTAAAATTCATATTACGAGGCTTACTTCTTCAAAGAGCACCTAAAAATAAATTAACTTTGTGTACCACTATAAAAATATTTCGTAATATTTTTTTTAAAATAAGTGGCTTATGGTTAGTTTTTTTTTTTTTTTTTTGCAGTCGAATATTCAGTTATAATTATTTTAGACATAAATTTCCTCCTATCTGGGATTCTCAAATAACAAATCTAAACTAACTAGACTAATCGAAGGATTTTCTTTTATTCCTTAAATCAATTATTGATATATAAGATAATCGGCTTATTTAACCCGACGTAGAAAATTTCTGCTTCCATTCTTTTCATTCCAAACAAATTTTAACACCGGAAGTTTTCGCGGATATTACATAAAATCTCTGATAATCCGGCCCAAGCCCGGGCATTTGGTAGCAATATCCATGCTAGTCAACTTAACTTAAACTTAAGCAATACACTCTTAAAACGAACGAGCGATTTTAACTCAGTCTGAGTAATTTTCACTACTCCAGTCTAGAAAATGCACTTTTCCTTTTGGAGTGGATCCTTTGTGAGTTAAACCTACGACAGAATCACTCCAAACGAGGGATTTTAACAAAGTTTGAGTTAATATTCACTCCTTTCCTGTGTCGAAAATGCACTTCTCCTACTGGAGTGGATTTCACTCGTTTGTTTTAAGAGTGTATCCTTGGGGATGAATACCCGATTCCTTTCTTTTTTTTTAACAATTTGAATGTTTCAAAACTCGATTCATCGATTATGGCTAATAATCGATTGCAATCGATAGCACATTTCAACAAATTCGCAGCTGCGTTGTATTCATAAATGTGAATCATATATTTGTGATCTATACAAACAAAGTTATTCTTCAGAAGTGTATTTGTTTGACCAGTGGTGTAGTAGGGCTTGATCACGACGGTACATTCCAGTGTTTTTTTTTTGGTTTTTTTTGAGATTTTATTAATGTTATAAGTTATTGCATATATTATTTGCAAATTTCTTTTTAAAATAATTTTAAAACTTTTTTTTAAAAAAAATCGAGTTATTGTTTAGTTTGCATACTCTACCAACTGCTATTTACAGAGAATATCCACAACTCTGAGCGTGGTTAGGAAGATACATAAAAAACAACATTGATTACTGGCAAAAATAGTTTTACTGGGTAAAAAATTAACATATTTCGTAAGACGAAGATCCTTCTTCTTCAGAATAATATACAAATCTGGCTGAGCAATGATTTTTTATAAATGAATTTTAAAAAAGGAACAATAAAGGAAAATATTGTAAAGCCGCTCTCTATATCTTGCGCTTTTACTTGTTTCCCGGGAAGCACGATGCATAATGTGTGGTTACTAATCCAAAAATTAATTGGCTGATTGCACCTCATTCCCACTATACCATCTTAAAAAATATTGCAGATGCAAAGCGAAGTTTTTTTTCTTACGAATAGATTCATAAACTACGCGACCAGATTTGCAAACGAAAAAAACGCACAAAGATAAGTAAATGTTTCGTGGTCATTATAGAAATGAACCTACCATTTGCAAAATTAAAACTTCTGGATGACCTTAACTGTTAATTTAAACCTCTTCTATGCAAAAAAATTCAAAACTTATGCGAATAGAAGCAAAAAATGGAACAATTACAGAATTAAAAAAATTAACTAATCTATTTTTGTTTATAAAAATTTCTCGATTTACGTATTGCATTAAAAAGAATTGAAAGTGTGCTTCCAGGGTCTTACGTTAAATTTACCTAATGCATAAAAAATTTAATGAAGTGAGGGGTACCTACATTTGTGCTATTTCTAATAGATGAAAATACGTGATCATCAGGTCTCTCCGGCACACATACTGATGGTTGGTTATGTGGGTAGGGGAGCTGGTTTAGACTATAGCGGCTAGAAGACCTCTTCTAGCCATCATAGTTTAGACACATATTGAGTTTTGTATAAAGTGTTCTATAGTAGGGTTGAGACTGAAATTGGCAACAGAACCATGGTCCAACTCGGGAAAAATTTAGAAAGGCATGTTTCTATATCGTTTCTACTTATTGTTGATAGAGTCACGTTTGACATCAGTTTTATCTTTAATTTTCGTCGGTGATTTTAAATGTTCTATTAAAAAAATTGTTAAAAGTTGCTTGGCCTACAATTGTATCCTTAGGTACAATGCATGTGATGGACATATAAAGTTTTTCAATTAACTTTTTATTTAAAAAAATGTTGTTTAGAATGGGGTCTTATTTGTACATGATTATGTACATCTTGGTACCCCTATTAAATAAAGGACAGCATGCATTTTTGAAATATAAATCTTTCACAATCGATTTTTCACTTAATTTTTAGTAAACTGTTTTTTCATTGAAAAACTTTGCAGTTAGGAAAATTGGAGGCTTTGTATTGCAAACAACAAAAGCAATCCAAAAACCGATACATTTCTTTAAAATAACATTAAGTCTGCTTTTTTCTAAAATACCTAGGAAAGAAGGGAATAAAAATACTATTTTTATTATAATAAAATATAAAGAGTGTATATCTGCAACACTGTATACAACACTTAATTGTGATGGTGTGTAAATTTGTTAAATCAAATAAAAAAACTCATTAGTTATTTTTTAAAAAATTAAATTAAAACAAAAACACGACAAAGAATTGGAGAATACTTAATAGGAATTAAATTTAAAGCAATTAAAAATTAATTTTATTTTATATAATTACTATTTTTATATCATAATTGGAGCGGAGAGGTTAATTTATGATCCTTGATATTTTTATTTTATATCTTATACTATAATACGAGGAATTGGACCCAAATCGAAAATCGCCCCAGAATTAATAAACTCCGGTAAACTTAGGGGTCTGGGGTTTTTGGCCACGACGAATCGATTGGCACAGGTTTTGAAGAGCTACGGTCAAGCAGTTCGGAGTTACAGATAGGATATTTTCAAACTTCATTAGTTCGCCATAATGGCTACTTTCGTGATGCCATCTGCTAAAGTTATAAGCCTCTGCTTAAGCTATAAATGTTTAGTTAAGATTTTAATTTTCAAATTTAAATAAATTCAACCTTGCTTTAAACTTTATTGAGTTTTACAGAAATGGTAACATGAATATTTTTTTAGTTCCAATCAGCAGACGATTTTAGTTCTATTCTGTTCATTGGCGATTATTGGCGATCTTGAAAATTTAACATATGGTTGCTATACCTATCGAGTTGAATGAAGTATGAAACGGAATGTTTACCACATTTCGACATTTTCGTTGCTTTTCAGCGAAACGCCAATTATCAATTACATTTCATGATTTCATTTCCTATGACTTTTAAAACTTTACGTTTGTATAGAATAGTTCCCTTTCCAAACTCTAACTATACTATAATACGAGGAATTGGTGCCAAGTCGAAAATCGCCCCAGAATTAATAAACTCTGGTAAACTTGGGCGTCTGGGGGTTTTGGCCACGACGAATCGATTGGCACAGGTTTTGAAGCGCTACGGTCAAGCAGTTCGGAGTTACAGATAGGATATTTTCAAACTTAGTTCGCCATAATGGCTACTTTCCTGATGCCATCTGCTAAAGCTATAAGCCTCTGCTTAAGCTACAAATGTTTAGTTAAGATTTAAAATTTTCAAATTTAAATAAATTCAACCTTGCTTTAAACTTTATTAAGTTTTACAGAAATGGTAACATGAATATTTTTTTAGTTCCAATCAGCAGACGATTTCAGTTCTATTCTGTTCATTGGCGATCTTGAAAATTTAACGTATGGTTGCTATACCTATCGAGTTGAATGAAGTATGAAATGGAATGTTTACCACATTTCGACATTTTTGTTGCTTTTCAACGAAACGCCAATTATCAATTACATTTCATTTCCTATGACTTTCAAAACTTTACCTTTGTATAGAATAGTTCCCTTTTTCCAAACTCTAACTTTGTTTACAATGGTGCACTGTAACTAATGTGACCAGACGTCCCGCTTTTTTGTAAAAGTCCCGCAAAGTCCCGAAAAACGAGGAAATTGTAAATAAAATAGACTTTTTTTTATGAATAATCTTTGTAAAACGCTATGACGTCTTTAGAAATTGTTAAATGAAGCTAAAGTCATCAACAAATTGGTGGCGTATGGTTTCTGTTTGCCTGGAGCCACTGCTGCTGTTGAACGCGCCTTCCTTATCTTTCTTTTACCAAGTGTGTCATTGTGTGAAGGGACTACTATGTGCTTAAAAAAATACTTAAAAAATACACCGGGGGGGGGGGGGGGGGGGGTGATGGAGTGTCCCACTTTTTGATTTTGAAAATCTGGTCACATTAACTTTCACCGGTTATCTTTTCACCAATGGTTTCACAAATTTTCTTATGGTATGATTGTTTTGATAAATCAGAATTGAAAATTTAAATCTTCGAGTTAGCTTCGATACCTATTTTCTCCGAGCAGAGCTCGGTCACCCGCTGGTTTTAATAATGTGTCAATTCTGTGCACATTATTACGTTTCCTTCAAATCCTGTTAAGTAAGAGAATGGATAAAATGTATATAAGAGTTGAAGAAAAACACAAGCATTCGATTCCGAACAAGCACAGTTGTATTTGCAGTGTAGTATATACTTTAAACCAGAATGGATGCATTTCAAAAGTCAATGAATTCAGTATTAATGAATATGTAAAGAGTATAATGAAATTGTACTGTACTGGTACAATGCAAAATTTCAGTACTAAGTTGTCAGTGAGGGAATCATGTTGAATTGTTTTTTTGTCCCAAACAAGAATTTTTATTAAAAAAAATTTTATAGAGGAACCCTGTACGCATATAATTGTCTTGTTTTGTATTGTAAAATGTGCATGCATATTAAAGCATTTTATTTCAGATTTTTTTTATGTAACTTTGTAACAACAACCGGTTTAGTGTTTTATTTCATTGGCAAATAACTTTAACTATGAAAAAGAAACTATTTGGTCAGGAAAAAAGACACATGTATTGTTTGATCGGAGATCGAAAATTACAATTGTAGTATCGACGCGAAGCGTCCTTACTAAACATCGAAAATATCCCTAGACGGGGTGTATTGTTTGAGAAAAATAGCTAATTTATTGATTATTTAAAATCAATCTTAATTCTTGGTAGATTAAATATTTAATAATTTCAATAAAAATTCATAGATCTATAACAGACACTGATAAATGTAAAGGGAAAATTAATTCGACAATATTATGTATGAATATATTATCTATGAATTATTGTTAATTATATATCGAATTATTAGAATATTTTCATTCTAATGCAGTTTTTGAGCTTTTTATAATAAATTAAGTTTCAAGCTTTCTATAATAAAAAAAAAGTTTCAGATAATATACTACCTTTATGCAAAGTAATTATTTAAGCTTCATTAAATATAATTTTTCTGCAAAATATTTATATTCTCAAAGCATAAATACCAAATTCCAATAAGTGTCAAAATTTCAAATCGATTGTCGTGTTTGGTGAAACTTAATAAGCCATTTAAAATCTGGTCAAAGCATCCTAAATAATTTCTATTCCAATGGGGGACATTCAAGCCATATCCACCTGAGCTTCAATTCCAAATCGCTGTATGAAAAAAAGCGGTTAGACAGGTTTGAGTAGTAGGAGAAACATAAGCATGTGTTTCGGTAGCTGCACAGGATAACATTACCACGTGCTTCCCGAGCTGACGTCACATGAATGTTCCCCATTGCCCTCTACCTCTAAACCACAAGTAGCTTTCTTGCCACTCTCTTTTCCCCTGAACAGGACGGGGGCTATCCATGACAAGACCCGTATAGTGAGCCATGGTTGCCAATGACAGCGGAGTACTAGTCGTCCCTTCTCCCTATAACCTA
Organism: Hylyphantes graminicola; assembly: GCA_023701765.1. Classification (NCBI taxonomy): domain Eukaryota; kingdom Metazoa; phylum Arthropoda; class Arachnida; order Araneae; family Linyphiidae; genus Hylyphantes; species Hylyphantes graminicola. Next base: position 29,876,730 of record CM043119.1, read on the forward strand.
TTGTGGAACTCTTAAGTTTCGTACTTAACATGAGGCGCGTTTACACGAGCCATCGAATCCATGGAATGACAAAATCCCCATTAGGGGAAAAAGAGGTCGAGCAGGATTTCTAACCCAAATGACAGTCTGCGAATCCATGGTATGAATCATCAAACCCTTCTTCATTGGAAGGTTTGCAAAAAACTCCAATGAACCATGCAATTCCGGTTCTATGTGGGAGAAAATCCCCCAAAAGGGAAAAATTGCTGAGTTTGCTCATAATAATAATAATATTTTAAAAATTATAAGTAGAGCAAAGACTCAAAAACACAAATTTCAACAAATTAATAAAAATAAGACGTCACATAACTAAAACTTATAAATTATACCGAGAAAAAAAGTTCAAGCTACTGAGCTGAAGTAAAGTGAAATAATTTTGTTGCGGTGGAATTCCTGTTTTCTTTACACGAGGTGGCTAAGGCCCTGAAATTATTAAACGTAAGTTTTTTTAAAAATAATTTTGAATGTTTTAAAAGATATGATTGCAATTATTTGATGTCAATGTAATGTATCTTATTTTGATGTTTTACTGACACGAAGATGTGCATTTTTAAGTGCTCCTTGTTATGGGCACACTAGTATTGTAGCACATAGCTAAGCCTGAAACTAAAATTTATAAATAATTTACAATATGTATTTCCTATCCTGAAATTACTTGTTTTATTTATCATATTGTTATATTGCCTTCAAGATCACGCCATCTTCTGTATATTTACGAAGTAATTGTGAATTTGATTCGTTGTATATTCCACGTTGCCTACGCTCGGCTACTTAGTAGTTAGGAATGAACTTAACTCCTTTCTTATTGTTATAATTTTATTTGATTGTCTGATATTGTAATATTCCTTATTATTTACAGCATGGGGAAGATTATGAAAGTAGGCAAGGTGGTCCTTGTCTTAAATGGACGTTATGCTGGTAGAAAAGCAGTTGTCATTAAAGTAAGTAGAAATTTATGAATCGTAGCAAATATAAATTTTTTTAAAAGTTAAATATTATTGGAGATGCCATTTGCAAATATCATGTTGAAGGTATTTGTTTCAGACTACGTTAACCAAACTTTTGAATTTTAAGGAATCTCCAGCTATGCTTTCTTTCATTTTTTTTTTAGCATATTATTAAATGTGTAATCTCGTTGTATATTTGAAAAATGTTTAATCTATTTATTCTGTGCTCAACGTAAGAAGTTTGGAAATAATTGTATTAAATAGGAATAATATCGTTGACATTTTTACAAAATTACGTTATACAGTAACCAATGGCACAATTGGTTGTTTTTAATCTCATGCATAGTAACTACAGAGTAAGATAAGATGCATAGGATCTAAGAGTCATAATTTAGAACCCCAATCATGTAACAAACCACTCTATTTAAAAGTCTGGAAGGTGCGATTTTTAATTGCTTCCTTAAGAACATAAAAATGGCTAAAACGTTTTTCATAAAAAGATAATTTATATTAAGACTTCATTTCACATTTACAAGCAATAAAATTTAAAATGAAAAGTTATACCTGTTTTTTTAGTTAAAACATTGCACTTCTAGTGCATATTTCTTGAGATTTTTGTTGTGGCGTAGTGTTTGATGCCTTAAAACTTGATCCAGAGTAGGATAGTTAATAAATAATGAACCCATACCATACAAATCCATTATGATATATTATATGATAACATAATCCATTAATTTATCTAACAGCTATTATTTAAAGTTTTCCTTTAGTTTAGGGGCTCGTCACTTGCAGTGTGTATAATAAGCGGTAGCGCACGCGAAACGCGACACCAAAATGAAAACTTGCGATAGCGATTTAGCTTTGTATTGTATTTAGTTGCGATGCATAGCTAAATAGTTTTAGAACTACGGTGATTCAGAAGTCGCGGATCGCCGTAGTTCTGCCAGTTTCGGATCCCCTAAGTTTCGCTTTTTCCGGATCCCCGACGTTTCGCGATTTTCGGATCTCCGGAGTTCTGTGACATTTAAATTCTCAATTTTTTCGGATCCCGAAGTTTCAAAATTTTTGTATAGCTAAATTTTTCAAAAGTGTTATGTATGAATTAAAAATTGCAAAACACACAAAAAAAGTTTTTTACATGCTGGTCTCTTGACTGTGGTTCTTGGATGCCCGTTCGTCTGTAGCTGTCGTGTGCTCAAGTGCGACAGTAATTCAAGCATTAAAAACCTTCAGTTAGCCGGTTTCAATGTTTATTCAAACGGTTCTTCAGTTTTAACCAGTTCAGCTTAAGAACTGTTCTTGCCCATTTAACTGAAGCCAAAAACCGGTTTAAATGTTTCCGGTTTTCCATCCCTGTGACTTTGCACATTCGTGGTTTCGACATTTTACTCACAATGTGTGATTAGTCTTGCACCTGAAGGCAATACCAGGCCTAGGAACTAGTCTCTTTTCTAGCTATTAGTCTCTATTTTTTTAAAGTGTCTCTAAAAGTATATTTTTTTAGGTCAAAGTCTCTAAATTAGCTATTTTTCACCAGTGGGTCTAACTTTCGCCGAGATTTAACAAGAACATTGCTGGCATATTAAGAACTTTTTCTCTTTTGTCTCTTCATGTCTTTTGCTTTTCTATCGGTGATGTTACAGGATTGCCGCGTTTTGTTTTGTATTTTCAACAATGCTCATAGTGACATCTGACTTTCCAGTTTTTGGCTGATGCCTGTACACAGAATTGTACTTGGATTTTTTTAGCGACGGAAAAATCGGAATTATGCTTGAATTTGTTGAAAATTCTGGTTTGCCACTTACTGGAAGTTTCGATTTATATAGATTTATGAAGATAAGCTTTTTGTATCGTTTATTTCGAGGTTTAGCGATCAGCCGATATTTAAAAAAAATCCCCCAATGTAAATTTCAGATTTGCTGATTTCAAGTGTTCTATAATTTTTCCGCAAATGACATATTCCTTCAAAGTTACAAGATTTGTCTTTTTCTTTTAAGATTTAGAATTTTGAATTAATTGCTCGAATTTAAAAGTTATTTGTTATGTAGGGTTTTAAGATTCACGGTTTGTTTGCTGATTTTCAGAGATTCTCGATTTTCCGTCTTTGCAGTTAACCTAGATTCATTATTTGGGTGGAATTTAAGATTATGTGATATGCTAATTTTTTTAGGTTCGTTTATTTTCAAGGGTCTTCAGTTAACATTTTTTTAAAAGATGCACGATTTACACATTTTCAGTTTCGCGATTAAAATATTTCCTGCTTGTGATTTTGCCGTTTTTACTGATATTTGAGGATTTTTTGAGTCATCGATATTCAAGGATTTACGATTAAGCGATAAAATACGACGCCCGTCGCCAATAGCCCTCGTGTAGCTCTAGTGCGACGATAATTCAAACCTAACCTAACCTAACGATTAAGCGATCTTCGAATTTTGTTGTAATTTGTAAGGATTAGTGATTTTTTGACTTCAAAGTTATGAATTGCAGTACAAAACAAGTTAAATTAATAAATTTTAATAATTAAAATTTGAAGATAAATTTGATTAATTACACAAAGATGTCTTGGAATATCAGTTACCGCCTAGTAAAATCCAACAATGCTTCCCGATTTGCTTATTTTGTTGCCTAGTAATTTTCATGAAATCCACTGATGAGGTTGCCTTGCTTCATAATGATTGCCAGTTTTTTTTTTTTTTGCCTATGCTGATCGGAAGAGCGTCTCGTTACTTTTGTAGCTCTGGTTCAGGCCAAGTCGGACCAAACAGAATATTTTCCGCTGATCAAGAATATGTGAGATATGTGACCATGTTAAATATCACAAGAAGTGCTTGATTTTTTTCCGCCTTTTTAAAGTGGTTCTAAAATACGACGCCCGTCGCCAATAGCCCTCATGTAGCTCTAGTGCGACGATAATTCAAACCTAACCTAACCTAACCGCCTTTTTAAACTTTTTGGGACCATTTTTTCTATTTCGGCTTATCTTAGGGTTTTTGATTCTAGCCAGGTTTAAGTTTAAAAAAATGGTAATATTGCCAGAATTTAAGTGTCCGGAATAGAACATTAAGTGTGTCTGGTTCTGTACTTCTTTATTAGACAATTTCCGAAAATTCACTACTTTAGTGTTGTTTAGTTTTACATTTTATAAATTCGTAATTTATGGATTTTCAAGGAGTCGTAAATTGATGAAAGATTTTTTTTCTTCTTGCTGAAGCGATTCACAGAATGCTTATTACACTAGTCTACTTTTAGTCTCTTTTTTTTATTTGAAAGTATCTTTTGTCTACTTTTTTTAGAGCATTGCTAGTTCTGAGGCCTGCAATACTCTCAACTAGCTAATGCTATCAAATCCTTTGATGCTAGTTTTTAAATTAAACATTAAATTTTCAAAAATAAACCATTTAAGCATAATATATTTGTCTTATCATTGAGGAAAATGCTTGACAGGATTATTCCAATGTGACTGAAATTTAAAAAAAAAAAAATGATTAACTGCATAAAATAAACATTTAAGCATCCTACCTATTACTTCATAACTGTAAGTTAAGTTTAAAATTCTTTTAGATGTTAACTTGCATCTTTCTGCAGTAGCTTTAAACAATTATCGATTCACTTCTAAGGCACTCATTAAATTAACATAATGCTTTGTGTTTGCAGAATAATGATGAAGGCACATCAGACAAGCCCTATGGACATGCCTTGATTGCTGGCATCGATAGATATCCAAGGAAGGTCACCCGACGTATGGGCAAGAAAAAGATCGAAAAACGAAACAAAATCAAGCCTTTCCTTAAAGTACTAAACTACAGCCATCTCATGCCCACTAGGTAAATATTTTATTATTAATATTTATTGTCTATTTACTCTGGATTTTAATCAAAATGCAAACGATCCTGGTCTTTTTCATCTAACATTTTAGATTACTGCTTGAAAAATTTTACATGCAATCCTTTAAAATAATTTGTCAGACATTTTTTGTGTCAATCAATAGTTTTTGATGCCAAATACGCAATTATTCCACTTATGTCAAACGAATAATATCTGTGCAGAGGATGTTAAATATGCTTTAAAGTCCCTTTGTCTACAATAGCCCTTAACAGTTGCATTTGTTTCCTATAATGGTGTCACTCGACTTTGGTTCCTAATTGCGACGGCTGTTACCAAAAAGCCCTTATGTAGCTCTGGTGCGATGGATAAATCAAACTAAATTAAGTTAATTACCACTTAGCAAGCCACAAAGTTTGCAGTGAGTGGTATATGTTAATTTAATTAACATATACCACTTATTCTTAACTTGGCTTGCTAAGTGGTATTTAAGGCAAGTGTCTTTATTTGTAAATGAAGTAGTATGAACACAATATTTAAGACAATCAATTTTTGCTTGGTTGTCATGTATTATGAGATGCAATTGAACTTTTAACCATGGAAAGTATTTGATGAACAAAAGTTTTACTTGTTTTTATGGTTTCTACAGGTTTCCAACTATGTTTTAAGCCAATTTTCTCTGCTTTTTGAAACAAAAATCTGCTTTTTTGGACATGTTTACCAAAACTTTGATTTAGCCATTCATGTCTGAAATACACTGATGCAGATTAACAGCCTTTAAGTGTTGTCAAAAGTTAGTGCTGTTGCACATGTGAGATGCCTTCAGTTTTCCCTCAATGCCATTTGATTGGTTCTTACTTATTTTCGCGTCTTTATAGAGTTAAATTATTTTGCTAGTGATAAAGTGATTTTTACATTATAATTTTAGCAGTTTGAAAATCAACTTATACTTCTTGTCTGGTCTTAATAAAATATTACCTATACCTTATAATACTTAAAATAAAGTACAAATGTACAGGATGCTTAGAAAAGTCACTCATGCAACTTTGTGTAAGAAATGAATATAATGATGTAAGGATAACTAATTTACTCAAGGGAATTGTTAAAACTTTTATTATAAAAGTTTTTTGGCATGCACCTTCCTTGAAGTCATTCAATGTCATTTAATATAGGCTAGATTTCATATTCATATCTGGCCAAACTGCAGTATACTAAGTCAGTGCTTATTTTGCTCAATGAGTTCATGTGCCTTGGTTTCTCAGGGCGCGAAATTAGCGCTAGACCTCTAGACAATGCCAACATTTCTCCGGAAAGGCAGATAAAAATTACTAGACCGTCGGTCTAACAAAAATATTAACCACCAGCTCACCAATAAAATTGTCAACTATAGTCAAACCATCACCCAATTGGTGTAAATTAGACTTCACTCTCCAGAAATCAGTCTATTTGATCCAGAGCAATCCTTTCAATTTTGTAAACGTGATGTAATGAGAAAAAGGCCAAACACAAGATATTTACTTAGAGGCGCTTTTGAATCTAACTGCGAGAGTACTTCTACAGAAGAGTCTGAATTAAGTGAAAGTGATTGTAACAGTACTTTCACAGAAGAGTCAGACGACTGATTAACGAGTGGTGCTGTAAAAATTAGTTGTTAATACATTAAATTTTAGATAGTAAAATTGAATTTTATTTGATTTTTTTGGTCTACCAAAATTTTTCAATGTCTGGTACTTATAAGTTCGGTTAAAACCGGTTGTCTAGTGTAATTTTTTAAATTTCACACCCTGTTTCTTATGTGTTTTGACTGTCAAGTGTGTTCACCACCAGTGAGTGTTTGCATTCCCAAGTTGCCAAAAATGATTTAAATAAACAGTGTTGTATATTGAATTCATGTTTGTTCGTGGTATGTTAGGATAACACTATCGCAGATGTTTGTCCACAATTGTAAAAGCGTGAATTAGCGAATTCTCCCCGACAAAATTGTAACTGATGTAAACTTATTGCTAACCACCCCTCAGCTCTTGTTGAGGCTCCGAACCTGCAGTTTAAAAAGTTGGCAACCCAGCACTTATTTGTCTCTGCATTTTATGTTAATTGTTAACTTTCAACTAGTTGTCTTTGAAAACGTGTTGGGATTGCATTAACATTATTGTTTTTATTTTTGCAACTGGCATTTACTTTTTTTTTTTGCTATTGCAGGTACATGGTCGACATCCAGTTTGAGAAGGCCATTGTCAACAAGGAAGTGCTGAAAGACCCAGCAAAGAGGAGGAAGGCAAGGAGGGACGTCAAGGCAAAATTTGAAGAGAGGTATGCATATCTAACATTTGCTTCTGTTTTTGCTTAAACTTTTTTTTATTATTATTATTTGCTTTATGTTTAAAACATGTGGTTTGTGAAAAAAGTTACCTTTTCATCTATGAGAGAGCCTATTTTTTCACTGCCTTGAGTGACATAACAGAAATACGCTATTCTTGTTAGGTTTTATACTAAGGGATAGCAATTGCAACATACACTGCTCAAAATGGCAGTGCATGGTTTATTTAAACTCTTTCACCCCAGCTTTTGATTTTTTCTCTCAAGTTGGAATAGCACTTATTTATCACTAAGTGGAAGGATTGTGCCTTTTGAAGAATTTTATGTTTTTATTTAATTAAATGAAAATGTGAAAAGCACGATAAGATGAATGAGTTTAGAAATGCACTCCCAAATACTTATATATGAAATAAATTGACCCTAAATTCCTTACGCTTGTATTCTTAGATGTTTATAAATTGATTTTAACTTTTTTTTAAACAAATAAAGTTTTTAAAAAACTGGTTATAATTTGCTCAAAAGTTAAGATTCCAATTTCTTAACCCTTAAATTTGAGTTTAAAATTTTGCGATTGCCGAAGCACATTATGGCCGAAACATGATCATGTGGTTTTTATTATTGTTCCAGAGTAAATAATTTTTATCTTCTAATGATAATGAAATTTTATTTAAAAATTCACAATTTATCAAATGTATATTCTTGTGTGTAAGTTTCTGTTTAAGGATTTACAGAGTAGTCGTATGATTTAACCGCTAGTGTGTTTTAAATCCTTTTAAAAAGTTTAATACTACCTTAAATTTCCGTGGCTCTTTATTTTTTTACTGACGAAAGCATTGAGTTCCTGAAACCTTAATTTGTTATTAACATTTTGAACCATAAAAAAATTATTGTTAAAATCTGGCACGACATCTAGTCCTTGAATTTTTCTTTAAAAAAGCTTGAATTTTTTTCCAAACAAGTGTATGAACCATGAATTGAATCTATTAGACACATTTTAGATTTTTAGAATAAATAATTAAAAGTTTGAACTGGAAAGGTTAACAAAAGTATACAAAGTGCTTCTCTAATTGTTTTGAGCATATTTGCTTTTGGGGGATAAATGTTTTACATGTTTTGAATTTTTCTTTAATTGTAAAACCACTTACAACAAGTCTTAATGGCACTAATAGTGCATCAAGTCTTAATGGCACTAATAGTGCATTTAAACTGTATTTTATTAAACTTATATAAACAAAGTTAGGGATTTTTTTTATACATTCATTACTTTTTAATTAAGATGAAATGTACTAGTTTACACTTAACTTTCTGTTCATATTCATTCTTTATCAATTATAATAAGATCTAAATTTCATCATAAAGTACTTTTGGTCTCCAAATTGGACCCCATTAGGAACATCTGTTTTTTCTTTCTAACCTCTTCACTCTCTAACAAAATCCTACACATATATTCTTTGTGTAAGCATATAATTTTTAAACTGGCAGAGAGGTTTAACGTGTCCGCCTCGTAAGCCCAAGATTGTGTAGGTTCGAACCCTGGCCGAGTTGTCAGATTTTCTGGATGGGATAATCTTGGCACACATGTCATGATTATGTTGCAAACACATACTTAGGTTTTGCAAGATTATAAAAAAATTATTTGCCCAAGTTTGCATCAAATAAGCAGCATTTGAGATTTTGAGCTCTGAACATAAACATTTTTGTTATGAATTCATAAACAGACTGTCAGTTTTTTTAAATGGATAGTTTATTCTAACATTTATTTTCAATGCTGTTCCCCTATGTGGACTTCTGGGGTTGACGATGAAAATGAAATAAGTTAGTTTTGGCTTTTTGTATGCGTTAAGTATATTTCTCTGATTAATTTATCATATGGTAGTTTGAATGTTTTGGTTTTAAAAAGGCTAAGTAAAGATTTTTAATGTGATGCACGGTTTTATGAAACATCCCTAATTAAAATGGTGAAGTTTTTTTTATTGTATTGCTCCATTATTAAGATGCAGGTTAAAAGGCTTATCTAATAAGCAGGGCTGCCAGTGGAGACTTAAAAGGCTACTAAAGCGACTATTTTAACGTCTAGGCGACTATGGCTACTATTTAAGTCCAAAAAGGGCCCAAAACGACTATTTTAAGCAAAACCTTCAACTATTTTCGGTCTCGGGCGACTTTTTTCCGATTTTTTAGTTATATAATTTTCACATAGATGGCGCCACGGTGCACACCGATGCACAAAACGTGAAGTGCCTTCAGTTTTCGTTTGGTTCGCAAATCCAACAGCACAAAACAAAGGCAAAACCATGTGTCTTTGAAATTGCACTTGATTATGTTTTTTTTTTAGATGCCTATGTAAAGTTCATGGAAACTAAAACTTTGATTTTGTATGCTTTTTGTCGAAGATTTTTTTAAAACTGCATTTCGATAGGATTTACATGTGTCTGTTTGTTACTAATTTGCTTTGTTTTGAAGTTTTTATTTTTTATTCAGTAAGTTGGCGATAATTTTTAATAAAATATGTATGTAAAAGAATTGTATCAAAATACGTTTTTTAAAAAAAATATTTTCTTTTGAATTTTGATGATTCTTGATCATCGTAAACAAGAATACTTATATTTACGTAAAAATTTTTATTAGTTTTAATTTAGCCCTCCTTGCTTGATTTTAAAAGCTGCAAGTTATTTCAGTGAAACATATTTGCATGGATTAGTATTTATTGATCCTTATGTTTCTTGAATAACTGATAACTATTTAAAATAAATTTGTTTTTAATATATTTATATATATTTTAAAATAAATTTATTTTCAAGTAAATTTAATTTTCCTGGTAGTATCAATTCTTTCATATGATAGTTGTTGTTGCAATTTGTAAATTAAAGTTTTAGTTTTAAATTTTTGGTACTATTTAGCATTTTAACTTCTTCCTACTCGCTTCTGTGAAATGACTTTCTAGATGAATGTTGGTTTTTCCCAGATTTTTTTAAGTCAAAAGCTAGAAACAAATGAAAAATTAAAAATATTTTGCCCGTACACATATATAATATATATTTTTGGAGGATAAAAAAAGACACTTTTATGACTGTTTCTCAAAAATTAAGTTTTAGTCTCCAATCGTTAACAAAATGTTTTTTTTCTTAATTTTTATGTCATTTGCTAATTAAATTCAAATACAAATAAGTAGATTTAAAATATTTTCCCCTAATTTATGATCTCTAACAATTTTATATAAATTGTTTTAATAATTTAACATGAAATTTTCTGTTGCAATAAATCCGAAAAACTATTGGCAGTTTTATCAATCCTTTCAACTGAGTCTTGGTGCTACAATTCTAAGATCTGCACTGATATAAGTCTTAATTTTTAGTTTTTAAATTTTTGCATCAAAGCATATTAAACTAATATATAACTTTTTGGAAAATTTATGTAATCGTAAGTAACATTCAATGCAAATATTTTTAAAGAAATTACTTATTATATTATCTAACAATTAAAAGTTGTTTATTTAGTTAGGTAAAAGAGGATACTATTTTGGCTACTATTTTTTAACATCTGAGGCTACTAAAGCAACTATTTTCAAAGCTTTCTGGCACTGGCAGCCCTGAATAAGGGATAAAAAATGTTTTTGCATTTTATTAATTAGTGCAAAGATTATTTATAATTATTGTTTTTTTTTAGATACAAGACCGGCAAGAGCAGATGGTTTTTCCAAAAGTTGAGATTCTAAGCTTTGTAATGTACCAAATAAAAAAGTGTAAAAAAGAAAATATTTGTCTTTTTTTAATGTTAATACACTAAATGTGTTGATTTTAGAGTTGAATTATTACGCTAGGGATGTATAGTTAGTGATTTTTACATTATAATTTAGCAGTTTAACAATCAACTTCTACTTTTTAACTGGTCTTAACATAAAATAAAATACAATTGTACAGGATGCTTGGAAAAGTCACTTATGCAACTTTGTAAGAAAATAATGATGGAAGGCGGATAAATTATTTGCCCAAGGGATTTGTTTAAACTTCTATTTCATTACAAAACTTTCAGTCTTCAGATCAGATTTAGGGCTAATTAAAAATAAACGAATATATTGTATTGTAATAATTACTAATTTTATTTTCCATTTTTGTATTGAATTTTATTTGTATTTATTTTGTTTGCGAATCAAGATTCCATAACAAAAGGCCGCCAAGAAATGTTAATTTAAGTTAAGAGTTGTTACTTGCATGCGTTTTTACAAAATTGCTGACATGTTCTTGATAAATTAACTATATTTGTAGTCCTGTCTAAATTTTACTTGCGAAAGGGCCATCTCCCACGTTGTTCTCTGCTGCCGCTATTAGTTTCTTTATTTGGATTATCTTCAGGAACTGTTTTTCCAATTAACTTTTCTGCTTTTTCAAATTCTTTGGCATTGTAAGCGTTGCATGCTTCTGAAGTTTCTATTTGTAGCACATCTGAGCTGTGGTGGTTAGCTTTTTCTGGTAATGAGGCAGATTCAGTGTCTAAGCTTTCAACTTCATTATTGGGCCGTTCTTCTATTTTCATTTCCTTTTTGAATGAATGAAAACAAATTAATAAAAATCTGAGTTTTAGCAATGCAGGGTTGTTTTGAAATAAGTGTTTTTAAGGAATTTAAATATTCTTTATTTAGAAATTAGTTTTAGTTCTTTCTAAATAGGTTTTCAATGTATACTAGTAATAAGAATTCCTATGAGATTGTTTAAATGGTGAGGACATTATATGTGGAAATTGCTTTTCCCACAGTTAGACCTTACCTACTCTTAGTACGTATTGCTTTATTTATAATCATTCATTATCTCCCTGTTAACTTTTGAAATTTTAAAATCATTTTAAGGTATAGGCTGCATATGAAATTCTGTGACACTTACATTGTTAGATCTGGTAATAACATTTTAAAAAGGCTATGGTGTGGCTTTCTATAAGTTCATTAGTTTTCTATTTCAAGTAAATTATTCTTTGATATGTGCTGTATTCATATTTAATTATTTTAAAGTCAACATTGAATTGAATTTTTTTTCCAAAATTAAAATAGATATTCAAATTTTTACCCCTAAATTGATATTCTTAAAAAAAGTTTTATATAATCCAAATTTTAAACTTTATTTCTTACTTGCACAAAATTTGGATATTGACCTACAGCTGGAGGCTTGTTTCTTATAAATTTCTTTTGTTGACCACTTGTGTTATCTTCATTAAATATTTTTACTTTTGGTGATTCATCAACTGTTTCCAAAATATTCACCTTTGAGGGACTTGGATGGCACTTTTCGATAATTTGTTTTAAGGCCTCTGTTAAATGCTTGTTATGGGCAGCAGAATTTTCTAGAGTTTAAAAAATATAAAATCTTTTATAATTAATTTTATAAAGGTTTCAATGAAATGCTTTTTTAGCGCTTGAAATATACTGAAGTTTTCAATATATGGGATCATTTAGAACTCTAATGGGATAATCCTTACTATAGAAAAGAGACAATTGCTTATGATAATGATGTTCCATATGGTATTAACATTATGTGGTCATTATTACAATATTGTTGCTTGACTTTTCCAGTGAGGTTCAGTTTCTGTTCATAATAAAAGGTTAACATACTCAAATGTGATTAATTCATTGCTTATTAATGTATGGTATAAATGCGCGAACTTAGTGTAGTCACGTTGAAAGAAAAAAATTACGAACTGGGCAATTAGTTTTAGTTCTTCTTAGAAAGGTTTTTTTTAATGCATACAAGTTTTAAGAATAAATTAGATTACTACTATAGGGAAGTAATTCCGTATCCAAAGGTATTTTTCACATTTGGACCATACATACTTTTAGTACACAACTGATCTGCTTTTAACATCTACTATAATAATAAAAGAAAGAGTCTGTGGATCGCAAAAGACCTACTTAGACTGCTCTAAAAAATTTGAAATTTTTAATATAGATTCCTTTTAATACCTACTTGAGCACCTGAGGCTTAGTTTTTCCATATTTGATTGTGATTTTTAATTAATATAATTAGTTTTAAAAAAAAACGTCATCCACGTGGGAGTGCAGGACCATAACAGGGCTTGAAAATACATGGACCGGGCCGAAACGGGGGCTTAACGCCATCCTCTGTTAGTGTTTACTTTTTAAGTGCGCATGCACCAACGCGAATTTAATTTTGTTTTGATTTTGAATGTATTTTAATAAGTAGGCAGACCATAACAGGGCTTCAAAACACAACGACCGTGCCGTTACAGGGGCTTGACACCATTCTCTGTTATTAATTTCTTTTTTCTTGCGCATGCACCAACACGAATTGAATTTAGTTTAGATATTGAGTGTATGGAAGTTTAGTTTAGATATTGAGCGATTTGGAATTGGAGCTCAGGTGGATTTGGCCGTAAATGTTCCCCCATTTTCACAAGTAAGCATGCCTCTGAAAGGAAGCAATGCGAAGTTAACACATTCGCTGCCACCAAATCATCGATTGAGGCTTCATCGATAGAGGCTGATGAAGTAGAAGAACATCCTGTTTTTAAAAACATGTTCGTTACAATGGAAATGAACGAACTATTCTTCATTTTCGAACAAGTACAAATCTTAGTTCGATGTCGTAAAATTGCAAGGTTAGGTTGAATTAACGTCGTTAACTAAAGCTGCACGACAGCTAGTCCTAAAAATACGAGGAAGTGTTCCTGGCGAAAGATTACACTTCGCAATAACACAAAAACTGCATGAGAATTAAAATATATGTATGGAAATTCATCAGTCACATATGGGATTATTAGGTGGTTGGTAGGTAGAGATATATTTTCAGGCTTGTGTGCTTGGTCAGAGACGCGCATTACTAGGGGTGTCAATTAAATATCACACAAAAGGGTCGATGACAGAGCTAGATCACGTAGTTTGTGCAACCACTGACTAGACCATCATGCTTATCAAGTTTAACTAACTTGGACTCATAAGAACTGTTGGCAAAATTGCACTATGAATTTCATTAGAATGTGCTGTTATCGATGAATCGGAACCACGCGACTCCCTAAGGAGTCAGTGGCACGCAACGTGTTAACGGGTTCCCAGTAAGGCGGGACCATTCTGCTAGTTATTTATAAACTTCATTAACTTTGAAACCCCATTAATCTTTGATTTTAAAAACATTCAAATATATGTATCGAATTTGTATGAAGTTATTATGTAAGATTGATCAGATTTGCTAATGACAAATTTAAGAATGCTTGTGGTGTAGCTTAAATTTAAGCATGCCATAACATTTTAAACATGTCATGCTGTTTGTGAAGAATTATTTTGACATTGCTTGTAAATTTTTATATCTGATTTAGTTCAAACAAAACTAGAATAAACCTTACCTTCTTGTGGAAAATGGAATGATCTTTTATGACCTGCTTTTAAAGAATGTGTCGAACACTTTTCACGAATGGTGTCTTCCCATTGTCGAGCAATATCCATGGCACTTGCAGTTGGAGAAATATGCTAACAATTGTAGAAAATGTGTGTTACTAATTAAATAACTTATGATTTAATTTTGTTAAGTTGGATTTGTACTATTTTTTTAAAAGAAAAATTAATAAACTATTAAAGGAATAAATGCTTTAAATTACCCATAGTTCCAAGGGTAAATTTTCGAATTTTAGATTTCTCTTCTTATTTTCGAAGCTCTGAAAGTAAGATTCTTTTCCTAAAAACTTGGCTGTGATGTAACTGTAAAAATTTCAGAATATTTTATGTATTAAACCTGAATTATCATAGATCGAATTAGGATCTTTTCTCTTGATAATTTCTCTTTTAGAAAGGGCTTTTTTAATTATGCAAAAATTTGTTTATTTACGAATTGTGTCATGTTTAGTCAGTGCTAATTAACTTTGATTGCGTTACTTTTTTTCGCGTTAAAATTTTATTTTTTTTTCTTCACTCAATATAACGATGGCTATTATCCAATCCATGTTTTAGTACTCCTAAAAGGCCAGCTTAGTGGCTGTGAGTTATTACGTGTCCGCACATGCTCAAGATTGCGGGTTCGAGCACCGACTGAGTAGACATGCTTGTCATCTGACTATGTAGACTGTAAAATATCCCTTGAGTGACCATTTGGTTAGGATTATCTCTTTTATATCCACAGTAAGCTCATATTCATAATAATCTGAGCCTCAAAATTGGCAGCTAGAGTCGGCTTGATGGCGCCACAGAAAATGACTCTCAGTTCTGTGGAATATGCAGAGTAAAGTTAAAAGGCTTTTATCCTGCCAAAAAAGCAGCCCCGTTGAGAAAAAAAAATCTAAACGAATAGGTTTGAAACTACTTTAATACTTATATAACTAAATTTGAAGCATTTTAATGAAGAATCGGTACTTGTCGTACTTAGTTTCTCAGCTATTGTAAAAAAAATATCCATCAGTTACCAAGTAGCTTTGAAGAGCATGTGTAAGATTTTGGAGTTGTTTTGTACGAGTATTTGCTGCAGAAACGGTGGGTGATAGAGCAAGCAACAATTTCTTCCATAGACATCGAACTGAAGCGGACACATTCCATCAATCTCAATTCGTACCTGGACCTCTTTTTATATTTGTGGTTCAGCCACTTCAGGGCAGCTAGAAACACGATTAATTCGCTAAAGAGAGGGGAAAAAGAATTTTATAGTTTTGGGAAAAATACTAAAATTAATTTTCACCTACATATTATAATTTTAGTTAGTATGAGGGTCATTCTTAAGAAAACGTACAATTTGAGGAAAAAAATCTCAAAAAAAAAAAAAAAAAATATTACTGAAAGTTTTTGAAATTTTGGATTTGAGTTACCCTTACGTACTGCATCTAAAAAAAAAATCAGTCCAGATCATACAATTAATATTAATTATTCATATAGTAATACATGGACCAAATACACGGACATGACGAAAACGTAAATAAGAGCTTCCAGACGCAAAAGGTTTAGGCTTTAGAGATCGAAACTTGCAAACTGGCAATATATACCTTATTTCTTTCGATAAATGCAAAATTATAGGTAAAAATCATTAGCTTACCTTCTCATATCTTGACCACAGAAATGACGCTATGGTCTTGTCAATGGCCTATTTTTAACTTTTAACTTCGAATTACCTTTTATCTATTGTGGTATTCAAACTCTCGACGTGATACAATGTTTAAAGTGCATTATTGAATACTAATAAGACTGAATCAGAGTACTATTATAATTTTTAGATAATTATGCAAGCTAAAGAATAAGTTGCACACGGACATGACGAAAACCTATGGGACATTTTATTTTCACTGAATTTATGTATTTATATTCATTTTAATGATTATATTTTATGTTTTGTATGTTCTAGTAGTGTCAGCTGAACTAAAAATCAACTTTAGTTATGAAAAATTGGTACTTAATCTGTATAAACTACCAAAAACAGTTCCCGGACATGACTTGTCATAGTCTGTGTACACAAATTTGTACTCAAAATAAATAACTTTTTGAATTCTTTCAACGCAAGTAAGAAGATAAAATATTCCTTATTTTAATTTATTCAAGTGGAAGCACAACTTTTCTTCATACGAACTATATCTTGCGGGGACATGTTTTTGTACGTTTTCTCAAGAATGACCCATGAACTAAAGAAAAAGTATCGGGTGTAGGTGGTAAGGAATTAGTTATATTTTAGACCAACCTTGCTGGGCGACAATTTTTGTATTTGTAAAAGTCTCGGCACTAATAAATTCATTATTTAACTAAGATCTTTACGATAAATAGTTAAACTAAAACGCGAATTTTTTTCGAAAGATAATTTCTAAAGAATATAAGCTAAACATAAGATAAATTCTACAAAAGAACTAGGATTTTTGCAAAATGGTTTTAAAAGAGGTAAGTACATATTTAAAGAAAATGACTAGAGGTCATTCTTGTGTTTAATATCATTTTTAACTATTTTCGTAATTTGAAATTAACAAAACTTTCTGGTTATTTGGCAACCTGGTATGAAGTACATTTATACAAATTGTATTGCAAAAAAAAAATCGATTTTAAAATTAGTTATCCCTACTAATACTTATTGCTAGTTTTTTTTTCCGAAAGTGCTTAAATTTTATAATTTTTAACATTATAATATTTCATTTCAAACCTTTTTGGTCAACTCACATTTTAGCAAAAATCGTATACCTATAAATTTGAAAAATATTCTAAGTTTCTTCTGCGATTAATATTTCGCGCAACTCAGGTTTTGTAAAGCTAGTAATTCATAATTTCCTATTAACCCTTTAAGACCCTTTCAGTTGGCGCTGATTTAAGGTTATGAGACTAAATTGTTAAGAGTTTCACCGGAAAACATGCCTTAAACAGCGTCAATGACATACTCCTAAAAAAATGTACAAAGATTTTTTAAAATTCGCTTTTCATGTAATTTTTCACACCTGAAATTATTCCGGGCTATAAAGGAGGTTAAATAATATGTTTCCACAAGTGGAACATTGGCGTATAAAATATTAAAAATTGTGTTAAACCTTCTAGCGCCAATGCTTTGTAACGATAGGAGTTCAACGATGTAGTCGATCGGCAGCTGTAGAAATTCAGGAGTGCAGACCACTTCTTCAAATCGGTGACTGAGGAGTTCAAGAGATCGCAACCAATTCGCTCGGATTCCCAACTTCTTACTTATGACGTATGTGAAGAAATATGTTTTGATGTCATCACCATCATTGGGGTCTAAAAGCTAAATATACTTGGAATTAAAAGCATTGTTAAAGTAATGAATACAAGATTTATTTAAAAAAAAACAAGTTGGTTTGTTACAGAATCTGTCACTTACACCGCTTCCACACAACATTTTACGCTCAACAGGAAACACACTGACACCTCAAAAAGAAATTCGCCAAACAGGGCCTTCGGCTAGTTCTAATTCAAACTTTTATAAGCAAAAACTAATAATTTTCTTTAATCTTCTTTTGCAGATTTGATAATTAATCTTTATCGTTTGCTAATTTTTTTTTGAACTTAGAAGAATAGTGATGAATTTTTTTTAATAAATATCTTTTTGCAGTCACAAGTTTACATTTCGAAAAATATATTACTAAAATTGTTGCATTAAAAATAAAAGCGAAAATTTACAGATTTTTTATGCAAATTTCAAATTTTTATGCATCTTTCTTCCCAAAAATATAACGAATCATCAAAATAACTTTATTGTGCTATTACAAAAATCCAAATTGAATTATTACACAAAAATAAATATATTTTTTTTTCAAGAATTTTATTTTTCTCGTACGTTCGAAGTTTCTCGTACGTTTGATGTCATGGCAACAGTGAAAATATTGAATAAAATGGAACTCGCATGTTATTTCAATGCAGATTAAATTTTTAGTTATTTAAATTCTAAATAAACTTCTAATTTAAATTTTTTGATGAAATTTGGAATGTAGCCCAAACTGATTTTTTGCTTCAAAATGACGTATCCCACTTGTTTGTGAGACTTGCGGTTCGTTCTGTGAAAGTGGGTGACGGACAGACGGACAGAACGATTATAAAACCTTCCACTTTTAGCTTCCACACTACGTTTAAAACGTAAAAAGTGGAAGGTTTTATAATCGTTCTGTCCGTCTGTCTGTCTGTCTGTCTGTCCGTCACCCACTTTCACAGAACGAACCACAAGTCTCACAAACAAGTGGGATACGTCATTTTGAAGCAAAAAATCAGTTTAGGCTACATTCCAAATTTCATTAAAAATTTTTAATTAGAAGTTTATTTAAAATTTAAATAACTAAAAATTTAATCTAGATTGAAATAACATGCGAATTCCATTTTTATTCAATATTTTCACTGTTGCCATGACATCAAACGTACGAGAAACTTTATTTAAAATAAAAATAAAATTCTTGAAAAAAATACTTATTTTTGTGTAAGAATTCAATTTGGATTGTTGTAATAGCACAATAAAGTTATTTTGATGGTTCGTTATATTTTTGGAAAGAAAGATGCATAAAAAATCGAAATTTGCATTAAAAAAAAATGCAAATTTTCGCTTTTATTTTTAAAGCAACAATTTTACTAATTTACTTTTCGAAATGTAAACTTGTGACTGCAAAAAGATATTTATTAAAAAAATTCATCACTATTCTTCTAAGTTCAAAAAAAAAATTAGCAAACGATAAAGATTAATTATCAAATCTGCAAAAGAAGATTAAAGAAAATTATTAGTTTTTACTTATAAAAGTTTGAATTAGAACTAGCCAAAGGCCCTGTTTGGCGAATTTCTTTTTGAGGTGTTAGTGTGTTTCCTGTTGAGCGTAAAATGTTGTGTGGAAGCGGTGTAAGTGACAGATTCTGTAACAAACCAACTTGTTTTTACATGATAAACGTAGTGTGGAAGCTAAAAGTAGCGCACCTCTGCAATGGTGCATGTGCATTATGTGTCAAGGGTCAGTTCGTTTAAAGTTTGCCGGAGTTTTTGACTTAAGGGGTCTAAGGAGTCTTAAAAATGTGCAAACAAGATACTAGAAAGCAAAGTTTGATCTTTCATGTCATTTCTTAACTACTCAATGAAAAGTATAATTTTTTTATAGGTAATTCTACAAGATTTGTTTATTATAAAACAAGTTTTAAACTTTATGAAACTTTAGCCAAAACTAAAATAAATGATATTAAACATGAAGCTGTTTGAACACAGTGTGATTAGTCTTGCGCGGCAAATTGTGAGGTCAAAATTAAAAAAATGACCAAGAAAATGATTTTATATTGTACAAATATGTACAAACAAAGACTTGTACCTAAATTCTCAGCTCAATTTTAATTAGAAATTATTTTAAAAATAATTTAAAATCAAAATTTTTAAAATTTTATTAATTTTTTTAGAAAAAAGTTCTTAAAATAAATTTCTAATTAAAATTGAGCTGAGAATTTAGGTATAAGTCTTTGTTGTACAATATAAAGTCATTTTCTTGGTCATTTTTTCAATTTTGACCTCACAATTTGCCGCGCAAGCCTAATCACAATGTGTTCAAATAGCTTCATGTTTAATATCATTTATTTTAGTTTTGGCTAAAGTTTCATAAATTTTAAAACTTGTTTTATAATAAATAAATCTTGTAGAATTACATATAAAAAAATTATACTTATACATTGAGTAGTTCAAAAATGACATGAAAGATCAAACTATATGTTTTGAAGTGCCTTCTTTGCACATTTTTAAGACTCCTATGACCCCTTAAGTTGGCTCTGCCTATGAGGTAGTGCTGTTGTCATTGGGACTGAGGTGCTTAATATGGATGTCCCCAAAGTTATGGTAATGAAGTTTAGTTTAGTTTGAATTATCGTCGACCAGAGCTGGTAATGAAGCTTAACAAATTTATCTAAATACCTAAATAATCTGATTTAATGTAGTTTATTTTAATACTTACTTGAATACATTCTTGCATGACTTCGTTCATTTCTAAAATTGACGCTGCTTCATACAGTTCGACAAAGTTGACGTAAGATACATTCAGATTTCCAGTATACATGTAGTGAAGTAGAACCTTAAATTCCTTCTTGCCTACTTTTGGAATGAACACCTAAAATGATACACCAGGCTCAGATTTAAAATAAATATCTTTATATATACATCGTATATCCTATGTCTTGCTTTAATGTATTTTCTCAATATCATGTTTTTGTTACCCTTACACACAATTAACGTAATGGAAATTAAAGTTAGAAAAAGTAGCAGGCCATCAAATAGTTTTCTAAATTTTGAATACCTTAATAATAGAGCGCTCGCACGTAAAATAATTTGTGTAAAACGTTATTCACGAAACTAGTGGCAGCATGTGAGGCACCCGGCTTTTATTGGACTACGTTACACCAAAAAATCGGATGCATTCTCTTCTCATACAAAGAAAAAAATAAGGATTATATTTCCATAAACTAATTTTCTATTAGTTTTGTGGCCTAACGTTACATCAAGTTATACCAAAAATGACACCTGAATAGGCACCCACCGTCTGTTTCGGAGTTTGGATGTTCAGGAACTTAACCGGTTGGTTTACGGTCTATTATTCTTTTTAGGGGCCCGGGTGGCGTAGTGGGTTATATCGCAGCACATTACGTTAGCAGTCTGCGCTGCACTGTAGTTGTAGTGGGTTCTGGTTTGATTCCTGCCTTCGCCATGGGTGGTATTTTCCCTCTCTGTGTCAGTAAAAATTCTGTCTGTGTCTGTCTTTCTTGACGAAGGTTTATAGGCAGGCCTCTGATCAAGCACACAAACCGGAAAATACATGTACCAAACTCCTACCAAACCTTTTAGATTCCAGTTACAGTTTAAGGCGATAATAAGTGAAGAGCAAACGGGAAGAACAGCTTGATTTCTAAGAAGGCTTTCCTTAATAGCCTCTTTGGGGATGATAGCGAGAAATCGCTTAAACTGGGGTAAAGAAGCCGGTTACTCGCTTTGTTTATCTTTCGCGGCAACCCTGATTCACGCCAGAGATCAGTGTATCGAGTCAGACGTTTGTACCGCGATTGAAGAACCAAAAGAAAAACCTGTTTCCGGTCGCCAATGTCCAGCCAAGCAGACACAATTCCGGAAAGACTCTAAAGAAATCAAGCGGTTCTTCCCGTGTACCCTTCAAGTGACTTTATTCCTACATTCTTGACGATGGATTTCCCGTCCGCGTCCACCAGCTTCCTCCTGAGATAGGGACTGAAGCACACCAGCCAGTGGCGTAGCTACATAGGGGCTAGGCGGGGCAGTGCCCCGGGGCCCTCAAGCTCATGGGGCCCTCGATTTGGCATTATTTGTCGAGTTCGAATTTAAATTTACAAAAGTTTTTTTTAATTAAAATTTTCGAAATCTTTTAGCCAAAATTCCATTTCACAAAAACTAACAGGAACCTGGATCGAAATTCGTAGTACATCTGTCAAGATATTTCTATTTATAGCGATCATTTGCGAATTCATGCTCTGTGTATTGAACGACATCAATTATGCATCCAAAACTTTATAAAAATGCGACATCAATTTGGGCTAGGCGAGTAACGTTTTAGCAGAGAAGAAAGCAAAGTTGCAAAATTATAGAAATAATTTCGAATTATTCAAGTGCATAGCCAGTGAAACTGCAAGAAATATGGTATTATATTCATTTTCAAGAAAAAAGTCAAAGAAAAGTTTAAAAAAAAAAACATTTTGATGAGTTAGCTGCTGATCACCGATTTCCAAAGCGGGAAAAAATATTTAAAATTAAGATTTGCAATAATGTACTAGACACAGTTATATCTAAATTTTATTGGTATGAGTGCATTTGGTAATATATTCGATTTTCTAACACCAACATTTTTATTATATGTTGATAAAGCAACTTAATTACAAAAGTGTGACGAATTCCAAAAAAAAAAAAAATAATAATAATAATAATCATATATAATAGGCCCTAGTTTTTCACTTCAATTTATTAATATTTACCACCTAGTTTTACCTCAACTAACTCAAGCATGGACTGTTTACCAAGCATAAGGAAATAATGAGCAAATATGGAGTGCTAGAATGCGACCTAAGGTTACGCTCTCAGTGAGACTGGTTTCCTGGTTTCTGAAAACCTGCTCCAATCTGAAGAAGCGCGAAGAAATTTTCTGAACTGGTTTCTTGCGCTTACCCGCTCTTGTTGAAGCAGATTTTCAACTCGAGCCAGCTGATCCGAAAAGAGCTGAGTTGCCTCCGATCTGAGCGCCATCTACTTAATCAAACCTGCTGTTTATTGTGTTCTATTTACCATAATTTTCATTCTCCGATTTCTAATTTTCCTGAATTTTATATACACTACTCAAAACAATTAGAGGATTTTCGTTTCATTCAAAATGATTAAATTTGGAATTATTAGTTTGCTTTTTTTTCTCACTAAGTAAGCTCGCACTTATTTCAAATAAAATTTATCAAATTCTCCATGCAGTTTTCTGTAAAGTTATATATTCTTTTTTTTATAGTTAGATGGAAGAATCGTGTCTTTTTAAAGAGTTAAATAATGCTTGTTTTAATTAAATAAAATATGAAAAACCATAGTAAAATAAAAATTACATTGAAACAATTTTATTAAATAACTCAACCCTTTATTTCGTCATGCTTGCCATTATAAATGTTTAAAAAATTAGTTTTAACTATTTTTAACAAATAAAGTTTTGAAAACAATGCTATAATTTATTCAAAAGTTATGATTCCATTTCTTTCCTTAAATTTTAGTTTTAGAAAAATACTTTTTTGTTTTTTTTACCATTTCATTCTGGATGCGCACAATGAATCTATTTCACAACTTATAGAATAAAAAATAAAAAAAAGTTATGACTGGAAGGTAACAAAAGTAAGCAATAAAGTAATCCTCAAAAAAACCAGACGCAGATTTCCTAATCGCCAGGTCGGCGCATGCGCACTCACTAGAAAGTAGAAATCTGGTTAGAGCAGGTTTTCGGATTTCAGAAAACCAGTCCCACTGAGAGCGTACCCTAACGGAAGTATTTACAGCAATGTTATTATTCTTTACAATTCCTGTCACTTCTGAAGCGGCTGAACGGTCATTTATCGAATTAAAAATAACAAAAAATTATTTAAGAAATAATATGGACCAAACTCGACTCCGACATTTATTGCTAAGTGCAATTGAACACAAAACCACATCAAGCCTGGATTTAAACGAAGTCAATGATCAAGTCACTTTTGGGAAAACTAAAGCTAAGAAAAAATTGAAAATATAATTGTTATTTAGACAGTTAGGCCCCACCTTTATATAATAAACCCTTGAATCTTCTCTATTTCGTTTTAGTAGCCAAACCTACACTAAGTATCAATGTAATTTATTGTTACCGTTTAATATTTTCATTACCTGCCCAGCAGTGCACAAAAAGAGCTCAAGTAGCTTAGCATTTTTAGAGTATTCGTATTTTTCATATTTTTATTTAATAAAACCTAATCAGCTTACATAGCAGTGGGGCCCCATTTTTTAATTTGCCCCAGGGCCCTTGGTTACCTAGCTACGCCACTGACACCAGCACGGCCCTGTGTCCACGGACAGTTTTACCGTCCATTACTATGTCTACGTCTGTGAGGACATGTTGCCGGTACAAGTCTTCGTTGAATTGTAGTAGTTGCCGGGCGTGACGGTAGCTGGCCATGAGGCCGGTTCTGGAATCTGTTGATGATACGGTGGTGGTGGAACTGCTGCAGTTTTGGAGGGCACTGTGGATTATTATACTGTATTCAGTGGTGAAAGTGGGGAAAAAATAAGTGAGGAGATGATCAATTAGAATGCCATATAAGAACACTCTTAAAACGAACGAGCGATTTTAACTCAGTCTGAGTTAATTTCACTCCTCCAGTCTGGAAAATGCACTTACCCGGAAGGAGTGGATTCTTTGTGTGTTAAGCCTCCGACAGGATCACTCAAAACGAGTGATTTTAACTCAGTCTGAGTTAATATTCAATCCTTTCCAGTGTCGAAAATGCACTTCTCCAACTGGAGTGGATTTCACTCTTTTGTTTTAAGAGTGAAAGTGGGGGATGGATAGCCATTTTCTTGAAGAGTGGGATGACGCGTCACCCCGCGTCTACCCTCACTTGTAGCATTGACTGTATTTTAATAAAGTATTTTTTCGCTCTTTGTCCAAGTATTTAATAAACCAATTGGGCAGCAAAAAAAAAAAAAAAAAAATGAATTGTTAGTTGCCTTGCGTGCCGGTAGCAGCTGGCCATGAGGCCAGCTATGATATATGTTGATGATATGGTGGTGGAACTGCTAATGTTTTGGGTAGTGGATTATTATTAGTGATCTAAAAAAAATGTTTCTATGTCCAGCTTTTCTGGTTGGCGTATGAGGTGTCATATGACTCAAAAAGTTCACTTTGCTGGTTCATTATCTAATAATCCGATCATGTCGGGAAATAAAATGCTTACCATAATAAATGACATCAAATGTAATTGGAAGCTTACACTGCAAAAATGTACATTTCATACTCAGATTATTTTTAGTGAAGTTTTTGAACTCGAAAAGTTCTCTCTTTTGAGACAGTTTGAATTATGTGTTCTGGAAGTTAGCCCCCCCCCCTCAACCTCATTTATCTATAACTCAATTTTTATTTTTAATTGCAAGTAAATTTTGCATATGTTTGTGGTGTTTAAATCTTGTACACACTTAATTGTATGTTTGACTTAAACTAATCCTTTCACGAAAAATTATGTATAATTTTTTTTTCTGCTTTCCAATTTTTTGAAATTGACATGGGGGCTTAAAAGCATAATCATAAATCAGAATGAAACTTATGAGTGCAAAGTTTTCGACAATAAGGAGAATAAGTGGTAAATAGCTAAACCCTCTCTCTTTATCATTTTCATTTCCAAAATTGAATTATACATGTACACTCTTAAAACAAATGAGCGATTTGAACTCAGTCTGAGTTAATTTTCACTCCTTTCGGTGACGAAAATGCACTTCCCCTATTGGAGTGGATTTCACTCTTTTGTTTTGCAAAAAACCTCCAACAATCTCAACAACAAACGAGCGATTTTAAGGCGATTACGAGCGATTTAGGAGTTAATATTTACTCCTTTGTCGAAAATGCACTTCTCTTATAGGAGTGTATTTCACTCTTTTGTTTTAAGAGTGTATGTGTTAAACTAGAAAATAATAAAAGACATTTAAAAGTATTAATCATTTCTAGTGGAAGACTTTAAAACTAGCTTAAATTCATACTAAAGAAAATAATCCATTTCTCTTTATAAAACCATCTTAATCTATTTTTATTCTAATCCTTCAACTTCCGAAGAGCAATCGAAGCCCCCCCCCTCTCCCGTCCCCTTTCGGAGTAGCAATCAATGCGCCATCAAGAGATGATGATATCATTGTCATAATACAGTCCCTCTCCCTCTTAAAAAACACTAGTACTTCCCATTCCCTACCTGAATATAAAATTCCTAGGGTCCGTCCTCATCCCTCGATCGATAGGGTTAGCTACACAAACGCGGGCGCATGCGCGAAAGTGTTCCATATCCCCACACTCCATACATGCCGTGTGTTCTGTCACCATCTAATTCATGCAGATTAAATGATGTAGAAAGGAAGAATCAGAAATTGGTGAATCTGCACTATGACTTGATTGTTTAGTTTCAAGTATTCTGCAAGGTTTTGCTCGATTTGTTTTGGAATATGGCCGGATTGTGGTTTGTTGTGTTGGCTGTCCTGGTCAGCATTGGATGCTCTGTGCCGGATATGAGCTACAGAACAGGTACTAGTCGTTCTTCCATTGGATTTACTTACTTCATATTGATTGCGTGTAATTCATTGGTGAATGATCAGTTACTTTTGCTTTATTTTTGTATTATTGCTTTTGCATTGTATTGTGGTTTTGTATTATTTTAAACTTTATCAGAGATATGGAAATTGACAAATATGTAAATTTGTTTTCGCTGTAAGAATTTTAAATTTAAATTTTAAAAATATTTATACTTGGAATAATATAATTCTTAAAACTATAATTTTATGAATATTATTTTGAGACTTTTCAATGCTTTAAAATTTTTTAACATTGCGAAATATCAGCAAATATCATTTTTAAAATTGTAATTCTGTGAAAATGATTTTGAGACTTTTCAAAGCTCATCAAATTTCCTTTAAAATTGCGAAATATCAGTAAAATTAAGTATTGCTAAAAAAAACCTAGCAGTTCCTAGACGGGTATAAACTTTTGGATTGTTTTAAAATGTGGTTTTGTCTAAATAATGTGAAATTGAATGGTTTTTGAACTTGGTTTTGCTTAAATAGAATCGTTGGTTGTTAATTTTTTTGGGAAAATAAATATTTATAAAGATATTTCTTTTAAAATTTCCTTTACCCTCAGAGTATCTTATTTTACTTTGCTTGCTGTCATGATATGCATTGATTTTTTTTTAATATCCTCGAACACTTTTCTACAATTTTTCGATTTGACGAATATACAGGCTGGCACGTTCAACAATGCGGCAACAGTCATATTTGCGGCCTCTTTTTAAATTGCCAATCTACTTATGAGCTAATAGTACAAAGGAAAACTTGCATTAAAAATAAAACAAATATGACATCTTAGTGATAGGAACCGCATTTAATCTTACTGTATGAAAGCTTAAAATCCAATGTTTTTTAACCCTTTCAGTCCCAATGACAATTTGGCACCATCATTTTATAAATTTTTTTCCGATCGTCCACAAACTTTTTCTGTTAAAAAATATTTTGTATCAATCCTTGTAAATGCCAGCCCTATTATTTCTTTAAAATTATGACCAAACATGATGATGGCAAATGGCATCACTGGGACTAGGGTTAAACGAAACATTCGAATTGTTTGGTAATAAGTTACTTCATAAGTCTTTAGAGAGACTTAAAACTATGAAGCTATTCATATATTTTATGTTATTATTTTAAGCAAAAGTTATTTGTCAAAAAAAAAAAAAAAAAAAAACGGATAAATCATCGGACACCATTACATATTAACGTAGAACTGAACAATTTATGTACGAAAAATTAAGTTTTTCGAAAAATGTAATTAAAAAACTTAAAATTTACGTTTTTTCGTAAATGAAGGTGTTAATGGTATTCACCAAGTAGTCGTTAGAGGGTAAAGACAGGATTTTCTTTATAGAAAACTTTTAAAGTTACTGAAATCATACTTTCACAATCAGGCCTACAACTCACAATTACAAAAACAATTTCGGCCTCAATGAGAATTTGTAAATGAAATATTTTACAGTAGAGTCCCGCTTACCCAAAAGGTACGGGACCAAAATTGAGCAGCAGAAATAAAAAAAAAAAAAAAAAAAAAAATGCTGCATATTTTGAGAAATAAATCCAACTTTGTAATTAAGTATTTCTTTTTTTGTGTATTCATTTATGCTTATACATTTCACATTTTAATCGAAAGGCTAGGAAATTTTTTTTGATAAACCGAATTTCGGATAACCTGGATTCGGATAAACGGGACTCTACTGTATCTGTTAAGCGACATGTTTTAGTTAGAAATATTTGGATCGATGCACTAAAATGCTAGATTTCCATAAAAAAAAAGTGACAACGAAATATATTTTGTGTTAAATATAACGCAAGTGTTTTGATTGTAATCTTTCTTCAAATATAAAAAGCTTAATGACTCTAAATCTATCAAAATATGAAGCGTATCTGATGCTTTCAAAACAGAGCGACCAAATGTATTCCTGTGCAAATCTTTCGATAGCTTACCTCATTGTGGCTTTTGATGTTTGGGGAAATGCGGAGGTAGTCAATTAATAAATTCAATTTTCATTTTGAAATTCAACTTTAATTTTGCAATTCGAAATTTCGTTAATATTTACGTTTAAAGTTGTTATATAAACTAGCACTAAAATGTTAGAATAAAGCGAAATTGTTGGTTGGTTTTTAGCCATGCAATCACGAGTAAGTATTGCAAAATTATAAATTTAATCACGTGCGATATTTCTTCCTGAAAATAAAATATTTTCATCCAAATTAAAATTTTAAAATATTTCTTAATTGGCTTGTTTTGCGTAACGTAAATCATCCCTACTCCTACTTCTCAAGTCTATTGGAGTATTTGGTGTTTGGTTGTTTTACACCGTAAGTTCATCCCACTACACAGATTAACCAATCGAGACCTCTTTGGAACTATTGCCACTGAAGATATGAAACATGCTCATTAAGTAAGTGCGCCTTTTTTTTTGAATTACTGATATATTTCAAAGATTAAATAATATATATAGCATAATCAGGGCCGTCTTAAACTAGGCTGGGGCCCTTGGGCACACACTAATTTGGGGCCCTTTTGGAAAGTAAAAAAAGCTTAAAACATGTTTTACTGATTATGACCATTTATTATAGGTAATCAAATACAGTATGATATAATATGCCATTAATGATGTTAGAATGGTGCTGGTTTTTTGATTACGATTACGGTTTCTTTCGGGATTTCTGTTGAGCAAAATCTTTTATTATATCATCAAAGTCAAATTTTGGAAGGATATCATATTCTATGCACATAATAGACAAAATACTCAGCCGCCCTTGCAACGTTATGTTGTTTGCAATTCATTTTTTATTCTCTTATGCTGCGAAAGCTGCTGTTGTAGCAATTTCTATGTTTGGAAAAGTTTCTTCGAATTTATCTAATTTTATTAGGCTATGTAAGGTTGAAATATTTAAATCCTCTGATAGCTTTGCTAGTTTTTTTTTAAATATTTGCTTGAATGAAAACATTGTTTTAATCTCATCTGCATTAATTTTCTCATGATAAAACTCTGCAAATTCTTTGCATTTTTTGGTCAACTCACCAGATTCAATAGTTGTTAACTGACAAAGAAAACTAAATCGACTATCAATATCTTGGTATGCTGCCGACGTTTTTTTTAAATGTGTATTTAATTTGTTAATTATGGGAATGAAAGTATCTACACGAAACTTCTCCTTGCCTCTCAACAGTGCAGTCTCTAAAGATCCTTAAAAAAAAAAAGTGATACGTGTGCTGAAGAGTGAAATCGTTTCTTTCAAAATGTATCTTTGTAATCAGCATATGGATTTTTATCTTTAGCAGCCGTTTCGTACTGATCAAAATTATAGTCTGCGGTATTGACATAACTGATCAAAGATTCGTAAAGTTTCCTTACAACGACCATGGTTATAGTGCTATTCTGTAAATTTAGACTTCTTTTATTCATAACTCCTAAAAGATCATTCCATATTTCCGTCAGAAGAGAAGCCTCAAATTTTTTAAAAAAAAAAATTGCTAGGCTTTGGGCTTTCTTTCTAGTGTCTCCTGGTTGATTGATGCCACTTGCAATTAAAGACAATGCTCCAGAAATATCTAAATTACCATTTTGAAGAGCATTGATAGCATTGGCGCTTGTAGACAATCTAGTTTCCGAAAGAGACTCCAGTACTCTATTTGCACCTAAATGATATGTCAACACTTTCCATCGTTTTGTCGAAACTGAGAAAAAATTTTACAATTCAACCATGAACAATGTCAACATTTATGTTGGTTCTTGTTCGACGGTGCAGCTTGACTTTGGAATCGGAGTGATTGCATGAGTGATCGCTAGATGGCGTTCTTTGTAAATTAGGTAGGGTGTGATTGGAAATATTATTAATTAGTACAGTAGAAATAGGTGCAGTCATCGATATAATGGCGTAGTATATGCCTTGTAAATGCCTTCTGATACGATTACTGTTTTGCGAAGAAAATTTTGTGTGCCCGATAAATATGTTTTGAGAATAAATGTGAGAGAAATTGTCGGTCTGGGCCCCCTGAGAATGGGGGCCCTGGGCACGGGCCCCGTGTGCCCTTATGGTAAAGACGGCATTGAGCATAATCCTCGTCGGCAAAGATATACAGATCCCATTGAAACTCCGATCTGAGGCAATGAGGCGGCTGCCTCAGATTGTATGCGTGATCAAAGCTATACCTTGTCTATCCAGAATTCGAGCCTCAAAAGCATTTTCTTCCCCCATCCCTCCTCTTGGTTTTCTAGAAAACGGGGGAGCATCGCTTTTCTAAACCTAACGCGTTTGAGGTTCTGTTGTGAGGTTAACAATCCGAAGAGCTCAAACCCAAGTAGGGTGGGGAAAAAACACACTAACACCGTCTCTAAAAAAAAAAAAACTGCATGCGGGGATGGGGGAGGAAAATGCTTTCGAGACTAAATTCTTGCGATTAAAGACAATCTATAATTTAGAGGTATAAAATTTCTAATACAGTTTGTAGATCTTTTATTTTACTATAATGAAATGCAATGTGGCTCTTAAAATTTTTCCTCCCCCTGTCACAGCTACATAAACAGGAATCCCCCCTCTCCACATTGGATAGTGACATCGTTTATTAATTGTCCTGTAGCGAATTTTTTATAAATTTTTAACTCAAAATTTTGAGTTAAAAATTAAGGGTAATTTGCAAACATTGAAAAATTTCGCCACTGATAGCCTGATTTTGAAATAAATATGATTATCCTCGTTTAAAAAAGTTTGTCTGTAGGCATTTGTTGTATATATAAATAACTATTTTTGAAAGTTATTTATGCAATAAACTTAAGAATTTTAAAGTTCCTAGTGCCATCTTTCACATTCAGTTAATGTCTGTTGGTAAAAGTTGTTGGTTCCAGACACCAAACAAAAACGATATACACAGAGAAGACCTTGTTTGACTTAGATTGTCACATAAATATTTAATACATATCAAATCTTACTCGCCCTCTATTTTTTATATTTTCGCATCATTCATGAGTTTATGTGTTTTTTTCTTAGGTGATTCGGATCACTGCAACAAAACAGTGGACATCTATCAGGCCGTCTCCAGCCCTCCCGTCACCGATCTGAACCGAGGCCGACCCCTCCACTGCAGCTACAAAATCCGAGTTCGGCCCGTCCGGGACGACTGGGTAGTGTTTGTGCGATTCACCAGACTCAGGGTGGGACAACCAAGTGGAAATAGGTCGCAGTGCATAGGGGGATATGTGCAGATTGTTGATGGATACAAGGATAGTAATTTCAGGTAAGTTCTTTGAATTTGTTTGCATTCCCATAGCTGATGGAAGAGATTCGTTTTAATTTGAAATTTTTATGTTGTCTCAGTTTAAGTTTCTTTATTTGTTCTCAATAAAACTGTAAGAGTGCCTTTGGTTTTTGCAGTTTAAGTAACTCATTGTGATTATTTTGCCACACCATAATATACAAAAAAAAAAAAAAAAAAGAGTGATCCACTCCTATCGGAAGAGTGAATTTTCGAAAAAAAAAAAAAAAGAAAACTCAACAGAGTTATTAAAATCACTCGTTTTGTGAGATCGTCGTCGTAGGTTAAAAAAAAAAAAAGGAGTGCATCCACTCTATAGGGGAAGCATTTTTTCGAAGGAGGAAGAAAAAAAATTTAACACTGAGTGAAAAAATCGCTCGTTTTTTTAAGAGTATATGTTTACTTCAGAATATAAACTAGAAACTGCGAATACTAGACAAGATTCTCGCTTTCTAATTGTTTTACCATTTGGTAGTGGTGATATAGTAATAGTTTACTGTATCAATTTTCAAGAAGATATAGTCAAACTTGATGTCTTATAATTTGTTTCCCTCAAAAATGTATTTTTGTGCAATGTTATTTATATGGTTTTGTATTGTATTACAGTAATCGTGACTCCCCTGGCCATTACTGTGGTGACATAGACTCTCCAAAAACTTTCATATCAGAGACTCCTCAAGTGAAAATAATCTTCCATGCCGACAGCTACGGTCCTGATACTTTCTTGCAATTCGACGCCAATGTGGAAAAGCAGGGGGAAGTACATGCTAGGTAAGTGATACAAACCAAATTTGTGACATTTTATTAAATTTAATTAGCATACTAAAAGCATTATGTTACGACTTTTGGTTACTAGACATCAGCAAGTAATATCGAACGAATGATTGAAAATCTAGGCTCATTTTAGCTGTAAAGAGACCACAATTATTCACTGCAAAAGATCTGGATCTTTAATTGTTTAATATTATCTGACTACAACTAGAGTTATTCAATACTGGCTCTAAAGGCAAGTTTGACTAACGTAGACAGAGAGTCCTATAGAGAATTAGCGAAATTCGCATAAAGTGAACCTGCCAGAGTTGCTTATCCCTTTTTATTGCTCTGACCGTAAAAGGTATACTGGTATTCTTAATTATAAAGACATCCACTACAGCTTAACATCCACTACAGCTGTAGGTACAAGTATAGCTTTGCAATTTTAGCAAAGTAAACGCAAAAATGAATAGCATTTTTTTTTATTTGAAGAGCTTTAGGGAAGCATCTCTACATAATGGTACATAATAGTAAAAGGACTTGTTGTAAAGTATGCTGCATAGTAAAACTGACAGTCTTAGCATAAAAAATTGTACTACAGAAATTTATCTGGAAGGAAAATTATGGAAAAATAAGCTTTCCTTATAAATGTTGAATTTCGTTTAAAAAAAGTTTTTCTTTTCTGGAATTGGTAATTTAACAAACTGAATAATGTTTAAAGT
Organism: Hylyphantes graminicola; assembly: GCA_023701765.1. Classification (NCBI taxonomy): domain Eukaryota; kingdom Metazoa; phylum Arthropoda; class Arachnida; order Araneae; family Linyphiidae; genus Hylyphantes; species Hylyphantes graminicola. The sequence continues at coordinate 29,909,836 of CM043119.1, forward strand.
TTACAATAAGTGATTATAAATCTTATTGTAATCTCAAAATTGTTTTTATTTCAATAATAGCTTGAATTGTTTTAAAACTAGTTACTTGTACAAATATGCAACGGGTTGTGAAGAGACTCGTTCACTTCATCTCAAAAACTAGAAGTTGTCTTAGTTATCCAGTTTGTAATAAAACAAGCTGTTATGGCGTGACTCTAACTACAACACAATCTTTATACTTCCAGGTACGGCCAGTTCCCCCACCTGTACCCTCACAGACGAGGAGCCCCTGTTCCCGGGTCTTACTGCGATCGAACCTTCCACGAGTGTGCCCCAAGTCGCTGCTTCGTGCAAAGCCCTGGTTTTCCGGGGATCTACCCAAGAAATCTGCACTGCAGATACCATGTGAGCGTCAAACAGTTCTTAGTGGGTCTGGACCTTACAGCCTTCGATGTGGATGGCTTGAGGTGCGACAATCTCCTGATGTGCTTTCCCAGACCTGTCTCCAGACGTCCGGAGGAGTGTCCCTATGATATTGTGAAGGTCTATGATGGGTCGACTGAGGACAGCCCGTTGATTGTCAGTCTGTGTGGTCGAGGAAGGCTCAAGTCGAACATTATTGGTGAGAAGCTTAATGTTCTCGTGATAGTTAAGACTTTTTTTTAAATGAAACTTTATGATTTTATTCTCTATCACATTCGTAATTAAATTTATTTCATCCATCATAACTCCAATTATGAGTACTAAATTACTGTACCTTAAATAGGAATACTTTCATTAAAATTGACAAACTTTTTAATGAAAAATTTGCTTTATCTTAAACGGTCCGTAATATTGAACTAGGTATCCAGGAAAGGCTAGTTTATCTAACATCGCACATAGTTTAATCAATTATCAAGTTTTTAATAGTTTATAAGCCAAAAAAATCTTTAAAAACAAGTTACTAAAGAAATAAAATTTAGAAAGGAATACTCAAAGGCTTTTAAATAGGTAACTTCTATAGATTTTTCTAAGTTTCATCAAAGGAAATTATAAAATTCATTTCAATTATTTTTAAAATTAAAATATTTAAATAAAATATTTCATAAAAACTGACACTTGTCCTTTATATTTCAGCTTCAGGACCTGACATTCTAATTGAATTTATTACGTCAAATGCAGGACCTCTTCTAAATACTGGTTTTCATTTCAAAGCAGACAGCGTAATAGACCCAGATACTTCTGAGCCACTACAATTGCGAAATAATAGCTGTTTCGTTGAAAGGTACCTTCCAGAAAATAAAGAAAGCACGTTTTCAAATTTGAGGTCCTGGTACCCACCAAATACAACTTGCGCCTACCGTTTTCACACAACCTCTGAAGATGTCATACGTTTAGATTTCTTGCTGTTCCGTATTGAAAGATTTACTCTTTGTGAGGAATCGGTGAAATTATACGATTCTTCTGAACCCAGCCCGACAAAAATAATAACCAAACTCTGTGACATGAACAAAGCCCAAGCAGTTTACGAATCGACAGGACCGTACTTATACGTTGAATTCGTGAGCTCTCGTGGTTCCTTAGACGGATCCTCTATAAGCTACGAATTTCAAGTGAAATCAGTTGGGGCATCTTCTTTAGAGAGCGGACATGCCTGTAACAGGATACTGGATCGGGATGGTCAAATAACATTACCATTGCACGAGCTCAATGCCACAAGTCAGCCCGTTACATGCAATTACACGTTGGATGCCAGTTCTCTTATGCATGGAAGAGTCAACCTTTCGTTAGAAGTTCCTTTCGATAAAATCACTAAGAGTTGTCTAGAATGCAAATCAGAATCAGTTGTTTTGGAGATAACTGGCGCAACTGTTGAAGACACACCACTTTGTCTATGCACCATGAGTAGAAAACGCACAGTATCAATAACTTCAATGTCTTCTGTCATGATTATTACTCTTCGATCAAATCCTACTACCGTCGAACCCAAGGCCTTGTCCACTTCCACCAGCAACAAAAACCCGAACAATAAAGACATTACAGGGTTTTTCACATTTTTCAGCGATGAAAGATGTGGACCAGAGATTCTGAAGTTGGACTTACAAGGCTCGGTGACGTTCCCTTCTTTTCAAGAAAACAACCCTCCAGGACCGGTCCACTGCATCTGGCAAGTTCCACTCTTGCCTGGAAAAGACGCAGGATTCAGGTTGGAGAACTTCATCGGCAACAACTGCAGCTCCGATTACCTGAAGGTAAACCACGTTCTTCTCTGCCCGACACTTGCGGAACACACTTTCGTCGTTCAGAGAGAGGACATCAAGAGTTCGCACGTGATCTTAGACCTGAGAGCCAGCGAAGCTCTCGAGGTCAACTTCACCCTTTGGTGGACTCAGCTGCGAGTCCTGCCAGCGCCCTCCACAGCGTCGGATTACTCGCTGATGTCCCTGGGCAAGGAGTGCGAGTTCTTGTGCGCAGCGTCGATGACGTGCATTCGTAAAGAACTAGTGTGCAATGGTATACCCAATTGCCCCAAAGGTAAAGACGCCCCTCCGAGGTTGTATGCTCCTGATGAGGAGCCGTCGATGTGTCGGTCTGGTAGACACAACATGCAGCTACAGTGGTGGGTCATTGGTTTCGGACTCGGAATCTGCGCCTGTATTTTGATAGGTGTTGTTTATTCCATCTGCAGACGCTGCCAAAATCATAGGAAACGCTTTTGAAGTTCCACATCCCGTTTTCAAGTTTACACATACCTTTTTGAAAATCTAAATGGTGCTTTGTCTTTTAGAATAAAAAAGTTTTTATATAAATACTTTGAATTATGTTTTATTTCAAACTTTTTTTTTACCTTCAATTCAACATTCACAACTAAAAATAGCAGGTCCAAAACATTTTTCCTCACAAGAAAAACCCCTCCCTATATATATGTATAGGAAAATCCTTTAAAAATCAAAGAAATCAACATTTAAAAGTTTGTGTTACAATGTAACAAGAGAAAAACGACTGTTTTTTAGAAGAATTTTGTTTGTCTGGCTTGGAAAAATGCAATAAAAATATATAATTAAAGGAAAAATCACGTAATTTTTTTTAATTAACCTAAACTCATTTTACCAGGAAACAAAACCGATCTGATGATACTTTACGTATAAGCCCATAAAGAGATTATCAGTTATTCGAACAACTTATATATATTATTTTATATTTATAAATGTTTTAATATTTTAAAATTCAAAGGGTAGAGGTATCTTTTAAAACCATACCTTCACCATTAAAATGTAATAAATGTAATTAAATCTTAATAATCTTATAAAAATATAGATGTTTATAATTGTAATGTAAAATTCACGCAGTGAAGAAGAATTTACACTTTTTCCATTTGCTTAATTCTCAAATACGGATTGTAGTTGTTTACGAAGATCGGTATTAGATACCAACTTCAAAGCAATGAACTCCTTAAACTGGTTTTCCAATACGAAAAAAGATATATGTATAATGTAGTTGCAGTACTCACATTCCACAGTATAATTAAGATATAGGGATCGGTGGTATAGTTGGCGACTTTATCCAATTGAATTTACGATCTTCAAAAGTCGTCAAAAAACGAACAGGGTAACAAAGTTTACTTATACTTTTGGGAATATGAGTTTTGTACTTGTCATATGATGCTTTAGAAGTTATATTAATTGAAAGAGAAACTTAACAAATAAAATCATACAATGACCAGGTATATGGCTGTAAACAAAATAACCGTACGCATTATAATTGCTCAAGTTAGAAAACTACAATAATATGTCCTACTTTATTTATAAAATACGATTTCAGCAAATAAATTTGTGGCTATCATACATATATTCACAATAGTTAAACATGGAAAATGTTCAAATTATTAAAATGACACGCCTTTTAATAGTTAAATTTAAAATTTATTTAAATACATAATACCTTTACACTGATGTGTTATTCATTTCATGAGTGATATGTTCAAAAATAAAACGAGTGATATATTCAAATATCAATACCAAATATCACCCTACTAAAAATGGTCAGTAGAGATCAATAGAAAATTTTTATGTATAAATGGCCTACTGGTACCAATAGAAATCTCTATTGATATCTATACAAATCTCTTCTGATCTCTATTGATATCCATACAAATATCTATTGATCTCTGTATACGTACAGGCCTAATGATGTCAATTGAGATCAGTAGCTTATTGATAATTTTTTTACTGGTGTCGGTACAGCTCTATTGATATCAATAAGAAATATTATCAGTAGGTTACTGATATCAATAGCTTCTACTGATAACAATAGGGACATCCATAGAAATAAGTACACATCAATAAAGATGTACTTATGTCAATAGATTTTTGTATTGATCTCTATGGATCATTTTTAGTAGGGCTGTAAAACTGTAAAATGATTAACTGCATGAATATGGTTACAGTTTTTTTTAAATGGGCAATAAAAGGAGAACTACCAGTCCGAATAGGAGTTGGGATGAGATTGAAATTTGACGGAAGCACAATGTGGGGCAATGGTACATTTTTTCGGCAAAGATCTATGGAGTAATGAAGCAATGTTACAATGTAATTTAAACAAAAGAAAGATTGAAAATTATGGTTGTTAACCCAGTGAGAAATGTTTTTAATGAAAATTTCTATCCTCTCTTCATTGTTTTCTTTCGTACGAAATTATATACATATTCATTAAAGCTTCTGTCCAATTTCAAATTTTTTGCGCAGTAGTTCTCATTTTACAGTTATTTAGAACCAAAATTTCATGTATAAATGACTTGTATCTAACAAATAAAACACTGTATGTGCTCAGTAGAAGGATGAATTATCATTAAAGGTTTTAATAAAAACAGCAGATATGATTGAAATAAAGAGTGATAGAATGAAGTAAAATAATCAAATGTAATAACGGCATGACAAGATATATTAAGCTATTTTAAAAAGATTAAATATTTTTTCTTATGAAAACGTATTTATAACTGAAATTTTAAAGAAATATTTGATTACATATAACCGTATCTCTAAGCAAGGGGGTTTATACAGTTTTCTAACTTTAAAAGAGATCTTTAAAACTCCTGATGTCCTAAAAGCAGTTTTTAAACCGTTATGATAATTTAATTTGCAATTTTAAAGTATAGTTTTTACAAAAATACATTTATTTTACTAAATATTAATTAAAACCCAGTTTAAAAATCGTAAAATAATAAATTTTTATTTATTGATTCATTAAGAGTATTTTTTTTTCAAAATTGTAAAATTTACATATTTATTGTGGATTCATTAAGAGTATTTTTCATTGATGATAACCCATATCTGTAAAACTCTCAATTGTACATATAGAAACATTTTTTTGCTTTAATATTTTTACAAACTATATCCATATAGACTTTATAAATTAATACTGGTACAGATTTTCAATAACCCAAACATATTCACCAAAAAGCTATGCTTAGACTATTTCAATGCCTTAACATAGACGCCACAAAGGTATCCTCCAGATGATTGATTGTACTTCTTCATACAACTTTGGTACAAAAGTCATCGATTTCGGATGGAAATTATCTCTTTCCTTTAGCCTGAATCTGTTTCCGTCTTTATTTTTACTTATGCTGCGTTTGGTGCAAAGGAACGTGTTTCTTTTATACAAAAGATCAGACTATTGGTGAAAAAAAAGTTCCATAGGAGATCCTTAGAAGAGATTTGTCATCGGAATTGGGATTAAAAATACAAGTTATTTTTAACAACTGCTGTTGGTGGTTACCGGTTTTAAACTGGCAACTTTAAGTAATTGTACAGATATTAACAATTTATACACCATTTTTACACACTGTTAAGATTGCTAGTAAAGTTACTGCATAAAAATGGCTGCGTTCTGGCTGCCTCCAGTTTTAATTACCCCACACAAATAGGTGTGAGCATCCTACTCCTATTTTTCCTTTTTTTTCATATTACAACAGATGAAAATAACCACATTATTTTTCCTTGATATCCCATTCACCATAGTTCGAATAGTGGAAGACAAAAATTTTGCGACAGAAAGTTGCTTGATTGATCGTACTTCTGGATGCTTTTTACTTGTCTGTCACCGGCTAGAGACCATGCTGTCCCAGTCTACTTCCCAGTTCTGCTTCAGCCTCTCCCTCTGTTCAAGAAAAGAAAAAATAAAATTTTATTTAGACATCAGAAAAGATTTATGACTGGTGAATAAATAATGTATATTTATTATGGATATTGAAGTTCTAAAAATAAAACTTAACGGTAAAAATAATATATGGAAAAAATCCATTTGCGTATATTTTGATATTTAACATGGTTATGAATAAGAGCAAGGAGTTAAAATATTTTGAATACAACATTTGTGAAAATGTACTCTTAAATTTAAATGATATTTATAAATCTTAATTGCTTATTATATGATTTAGTGCAACATGATCAATATTCTAATTTTCTAAAATATTTATAAGTGGAATTGTTTATAAGTAATTTTATTTACAAAAGTATTTCTATTATGTTTATGATTTAATTTGCTTTCATTTCTGCTATTAACATTAAAATAAATTACGTTACATAACTAAGAGCTATGTTTCCTACCCCAAAAATTTTTACACTGTAAAATTTGGCTCTTGGTTTTACTAAAATATGGTTCCTAGTAGATACAACGGCTGTGTGGTGAAATGTTTCCCCTTATTTTCGGTATTTGAATGAACAATTTCTCAGCTATTTGTTTCCAAAACCTAAAAAATGGTTCAGCCAAATACCGAAAATATTTTGAAACATTTCTCCGCACAGCCATTGCAGCTACTTGGAACCATTATCATGGTGACAGCAAGCACAAAATTTTAAACAGCGCAACTTATACAGAACTCGTCAATCTACACTGCTCAAAAGAATAAGGGGAATGAATGGATAAAACCCTGCCTTCAATGACTCAATTTGGAATCATCAGCTTGCGATTTTTTTCTCACTAAGTTGAGTACGCACTTATTTATCGTTAGATGGAAGAATAACGTCTTTTGAAGAATTAAATAATGTTTGTTTTAATTAAATGAAAATATGAAAAAATGGAAAAATAAAATTCATCCCCAAAACATTTTATGAAATAAATTGACCCTAAATTATTCACGCTTGCATTCTTAGATGTTTAAAAATTGATTTAAACTTTTTTTTTACCAAAGAAAGTTTTGAAAAAAATATTGTTATAAATTAGACAAAATTTATGAAACTAATATTTTCCCCCTTAAATTTTAATTAAAAAAATTAAGAATTTTTATCCCTGTTTTTACCATTTTATCGTCGATGCATAATTAATCTATTTCTCAAAGTTTAGATTTTTAAAATAAAAACTAAAAAGTTTAAGCTGTAATGGTTAACAAAAGTACGGAGAGTGCTTCTCTAATTGTTTTGAGCAGTGTATATTAATAGTTAATTAATCTTACGACTGATGTTGGTGGTCTGGGCGTTTGTCTTATTTCCGAATCAGTTGGAGGTCTGTACACCACAGATTCAGGCGCTTGGAATTGCATCGGTTCTGGCCCGGGCCCAACCCACTGTCCGGTGTTGTAGCAGTATTTACCAAACATCAGCTTTTCCTGCCCCTTCGGACCCCTCATGAACAAAGCTTCTTGGAACTGAATTTCTCGGTAGGATGGAAGTTTGCCCCGGGCCTGTGACAATAAAAGAGAACTTAATGTAATGAATGAAATAAAATTCGGTCTTTTGTATTATGTTTATTTAAATTGGCTGTTAGATGAAGAATTGTAATCAAACTGATGTAAAATTTTATAGTTTAACGGAGGGTCGAGTACTATAATTTTAATTCTTGAAATAAATCAATACATAAAATGTGAGTAATATAGTAAGATCTATATATAATAACGAATCTTTTTAATAAAAAATCATAAATATCAATTACAAACATGTTAATTAGTAGGTCTGTTTTGTCCTTCTGTCTATAATTATATATGGATCAAAATGGGTTCAAGTTTTAATACCTTTAGTTCGGAGAACATATTATATTCCACGATTTATTAAAAAAAATTACATTGTACTGCACGTCATTATCCCTCTACCCATTTTGTTCTGGAAAATGTCATAATTTTCTGCATAGTATTCTCCTTTTTTTTTAAAAAAGAATAAATTAGGTTCAAAGCATCCTGCTTTTATTTATAAACTGTTTCCAATACCTTTTTTTACTTTGGTGATTTGGTTTGAAAGTAAAAAGTAAAATGGGATTATTTCGAAATGGGTATTTGATTATGATTTTCGACATTGGAAGAACAATTGGTGAAAACAGTACGTAAGATGTTGTTTAAAAAAAAATCAAAATTATCAAAGACTAAAATGATAAAAAAATATATTGACGAGAACAAATTATCTAGCTAAAATTTAAAAACATACAAATTTCGTTTTGTGTATAAATAAACGTTTTTAATTGAGAAAAAATGCAATCTGAAAACGTTAGAAAAAAAAGAGGGAAAGTACAATGTTCTAACCTCTTCAATAGGAGTCAATCTATTTTGGTCTTCTATAGATTTTCTTTTTACAACGATGGCTGTAATTGCCACAACTATTACTATTAAAATGAAAGCTCCAATGATCACGCCGAGAATCAAAGTCGTATGCTCCATTGAGTTTGCTAAAATGTAGAGTGAAAAAGTAAAGTTAATTTTAAAGAATATGTATTAAAAAAATTATCAGCATAAATATGAAATTATTTGAAATACTTCTATCATATATGACGAAGTTATCAAAAGTACATATATGTTTTTAAACATCTGGATTAATATATTCATTTTGTACAGATACCATAATTTATAAATATATTTTGAAAAATATATTCGGAAGAATATTGGATGTTTCAAGTCTTTTTAGTAAAGCGTCTACTGAATTTTTAAGTATAAATAAAAACCCTTAAAACGTATATTGATCATTATATAGATTTTACATTAGGTTTTTTAAAGTTTTGTCATGAAATTCGTTCGAAAACACTCATCAAACACATTTGTGTGATAAAAGCAGTGTTCGGAAGAAGTTTCTCTCAACACCTTGGATTGGATGTTGCACTACATCTATAAGTTCCAGCATGCAACATGCTCAAAATTGGAAGTTTAAGAGGATTTATCAGCCAACTTTATTTTGATTCTGACTCGCCAGGTGGCGTTACAAATTTTCGCCAAATGATACGTCTGGCGATTTAAAAAAGGGGATACGTTTCTCTTTCTGGGGAGTGGAGAACGGCAAGATTTCTCAATCACAAGATAAAGAGTATTCGATTGTAATCAGGTTTAGACTAACGAAAACTGGTTCCGGTACTCTTTTGCGAGCCCGGACGATGTTCTGGAGGGAAAAAAATTGTGTTGTTTGGTTATTTCTCTTTCATTTAATTTTTTTATTTGTTTAATAAATTATATTTATTTTGTAAATATTACGATCTTCCAGGAAACGATTTCTTTTCTGGTTTGCTCGTACTAATACATTATATTTCTATTTATAATTACCGAGATTTGATACCGCTATGAACTGCTCTAAAGTCATCCCTGTAAACTTCGGAATACTAGTTTAGCACATACACAGTATTGTTCTTAAGGGGACATAGAAGCCTTAAAAATGTGCAAAGAAGGTGATCTTTAATGTAATTTTTTAACTACTCAACATATAAGTATATTTTTATATGTAATTTTATAAAATTTATTTATTATATAACAAATTTTAAAATTTATGCAACTTCAGCCAAAACTAAAATTAATGATAACAAACATAAAACTATTTGAACACATTGGGATTAGGCTTGCGTGCCAAATTTTGAGATCAAAATTGAAGAAATGAGCAAGAAAGTGACTTTATATTGTACAAATATGTACAAACAAAGACTTGTACCTAAATTCTGAGCTCAATTTTAATTAGAATTTATGTTAAGAGCTTTTTTCTAAAAAAAATTAATAAAATTTATGAAAAAAGCTCTGAAAATAATTACTTATTAAAATTGAGTTTAGAAATTAGGTATAAGTCTTTGTTTGTACATATTTGTACAATATAAAATCATTTTCTTTGTCATTTCTTCAATTTTGACCTCAAAATTTCGCGCGCAAGCCTAATCCCAATGTGTTCCAATAGTCTTATGTTTGTTTTCATTTATTTTAGTTTTGGCTGAAGTTTCATAAATTTTAAAATTTGTTATATAATAAGTAAATCTTCTAGAATTGCATATAAAAAAATTATACTTTTATATTGAGTAGTTAAAAATTGCATGAAAGATCAAACTATGCTTTGTAGTACCCTCTTTGCACATTTTTAAGACTATGACCCCTTAAATATAGTTCCGTACTTTTAATTGTTGGCGTAGCAATCTTTATGTTTGTTAAAACTAATGTCCTACTAATGCAAAAGTTGAAACCCCAATGTATAATGAATCTGTCGTATTAGCAGTTTTAAAGGCAATAATAAGGTCAGCAAGATACAAACAAACGCGGGTTTATGGTCTTCAAAAACATGTGCAGGAACCTTTTATATTGCTAGTGGCAGTTTGTCAATTTGTTCATTCGGTTGCTCTTGTAAATTAGACACTGGTCTCTTTATTACTAGCCTTACTCCCGCCACTAATCTGTACATTCGTTCTGAAAGAAGCTTTCTACATTTCGCACCTTTGGAGCCGGGAAATCTTGACGTGTTTTTTGCACCTTTTCAATGCCTCTAAAATAGCGTCGGACTGCGTGATTGGCACATTAAACTTTCAGTACTCTGCCACCAAACGACACATGTTCTTGAATGTTGCTCGAGAAGTTCTTAAAGAATTAAAAAGCCTACATGTGCAGTTACTTAAGTACTATAGAATGAAATTCTCGTCGAAACGCAAGGGTATTATAATAACATTAACTGCCACCTATAACCACTTCCGCACCAAGATTTATAACTTCAGAACAAATATAGACTAACCCAGCATTCAGTTACAATTTGAATCTTCAACTCTAAAAATTGGCCACTATAATTAAATTTTTTCTTCCGCAAATTAAATAAATAATCTTTATAGTTTGCTAAATTTATTTGCAGTTTGAAGAATAATTATGTAAAATTGAACGAGTCACATCCTGTAGCATCCTTTCCGTGATCTTTGGCAATGCTTTGAAAATCTCACCTTAAATTACACGAGATTCTTGTAATTAAATAACTATCAATAACTATAATATTTGAAAAAACCTGATATATCCAGAACATTTGGCAATGATAAACATGAAATAACTCCAAATTGCACTGATAATTAAAGGAATTTAATTGTAAATTAATATCAATTAGCTCTTTAAGCAAAAAAAGCAACACTGTGAACCACTTTCTTAGTAAACAAATATAATAAACATTAAAAAAAAATCACTTTGTGGTATATTTTTTATAACGCCATTCCAAAGAAAAAATTATAATCTTTAACATTTCAAATAAGGTTTTTCGTGATATTGCTGATATGGCAACAGTAATTTAAATGACTAAAAATTAAATTCCAATGCTACTTTTATGGGTCGTTCGTCGACATGACAAGATGACAGATGTCCGTATGGACGTACAAACAGAAGAACAAAAAGTATGAAGTTAGGTCCCTGTCCTATCTTTCGATGATAATAATGATTCTTAAGATCTGATGGATAGAACAGATTTCGTCACCGAAGTAAGGACAGACAGACGGGACACTTTGGGAAGACTACCATGTCAATACCTTCTTTTCTATTAAAAAAATGTTTCGAATTAAAAAAAAAGATTATAAAATATTCTAAAAATAACGTCAGGGCTTCATCCTCATTGACTATACATCCCAGGACCCCTCCCTAAACATTTTTAAATAAACGTTTATATTTCTCCCTTCAATAAACCCACAGACTACGGCCGTCATTTTAGAAATGGTAAACCAAAGGTCACCAAGTGATTCGATTGAATAACTCGTCAAATATTCAGCCAAATGTAACAAAAACTAAGATTTAGGTTTTCTGAGGATTCTTAATATTTCTAAATTATAAAATTGGGTGCTGCCATTGGAAATTTAAAGTTAATAGCATTTTTAATATGAAGACGGCTCCTTATGCAAATTTTTTGTCCTGCAACTAACTCATGATGTTATATAAACACAAAGTCAAAAAGGTTCTATAGGATGACTAACGTTCGAAGTAATCACTAGTGGGAACTTTTTCCACAGCTGTACATATCAAAATAGCTAAAAGTATCCAAGCGCCAATAGCCCTCGTGTAGCTCTAGTGCGACGATAATTTAAACCAAATCTAATCTAAAAGTATCCAACCTATACTACAACTAAAGTAGTCAAGTTTAAAAGTCGCGCGAAATTCTTTGACTGGATTTATAATGAGCTCCGCCCACTTTTCCATGTGATTTAGGTTTACAGTTTGAACGATTTAGATATTGGCGTTTTTTTCCTTCTACGATTTGGCGACAATTATTTTTGTGTGTCATCAAATTTTAAAATCATAGATTCTCGTTTGTAATGAACGTTTTTGTCATAAAAAGTACTTGAAATGTAAAAGCATCATTTAAATTCTGTATTAACATACAAAGATAATGCATGAGTGAATTATTTAAATTAATAATAAATCTTTTTAATCAATTAAGCCAAGTTGTCCTACAGATGTCGCCACGATTCTCAAAATGAAGCTTTTAAAAAAATTAATAATTAAAAAACTGATTGATATTGTTCCTTCAAATCTTTTTTAAATTGTCTTTCATCCCTATTTGCGTATCTGGTGCAAACAGATCATACGTTTAAAAAATACTTTTCAAGAAACTGTGATTTGAAAAATAAAGCATTACGTGTATAGGACTGACAGTCCCTCTTAAGCTTTCTATTAGTTTATTAGATGCAAAGAGCGAAGTTCTTGAAGTAAGCACCTCAGCTCCCAACATGACACATACTTAGATAAAGGTAGTGACTATATCGAGTAAAACCCATACAATTTGTTTGATAGAGAATACAATTAGTAGATTCATTCAACATTTTGTGAGTATGATTGAAGACATATAATAATAAGTAGGTTTGTAAAAGAATTGGCACATAGCCTGTTTCCAAATAACATTTGTGTTTAACAGGAAAATGGCGTCAAACACAGTTGTTGTAATGTGCACCTGGAAGCCTGGCATTAACAAACCACGCTAAGGCCTGGAGGCACAGGACAACAACTGTGTTCGACACCATTTTCCTGTTAAACACAAATGTTGTTTGAAAACAGGCTATGTGGCAATTCTTTTACAAACCAGACCACCTAAAGGTTGCAGTAGCATCCGTTGGCACAAGGCTTTGAGTACCCATGAGAGAGGGGATGTCTGACCTCTACTCCGAGATGGCGCCACCTCCTCAATTTATGCATGTCACTGGAGGGGAGCAGCAATTTTCTCCAGAAAACCTGCATCCACGGTAAACTAAGCTTTAACCGATAACAGGACTTTCGGACCCACATATTTAACTAGCACGTTCTCAGCATGTACTCAGGACAACACAAATATCCATGCCTCACCCGAGATTCGAACTTAACTCTATATTGGGCTTTCATTTTTAATTGGACGTATCACACTTGCCTGTAGCATTTGTAGTTTGGGCTATGAAAGTTCACTCTTGAAACAAAAGAGTGAAGTCCACTCCATTTGGAGAAGTGCATTTTCGACACTGGAAAGGAGTGAATATTAACTCAGACTGAGTTAAAATCGCTCGTTTGGAGTGATCCTGTTGGAGGTTTAACACACTTCTTTCGGAGAAGTGCATTTTCAAGACTGGAGGAGTGAAAATTACTCAGATTGAGTTAAATTCGCTCGTTTGTTTTAAGAGTGTATGAAAGCAGGTGACAGACAAACGGACGGACTAAACGGTAATAATACATTCCACGTATTGCGTTTCAAATGTAGTGTGGAAGATGAAAGGTATACCTGGAGGTGGCTTTGTTGGTGGATCTAGAGGGACCACCACCATGGTGTTTCCGTTGAGGTCGTTGACGTTGAGTTGGCCGTTGTCGATTAACCGCTTGAGCTCTTCGGCAGCGGCCTTGAGTGCCTTTTCGTCAGCCAAGTGCCCGTGGTCGGAATTCGGAGACAGGTCGAAATTGACTTCAATGCTACCTGGATAGAGAAATGAAGAAAATAAAATTTTCTCGATCGAAAAGACGAAATATGGCGTCAAAATGGTATTTTTTGATGTTAAAAATGTTTAGCTATGAATTTGCTTTAGAGGACCTGAAAGCTAAAACAAGAATGGTTTAGTTTGGTTAGAATAACGTTGAACTAGAGCTATACTAGGCCCATTGGTAACGAGCCAAATAATTTTTTAGACTCTTTCAAGTTTCGTAGCTGACACTTAAACAAGGCAATCTTATAGCGACATCGTGCACTACGTCTGCTTCGCCATCTTCAGACATTTTTCTCTGATGATTAAAATAGCAATAGCATTTCAGGGTACTCAGTTTCTTCTACAATAGCTATGGTCAGTGGTCACCCTTTCACCTCATTGCTTAAGATCGTACTTTCAATTGGATTTCTTTCTTAATTACCAAAGCGATAACAATGTTTACTCTATTTTACTTTAGTTAAGTTAAATACAAATATTATTTTATGACTTTTCAAGTGTAAGTTTTCATTTCTCTTAATTAATAACATATCGTAATTTACTGATTAAAAAATATATAAAAAAGCAAATGTGGCAATTTTCTTTTTAAGTTCTATTCATTTCAATTAGTGAACTTTAAAACAACCTTACCTTTTTTAACCTGTAAGTTCTGTATGCAGCTCAAAGGCACTCTCATTGCAACTCCTAACTGTTTTGTCAGGCTTTCTTCGAACTCTGTTTTTCTGGTTCCCACAACCTCGTCATAGTCAGCATCGATGGTGAAGTGAAAAGGTATTACAGGAATCTCAGTAGTTGCTGCAACTGTGCTTTGGGCTTGAGGAGATGTCACACTACTTTCAGAGTCTCTTGGATTTCTTCCTGGTGCTGAATTTAATACTACATTTGATGTCATGGAGGGTGATAAAGATTCGGTAGATGCCTCAGGGTTGAAGACATTGCTCGCATAAGTTGTGGATAAAACATTTCTATAATTTGTTGTTGCTGCTTTCTGGGCATCTGGCACGTTTTCAGTTGTTTCGATGGGATTCAGGTTTTCTAAGGAGCTAAAAGTAGATATGGTATTTTTCACACTGATAAATTCTGTAGCTTGATAACTTATGAATAAATCTTCTTCATTTAAATTAAGAATTGTTTCAGTTGTATCCGACATAGGTATCTGTGAAGTTACACTGGGTAATATAACTTGTGTAGTGACTTTGTTTTCGTCAAATAGCTTTGTACTTGATGCAATAACCACTGGGTTACTGATTAATTTGTCTTCTGTCAAACTTTCTTCATTTGCGCTCATTTCGTTAACACTGGAACCTCTGTTTTCAGGAGAACTACTACGCTGTACACTTGGATCACTTGCTAAATTAATATCAATGTTTCCGTTGATATTAGAGCTATCTTCGCCTACTTTAACGTTGGCATCCAAATTAACACCGTTGTCATCAAGGTTTACACCCCCACCCACTTGAACATTTACGTCATTTCCTATTCCTAGTTTAGAATCAATGCCATAACCGTTATTCGCCGGACTAACATCCAAGTTTACGCTTGGAACACTTATACTAGCAGTATTGCTTAGTTCTTCAGGTAAAATCTGAGGATTGAAATCAGAGCCCGCTTCGCCAAGTTTAACGTTGGTGTCCACATTAACAGCTTCTCCGTTAACATTTATGCCACCGCTAACTTGAGCATCTAAGTTATTTCCGATGCTTAGTGAAGAATCAATGCCATATATTGGTTTACTGATTTCCAGGCTTACGCTTGGAATGATAGTGCCAGCAGTTTTATCAAGTTCTTCAGGTACAGTCTGAAAATTAATATCAAAATTTGATCCAATTTGAAATTCTGTAGGTATGCCTAAATTTGTTCCGATTGTTTCAGGTTTTCTGTTGATGTTAAAATTGGATTTCCATTAGATTCCAAAGTGTTAGTGGATCCGGACGGTAGAGATACGTACTCTACACCTGGTACGTATTCTACCCCGGGTCGTATTATTGGTTCTGAATTTAATTCCACATCTACATTGATATTAATAGTGGGATTAAGAGCATTCTCAGTCTCCAAATGGTTTTCAGTTACAAACTCATTGTCTGACGGTTTTTCAATGTTCATATTTTGACCGTCAGGTAAAATTCCTTCTTCTCTTTCTATAGCATTAAGATCTCTTTCGGTTCTAACAATTTCTTCATCTGAGGAGTTCCCATCACCTACATTTTGATCAGCATCAGGTAGTTTTCCATCCTCTCGCTCTACAGCGTTAAGATCTCTTTCGGTTCTGACAATTTCTTCATCTGAGGAATTCCCATCATCTATATTTTGATCATCAGCGGGTAAAAACTTAAGTTCTTGTTCTGTAGGTTCAAAATCTTCTTCAGTTCTAAATATTTCTTTGTCTGGAATACTTTCAAAGTTGACACTAGAACCACTAGCTACTAAAGTTCCAACTTCCTCTTCTTTTCCTTCAAAATCAATTCCAGTTCGAATATTTTGATCTCCCGATGAATTTTCGATGTATAAATCTTGATCACTACTTGCTGAAGTTTCAATTTCTCGCTCTGTGGCTTCTAAGTACACTTTAGTTCTTACCATTTCCTCGTCGATGTAATTTGTGGTATCTACATTAAGATCATTTACAGTTGAAGCGTGAATTTCAAATTCTCTATTACCTAAACTTCTTTCAGTCCTAGAAATTTCGCTGTCATAGGAATTTTCTGTTTTTATAGTGGGATTCCTACTCAGTGAATTTTCGATTCCTTGTTCTCTAGCTTCCGTATATATTGCAGTTTTTCCAATTTGATTGTCAGAATAAATTTCCGTTATAAAATGGTGCTGCCCATTTAAGGAACTTTCAATTTCTTTATCAGTACGGAACTTTTCAGTTTGCATTGGCGCAAATGTGTATTCACTTGATTCAGTAAACCTCTGTCGCTCAGTATCGCTCTCATTGGAACTTTCTGTTTTTATCGTGGGATTCCTACTCAGTGAATTTTCTATTCTTTGTCCTGAAGCTTCCGTATCTAGTGAAGTTTTTCCGATTTCATTGTCTGAAGAAATTTCAGTTATAAAATGGTGCTGCCCACCTGAGGAATTTTCAATTTCTTTATCAGTATGAAACTTCAGGTAATTTTCAGTTTGCATTGGCGCAAATGTGTATTCACTTGATTCAGTAAACCAAACGGAATCACTTGGAATAGAATAATATTCACTTTCGCGGTAATAAGTAGATGATTTATAAATATAGTCATTTGAAATTATTGATGATCTTATTTTTGAAAATGATAACGTATTTCCTGTTGTTAATGGAGTGTTAAAATCTTTAAATGCTGTTGACATGGATATTTTGTTTTTATCTTCATTATTATGGTAAGAATGTGTGGGAAACAAAAGCTCTGATTTGAAGTCAGTAGTCTTTATCGCTAATGGTAATACAGTGTTTTCAGTACCAAATGAATTCCGTTCAAATAAAAATGAACTTTTAATGTTATTTTCTATCTTTGAATGGATCGCGTTGTCGTAATTTAATTTAAAAGAATGGGAGACTTTGTTTTCAAATTGATTTGTTAGAGAGTGTTGAATGCTTTTTATAGTTGAATATTTTGCACTATCTACGTTTATTGGAGGTTTATACTCAAAAAGTTTCGATGAAGTAAAAATATTGCTGTTGTTATTAAATTTGTAATCATGTTCATATTTATTTTGAGTGATGGAATTTGTTGTAATTTTAAAATTCAGTACAGCCGAAGAGTAAATCTTAGGAGGATAAATAACCGCTGAAGGAAAAATATTTTTACTGGTAAAATACCCATATGTAGAAAGTTTCTTGGGTGTAAAAGACAACAAAGAATTTAAAGAAATATCTGTTGCAAATTTGCTAAGGAAAAGTGGCTCCGAAAATACATTATTAGTCATCATTGAACTTAAAATTAGATGATTGCTATTTAAGTACAAAAAGTTTGAACTGTGTGCTGGTATTTGCATAGTTGAGGAAACTAAATTTTCATTTTGTACTTTATGCATTTCAATAGAAATCTTTTCATATACTTTTGTATTAACAAAATTTTCTGAATTTACACTTTCAATTGAGTGCGAAAAGTCTCTGTACACTCTTTCAGTATTTTGATATATATTGGAATAAAATTTACGTGTTTCATAATTATGGCGAATGTTTGTTGGAGCATCATTGATGACATCTGTATAAACTTTAGAAGGAGATATACTGCCATAGTCGTGACTCTCATCAAAATCGGTTTCGATTTTATGAAACTTTGATAGAAATGAACTTTCGTGTCTCAACTTACTATTTTCAATTTGACTTACAAAACCATTTGTAGAAACTGTTGGAAGATAGACCGCTTTAAAAGATGAAAGTGTTGGGATCACATGGTTAATACTATAATCGTAACCCTCATCTTCGACTTTCTTATTTATAACATGTTCTGAATTTACACTTTTTATTGAGTAAGAGAAATCTCTGTATACTTTTTCAGTATTTTGATGTATCTTTGAATAAAATATTTGTGGGTCAAAACCAAGGTGAGTGGCTGTTGGAGCACCATTGATGACATCTGTATAAACTTTACTAGGCGATATAATACTGTAATCGTAACTTTCATCGAAGTCGTTTTCGTTTTTATAAAAACTTGTTAGAAACAAATTTTCAGTTTTCAACTTACTATTTCCAATATCACTTACGGAGTCTTTTGGAGAAATTGTTTGAAAATTCGCTTCATTGAAAGATGAAAACGTTGGGATCACATGAAATGAATAACTACCCTGCAGGTGATCACTGACTTTGTACGGTGTAGAAGGAAACAGTAAAATGCCATTATTTTCTCTAATTTCAAATGATTCATCTTTATCCTTTTCAAAATTAAGTTTAGAACTTACAACGTTTTGCGGATTCGGTAGATAATCTGTGCTATCTAATTTATGTATGTATTGAGCGGTTGTCCCATACAAGGTATTAAAATAATCATATTTAGGCGTTTGGTAAATAACGTTTGCATGAGTAGATAAATCTGTAGCTGAATTTACACTCGTAATATGTTCAGAATTCCATTTCAAAGTATATTTTGAATGCAAAACTTTAGAACTAAAAGGAGTTGACGTTTCTTGCTTGCGAGTATTCGATGAAACACCATAGTCAATAGTCAATTCGACATATAGGTTTTCAGTATTTTCAGATAAATCATTATTTTGTTTAATTGAAGGTCTAGGCTCGCGTGCATCAAATTTGTTATTGCGATTATTGATTTCTAAAGTGCTCTTGATTGTTCCGTTTTCGGTTTTATTTTCTGACGTGACCGAATTTAATGGAACTGTAGTAGTTGATAATAAATGGGGTCTCACAGAAAAGTTATGAACAACATCTTTGTTTACGCTAGTGTATAGATTACTGTCTGACGCAATAGGAGTACTAGTTTCAGTAGAAGATTTATTTTCATCAATTTTATATTTTACAAAACTAGGATGAAGAGTATTCAAATATGACGTGCCGTTTACTAGTTCCTGATTAACATATACAGAAACTAATTCTTGAGATGGTGTTGCTAATAAATTAGTTAAAACTACATCAGGATTTGTATTGATTTTCAGAGGAAATAAGTCTCGAGCATTCTTTATTTCTGGATTGAATATGTCACTTTTTCTGTTTGGGAGATTCGAATTTTGTATGGGGCTTGTATGTGAACTATACAAAGTTGCACCATTATATTGTGGGACATTCAAATTTTCGTTATAATCGGCATAATAACTTTTAGTTATTAAACCAGTTTTATCTTTTGAAGTTGACTCATATGCCTTAAAGTTATGGTCAACTTTCTCTGGCTTATTTTTAATATGGGGGATACTTGGCTTAATTTTTAGGACATTTAAATCACCAATATTTTTGTTTATTGAAGAATAAGCAACATATCTAGTATCTACATTATCTGGGTTAATTTGTGGTTTTACATTATCAACATTAATTTCAGGAATATGTAACTGAGCACCATCTTTTGGTTTAGATCTGTAATTACTGAAATCAATTGGATTTACATCTCTTTTAAACTCTTTTTTACTTTCTGCTTTTACATCAGATTTTATAATTAAATTTTTGTTATTGGCACTTTCAATTAATGGGTAAAATCTTTTTCGCTTTTTTGAAGAAGTTTTAGAACTTTTTTGAAAATCATTTTCTTGCACAATGTTATCGGTTTCTTCATGTGGAATTGAAGTTAGATGTTTTTCACAGATGTTTGAGTTGAAATGAAACAATGAAATAAGTAGCTTTGATTGCAGAATAGGCTTCTGTTGATCTGCACCTGCAAAAAAAAGTTTGTTTTAACCGAGATACATAGTACCAATTTATTGCAAAAACAGAATGCTGTTTTAAATGAGAGTGTATTTTTTTATTTTTCAAAAGACCTGCATTATGTTTTGGCTGAAGGAAAATAAACACATTGAAAGATTTTGTTAAAAAAATGTATTGGTTAGTTCTTAATTTCTACGTATATTTCACCTCTTTTTAAACTAGAAAATGAATTGAAAGTAAGTACAATTTATTTAAAATAATTTACAAAAAAGGCAAAAACTTTCATTTGTTAAAAAGCTATGCAACATTAAAACTGTTTTTATCATTTCAATGCTTGATGGATTTATTTTTTCTCTTTGTTAAATTTGTTTTGTGACAAGCATTTACTATTTGAAAGAAAAACCAATGTACTATACGACCGTGTTGAGTTTATTCTGTATGTGACCCATCTAAAAATAAAGATAGCTTCTATTTTTGTTTTTCAAAGACTCTAACTTCACAACAGCAGAATAAAATACAAAATATTTATCGGCATAACTAAGTTAGATTAGTGCCGCAACTTTACCGTGCAAAGTAGAACAAACTCCATCATCAAAATGAATGTTCTACAAATGATTAGCTAAAATAGTTTATTATCCTTCAGTTATTTGCAAAAACCAAAAGAACTAATAAATGGAGTGCTCATAATACAAGGGAACCAAGTCCATAAAAGGCTTCTTTGTGCTACAGACGTTTATAGTTAAAGCCGCTAGCGCTAGGCAGTAGCAATTGAATTTTTTTAATTGCTGTTGCTTAGCGCATATTATCTGAACAAGGAATTTTTTCATTAGTGCCTTGAAATTCTACTTATAGTACATGCGATTCCTCTGCTAACTCGATAATGAGGAAAAGTGGACTTGGTTCGCTTGTTCTCTGAAAACGCCAAATGTCGTTCTACTTTGTTTGAAGGGCTCACTTTAACAGTGGTCATCCAACCATTTTCTCTATGTTAAGTCGGTCTCATTTTCATTTTTATGTTACTCGGGTCTACACACATATTTGATGCTTATTGGCCCTCTTGTCTTATAATTCATATTAAACTTTTAAGAATCTTAGATTACAAAAATATTGGTTTTTAAATATTCTTTAATTTGTTTTGTTAATAAGTGGAAAATAAATGAAAGACTATGGTTTCAAATTTTAATTATAAATAGCTGTTTCATAACAATAAAAATCTCGTGTATTTGCCCAGAAAAAAGCAGTAAAAGCTTTCTTTCGAAAAAATGACCAAATAGCTTTCGATCTTTTAGAGAAGTTTTCCAAAGGTATACATTTCTCTAGATCGCAATATTTAAAAAAAATATTTAACACGATGTATTTAGCAATGGATAAGGATAACACTAGACCTCGATCCAAACAGACTCTTCGTTTTTCTGCCCGTGGCGTCCCTACCGTAACACAATATATTGAAATAGCTTTTATTGAGCATAATTCGCAGAAGAATATCCTTCATCGAGTTACAAAACACCTGCCACACATGACGTTGGGAAAGGTATTTAGGAAATTAACTAAATGAATGTTCAATATGAATCAATAATTTATATTTAACAAGCTTGCGACATTTGGTATTTAGTAGAGAAAAATCGATTTGCGCTGCATGAAATATGTAAGAATGTTTGAACACAATGCAGGAAAAATGTAGATGGATGTAAATTTATCCCCTAATATAACTATTTTTTTATTACTTATGTGGCATATTATTTGCCTCAGAAGACTTATAAAAGTTTAAATAGGTTCAAGTTGTAGTTTTTAACAAGACAAGCCATAATTTAATTTTTGTGATAAAAAGTTTTAGAATTTCAGTAATACCTTCCCCCTTAAAACTTAATTCTCGTATAAATATATTTGTGTACCAAAGCTGAAAATTGCTTTAAATTAAAGAGTGGATTTGATGCTATGAATTTATAGATTGTGTCAATATTTTAGACTTATATACCTGTCTTCTTCTTGAAAAACACCTCCCACGCATGACATAGGGGATGAGTGACGTCATGCTTGTGTCCCATAGACAATGGATATCCTGGATTGGTCCTGTGGCGAGTGGCCAACAGGTGACCAATAAGGAGAGGTATTAGGAAGAGGAGGATCGCTGTAGTGTAGATTCTTTTCGCTATTGCATGCATCGACTGATTTTTTTAGTCCCAGCAATGGCATCAGTGGTAGATGCATACCAGTAAGATGAACTGTGGAGAAAAAAGTTACGCCTTAGTTTGCGCAGAAGTGAGTTAAAACATGTCTTGTGCATTTAAATAAAAAAAATGAAACATGACCTTAGATCGCAGATATCACAAGATAGTGCGGTGATTCTAGGAAATTTTTATTATAATTTTCAATCCGTGAAATAATTTTTATATGCAAAGGGTATAGTTATGTAAGGGAGAGTGGGGGCTATCGGGATGCAGGGCTAATGGGACAAGGAGCCTAAATAGGGAAAAATATTTTTTTTTTTACAAATATTCCTACACTACAGTATTGTAACAGTTAGATATTATCAACCAAAGATCAGCCATTAAAAGCATGTGTTGAGAAGAATCGTTGTTTTGGAGAATCCTAAGTAAGGTAAAAATATAACTTTTTTCACTTTTGAAGTATCAACTAAAAACTTTCTATGAATTAAACTATAGTTTTAGATAGATGACGTATCATAGGCAGATGACATATCAGTATTTAGCATGTCCCATTAGCCCTGAACCCTATCCCATTCGACCAAACATATGGGGGCTAATGGGACATTTTCATGTTTGTTTGAAATGCTCAGCATATGATAATGTTTTAACATCTGTCGAATGCCTTTTTAATTAAACGAATGTCCAGTTTATGAGCTTGTAAAAAAAGGACACTAAAATTCTTGTATTTTTACTGAAATGCAGATGTTAATAAAAATATGTCCCAATAGCCCCCACTCTCCCCTATGGTATAGTAAAACTTGGTTTAAAATAGCTGTAAAATATCGGGCAGCTCCTCCCCATGAAAGACAGGGGCTAGTTTTCCCATGGGGTAAGTTTTCCACCAGGCCTTTTAATGGAAATGAGCCGTTAAAGAGCGTCAACTGTCTACTTTGGTTTGTAAAAAATGGTATGATGTAAGATGCATAGTTGGTTGTGTTTAAACTCATCCTGCAGGCAAAAAATAGACAGTTGGTAGCTATAAACCGACCACCTACTTTTTATTACAATTATAATTGTTATACAATACTGTATAAGTAGAAGACAACATTTACACTCACCCATAACTAATACTTAAACGAAATTAAAAAGCGAAAACTAGAAATTGGGTAGAATATTCCTAGGTTTTTTTAACAGTTATAATCCTCATATTTTTAAAGCAAAAAATTATAAGATAATACGATCAAAACAGTATAGGTCAATTATTGATTGACTGAGAAGTAATCTAAATTCTATGAAAACCGAAAACTATATATTTTATAAGAAAAGTTGCGATAGATTACATTAAAAGTAGAATATTCATATCCTGTGCATATTTTTAGACACCACTTTCTTAGATAACAATGGTTGCTGTAGTGATAGTTGATAACTTCTTTTTAAGTGAGCTACAAAGTGTAAAAAAAAATATTTGAAAGAACTGTTTCTAATATAATTTGGGACTATTTGACTTGTGAATAAATGTTCAAAATGCAGTAATGACATTTTCATCTGCTACTATCCTTGAAAAATATTGCAGAAAGTTGGATTTATCGGTAAAAGATTCTACCAAGAAGATAAAGTTAAGTTATAGATAAAACTTTTGATTTTTTTCGAGTAATACTATCTATCCTTGACACGCTATTGGGAAAATGATAGTTTGGCAAATATTCTGCTCGAAAGTTCAAAAGATTAGTAAATACATCGTTGATTGAAGAAAATTTCGATTAAAATCGAAAATATTCTGTTTCAAAGGCTACCTACATACTTCTGAGTTTTATAATGTAAGAATTTCTAACTAAATATTGTGCCCTGCAGCCTGTGACACTCATATACATACACCTTTCTTTTTTACGTGGAAAATTTTAATTAACAATATATACTATAATATGTATTTTATGCTTGACAATCGTCGTAAGTTATAGACTGATTTATGTCGTACTTTTAACAGTAACTATCATTTTATTTTTATTTTTAGTTTTATAATAGTTGTTGAAATAAGTGATAATGCACCCTGATTTATGCCTTAATTAATTACTGAATCTGTCCCCTTCAGAGTTACTTTTTTTATAACTCAAGTTTCTAGATGTATAAATAATGCCCAAATAATAATCCTATAAAATTCCCATTTACTTCAAAGCAGATTTTGCGTTTCACTGCGTTCCAGTAAATGTTGTTTACCGATGTTTATATCTCTGTGAATCAAAAGATTGTTATTCACATGGTAACTAGGCCGCTGGCTTTCAAACATTCAACAAGAGTAATCGATGTGCACTAACTGCGGCAACTTTTCCGCGATTCCGCGAACAAAAGCTAATGGATTCATTGACAGTTTGTTGGAAGGGAATTGATTGCTTGGCATTAAGTTTAGTGGAGGTTTGTTACAGAAATTGTCTCTTAGAACTGCTAACACACAAAAATTCATGGGTCAAAGAAAAGACCCAAACACAGCATTTAGTTATGTGTATTACAATTTTAATAGTCAAAATTAAACACAATTTTTTAATTGAATATTCAATGATTGTTACTAATCGTTCTCTACATTTATTAGTAATTTGAAGAATAAATGTGTAATATTGATAAATTTTTTTTAAAAAGTTAGCCATTTCCTATAAATGAACAACAAACATCAAAACTATCGATCACCTTCAAAATATAATTAAAGGAATTGATTTTTTAAGAACACCATTTAAAAAGCAAAAAGACAATGAAGAAACCTCGCTAAAAGAGTTAATACTAGTAGTAAATTAATAAATTTTAATTAGTATTAAAACATCATTATTCATCAAAAAATGCTTAAATGTAAATAAAAACATGTGTGTATTGTTAATTTGAACCGCCTCCATGCACTATTTATACACCTTAGAAAGAAAATTACTAAACATGGCCAGTTAAGCTAATTTTAAACTTTTAAAGACAAAACTTAACCCTTATAATTAATTTCATTTCTAAGACTTAATTAATAGTTTTCGTTATTTTTTTTAAAGTTAGAACAACAAAGGTGTAGTTTTTTGCTTTAGTAATAGAAACGAAACTTATCATAACATAAATTTATACTTTGTGAAATTAAAAATAACGTGTGATTTTTATATAAAGATTCTTGTACGATTCTTGTCAGTGACAATGGTGATTTATTAACATTAAAATGCCCTTCTTATTCTTTTAAATAAGACTTAAATTTTGTGTCGATTAAAATTATTGAAGCACTTCAAATTCAAAAAGTTTCTGAAATTTTCAATTACTTTTTGCTTTGATATGCGAAATATGTTACCATCAAAGTATCACATTGATGTATGACAAATGACAGTGAATGCGCCCTCTAGAAGGGAGAGTGTAGGCTTTATAGCCCATTACCCAGCTCGCCAGAAGAGACAGTCACAAGAGACACACAAGGAAGGACGATACAAACACATAGACAAATAACAACATTTATTGACGATAACAAACATCCATACCTGACCAGGATTCGAACCCGGCCCCAGCAGCTCCAAAGGCCAGCATCCTGAAGATTGAGCCACCGGGGCGGCATAACATTGATGTAAGTAACGTATATAAAATAACGTCATTCCAAACTCATTTTTAGGATAAAATAAAGAATTCTTTTAAATACAATTTTAAATTAATTTTCTCTTTCGTTTGTTGACGTGGCAACACATATTTAAATGGATAAAAGTTGAATATATAAATGCGATTTTGGAGGGAGGTACGGACAGACAGACGGATATATGTCAACACCTACATTTCCATTTTTTTTTGCGTTATACATTTTTTTGCCTTTTTTCATTAGTCTTTCCATTTTTTTGCAATGGAATGTTATTTTTTTCTAACAAGGAATACTTTTGTGACAACAACCTTTGTGTCAATTTATTAATTTATATTTATTTTCTCAAAGTTATCATAATTTAACGCATTTATTATGAGAGATACTTTTTTATCTTTATTTTATTCTTAACAACTGTTGTTTAGGTATGTATGTTCATAAGGAGGCTTTATGTGTTAAAATTGCTTAACCCCTAATATTAGAAGTTTGATTTTATAATAGTAAAATAATTATAAAAAAAATCATTGTCAAACTTTATTTTAATTTTTACCTTAGATTTTGTTTAATTATTTTTTATGCACATAACTGTGATTCTTTAGTTAAAATATATTTAATATTTTCTTTTGTATATGTTTAATAAAGCTGAAAAATATTGAACTCAAATTATTATGATTAATCTAGAAATAATGTTAATATAGCGCAAATGAGTGTCAGAGGGAATATTCCATTTGATTTAAATACCAGATACGTTTATAATTGCACCCAATTTCGAATTATACATTCTCTAAGGTGATTCTTTCAACTAGCGGAAATACTAGTGACACTTTTGCTGCCTGCATATTTTCATTAATTGACACAGAATATCGACAGTTCCCACAGAAATATGAACGATTCTTTAAGTAACGGGAAATTATTGTTTTTAATTAAAGAGGAAATTATTTGAAAAAGTCAGGGAAAAATTAATGTCAGACGACTATTTTTCTGACAGTGTAGACTTACACCCCTGTCACAAAATTATTAATTGAAGAATCAAACAAGAAACGACGTAATTTGTGCTTAATAGAAAGTTGTTTTTCATAAATTCGTATAAAATTATAATGAGTCACCACAAAATCTCGAAATATACGTAAATTAACAGAAAAATAATGTCCTGGATAAGTTACTATAGTTTGAATTAGGACAAAATTAGGACATTGCTATTTAAATTACGTTGTTTTGTCTATATAGTAAGGAAGAAGCATTAAACAATTAATAATTGATTTGATTATTGATTAGAAATTATTGATTTGTTTTTTTATAATTCAATTCTTTTATAATTGGGTCAGACTTATTATTTATTAAAGCATTTTACCATTGGTGAGCCAATATTTGAACTTTGAAACACGTGCAACTCCTATCACAAAATTATTAATTGGAGACTTAAAAATTAAATGATTAAATTTGTGTTCACTAGAAAGTTGCTTGCATATATTTAATAGTTAAAATAAAGATATTTTTCTTACCTGTTAGACAGATGCTTGCGATGCTTTTATAACAATATAATCAGAACTACTTTTACTGTCTTCAAAAAGTACTACATTCTTTCAAATATTAAAAAAACCCATCTCGTTCTTCAAATGCAAAACTTTCCCTAGAAGTTGAGCTTTCTCTTTTGACCACGGTTATTAAATCGTTGTTCACACAAAAATAAAACTCAGTCACGTGACACGTTGATATTGTCATGGCGATTGATAAACAAAAGTTCCATCGGACTAAAAAAGCCACTTACCCAATGTTGATTCATCTTCAAGAAAGAATTATGAACATGTTATGAAACTTTTTCGCCTCGCGTGTGAATAAACATAAAGAATAATTTTTCATTATCAGAAATTCGTAATTCCAGGGTTATTATATTTTGAACCAACAGGAATGAATTTGATTTCTGTATTTCAAATTAAAAACGAAATTATCAGTTTATTGATTAATTTTAAATCATGCTTAATTTTTAGTATTTTTTCGATTCATTAAAAAGTTCAATACTTAAAACATTCCATCGGAATAAAGAGCCACTTAACCAATGTTGATTCATCTTAAAGAAAGAATAATGAATGTGGCGCTTTTTCTCCTAGCGTGTTAATAAACATAAAGAATAATTCTTCATTATGATAATAATTCTTTATTATTAGAAATTCGTAGTTCCTTGGATATTATGTTTTGAACCATTAGGAATGAATTTGATTTTGGATTTTCAAATTAAAAACGAAATTATCTGTTTATTGATTCATTTTAAATCACGCTGAATTTTTAGTATTTTCTACGATTCATTAAAAAGTTCAATACTTAAGACATCGTACAAAATAAAAAGCAACACTTTTAAACAATTATTTTTAAAAAAATATATATACAACAAAAAAAGTATGTGGTACATGGGACAACCATTAATGCGCACCAAAAAAATATGTTATTACGAAGGTCATTTGAAAAAGTAATACCCGCTTTACAAGCAATTTCAAATATGATATTAAAAAAATCCGATTAAATATTACTCATTTTTGTAATGGAAATGTATCAAAAGGTCACATGTAAAAGAAAACATTGTACCCTTTGAGAGACACAGACGTATAATCCCGTCACTAGCCGCCCCGGTGGCGCAATCATTAGGGCGCTAGCCTTTGGAACTGCTGGGGTCGGGCTCAAATCCCGGTCAGGCATGGATGTTTGTGACCGTCAATAAATGTTGTTATTTGTCTATGTGTTTGTGTTGTCCTTTCTTTGAGTGTGTCTTGTGCTTGTAAAAAATCTTTCTGTGTCTGTCCCACTTGACGAAAGCTTATAAGCGGTACTCTAAACAATCACAGAAGCTGGAATTCAATGTACATACCATACCCGTCACTAGAATCAAGCAACACGCATAATTTGTAAAAATTAATAATTTCTATAAGTTTACTAAAATTTAAAATTTTACGGATGAATTAGTCATTTATATATATGCTACAGAAATATATATTTAAAAATTTTAAGACATTAGAATCTTCGTTAAAATTTTAAATGTTTTTCTCATGCAGTGAAAACAAGTTTAGGGGAGAGAAGGGGAATGGCGCCACCTTAAGGGAAATTGAATTTTCATGCAGAATTGTGTTGCAATTAATGTAAATTGTAATGATCATAGCATACTACAGTTCATAACCTATCTTGTAGTGATTTTTTAAAATTTTAATCTTTAATAAAAACTGTATAAAATTGTATTTTTCTAATGCTCGCACAGTGGCGGGATTACCCCGGCATCTGGGGTAATGCCGCCACACCACTGGGGTTATGCCGCCACATCAATAAACAAAGCAAATAATCTATAAATAATGGAAAATTACATAAAAAAGCAATACATATAGAACTAAAATAGGTTTAATTAACTTTGGAATGGTAAATTGTACAGGATACAGCTCTTTTATTAAATTTCTATGTGCAACTAACTATGCAGGTTTTTTTTTTAAAGTTTCGTTGGTCTATTTGACCAGTTCAGTTATTCTTTTTTGGATACGCGGCATCGCTAATGAAAACTAATAAGTTGTAGGGCCAATATATGAAATTTCTATTTTACGGGTTATGCCGCCATCCTTTTGCATGTGGCGGCATAACCCCAGAGTGATGTGGCGGCATTACCCCAGTAAGACAAAATGGCATAGACGGCTTGTTTAAAGAAAGGTAGTTAGCCTAGCGTCCAAACTAACGACGTGATAAAATAGCCAACTAATTACTCTTTTAAATGATATATAACTGATTTATCTAACTTAGAAATAGCAGTCACTTATCGCTTAATTTTAGAAGGCTCGAGATTAGATGAAAATCACTAAAAACCGTATTTCTTAAATAACTTTACACCAACTCACCGCAAGGCCATTAGCTTCTATACTACAAATTACTTTGTTTCCTGCTACAGCTCAGTACTCACAGCCCCCCTCCCACATACACAGTTGGCGAGATACAAGGGGTGGCGGGATTCCCCTTCTCTCCCCTACAGCTAATTTAACTTAACTTAAGCTAATTTGATTATTAGTCAGCGGTTTTACAAAAAAGAAAAGAAAAATACACTAAATAAACATATTTTTGTAATCAAAAGCAATTATAAATTAAATTAAAGGATCTCTATTTATTTAAAGTTTTTTTTGTCTGCATTATTCTAAAACTGTTAAAGTTAATGCTTTTGAAATGTGTTACAAAATTGAATTGGGAAGTACATGTTTGCAATGCAGTACCGTCAGTTCCCATGGAAAGACGAGAAAACGTGGGATTAAATTTGGACAATGGACAACATTTAAGTACACATTAAAAAATCTGAGAAAAAATAATAAAAAACCTTCAAGTTTTAAGCTGTTTAGAGTGTTTTTTAAAATTTTATGTATCCACCAGTTGAATATTTTCTGGTGTATATACGCAGAATAGTTTAAGGGGTCATAGGAGTCTTAAAAATGTGCAAAGAAGGTACTACGAAGTATAGTTTGATCTTTCATGTAATTTTTAACTACTCAATATATAAGTATAATTTTTTTATATATAATTCTATAATATTTATTTAATATAAAACAAATTTTAAAATTTATGAAACTTTAGCCAAAACTAAAATAAATGATATTAAACATAAAGCTATTTGAACACATTGGGATTAGGGATGCTGCAAATTTTGAGGTCAAATTTGAAAAAATGACCAAGAAAATGACTTTATATTGTACAAATATGTACAAACAAAGACCTAAATTCTCAGCTCAATTTTACATAGAAATTATTTTAAGAACTTTTTTCTAAAAAAATTAATAAAAATTTTAAAATTTTGATTTTAAATTTTTTAAAAAATAATTTCTAATTAAAATTGAGCTGAGAATTTAGGTATAAGTCTTTGTTTGTACATATTTGTACAATATAAAGTCATTTTCTTGGTCATTTTTTCAATTTTGACCCAAAATTTGCCGCGCAAGCCTAATCACAATGTGTTCAAATAGCTTTATGTTTAATATAATTTATTTTAGTTTTGGCTAAAGGTTCATAAATTTTAAAATTTGTTTTATATTAAATAAATCTTATAGAATTACATATAAAAAATTATACTTATATATTGAGTAGTTAAAAAATTACATGAAAGATCAAACTATGCTTTGTAGTACCTTCTTTGCACATTTTTTAGACTCCTATGACCCCTTAAGCGGAGACGTCCCATCTAAATAAATGAAGTGCCTGATCTTCTAGATCGATTAGAACTTTGTCAATAATAAGGTATGTAATGGAGAGAAGATTGCATTTTTCGTTTATAATTTACTTAATGCCTAATTTTATTGATAGTTGTAACTGTCAATTATTTTTGTTAGTTATCCCTAGATTCGACTCATTTTAATTATTTTTAGTTCTAAACTTAGATTTCACTAAAAGGGAATCTTTCATATAGTTGCTTTCTTTAAAAAAAATACTTATCTTTCTTGAAAAGATAAATAAAAGCTGATAAACTTTTTTGAAAAGATAAATAAAATGTGAAACAATTGTAACATCAGGTACAAGTGTCAAATACAGCAGAAAAAATACATTGATGACAATAACATATTGATTTTTTTTGTCGATTAATCGTATTCCTAACAGTCACATTGAGGGATTCAATAGTTATTCTATTCAAATCGGTGAACTCAAAAGTATTAATAAAATTCAATGCTATTTCATCAAGAATCGATAATGTTTCTAAAAAAAGCATGGAACATTAGCATATTCATTTTCCAAATCTTTAAAGATAGCTACGCCTCAAGTATAAAGTTAGGAAGGAGGAGCAGAGGGGTCTATCAGTTCAAATGGATTGAAGCAGGGCTGTCAGGTTTTTCGAGTTACTGCTCAAAACAGTCGCCAATAGCCCTCGTGTAGCTCTAGTGCGACGATGATTCAAACCAAACCAAACTGCTCAAAACAAACCGGCACTGAGTCCCAATATTCACCGCTTTAGCAATTTTTTCAGCTACCGCTCATAACATAGTAGCCGGAACTATGGAAAGTGTCACTATGTCAATATCATTTTATTTTAGTTAAATCTAGATCTAGAGTTAAACCTTACGGATACAGATAGCTTTTAACAACTTTATTTGATAGCTAAAATATTTTTTCACTGTCACAGACAAGTAAAGCAGTCTTTGTTAACCTGTCTTCGTAGTGTAGTGTCATCGTTTCCAGCTGCCTATTTCTAGCCTCCATTAGGAACTTTAGCACAGCCAATAAACGCCTAGTAATTTATAACCCTTGTCAACCTGTCTTCGTAAAAGCTGTCCGTGTACGCACGGACATGTACCGTGGAATCAAGCCCTTTTTAATGGACTTCAGCTATTGGTTAATCAATATTGTTTGATATTTTAGGAAAAGTTAATATGATTAGAATTACGCTGGAATATCCTATCTCAATAATTGTTTTTAAATAAAAAAGTGCCACATAATTGTGTGCATTCTTTTTTTCAAATTACTGCACACAAAAATCCTACATTTTCAAAACTAACATTTCGCCTTTAAAAAAATACTACCATTTGAATTTTTAAAATATAACTGTCTAACAAATGATTTCAAATACTAAAAATTTTCAAATATTAAAAAACATTTTGAACATGACTAATTTTCTTATAAATATAATTAAAGAAAAGTTAAAATATTTGTTTAAAAAATCAACTAAATAAATTTTTCATGATAAACTATAGTTAATATAATACATTTAATTTATTTTTAATCTCTAAAATGTTTGTAATAGATGTGATTCTATTACATAATGTAATGTATCACTTTCAAAGATAAATATAAGTATGAACGTAAATATTAAACAATGACAAAGCAGTAAAAGAAATACTATCACATTTCAACGTCATTGACAATCAACAAGCCTTCAACGTAATCATTAGATCAAGATATTTAACCTTCAACGCATATCGTGAAGTGTTAGAAGTCTTTTTTTTTCTACAAAAGCATTCGAAGCTTCTTCTCTCATTCGTAAACAGCAATGGCCGACATTCTAAACGTGTGGAGTATTATTTTAGGAATATTTATATTAAGCGTTTCAGTATTTTGGTGGCCGAAAAAAAGGAAATATAATCTTCCCAAAGGTCCGTGGTCTTTACCTATTGTCGGATACCTGCCTTTTCTTGGGGAGGAGCCTTATAAGGATTTTGAAAAATTGAGTAAAAAATATGGAAAAGTGTTTGGGTAAGTTTCATTTACTTAGCTTATAAAGTATTTAGTCAGAACTAAGTATCACATATGAAGAGTACACGGGAAGAACCGTTTGATTTTGTAGAGAAGTTTCCTTAGCAAGCCACAGCGAGTGATCGCCTAAACTTGTGTAAGGAAACCAGTTCCTACCACATATATCATAGTTAAAGTAATAGAGTGGAGATCACGTGACCTCCAATGCTAACAACGGGACGCGCAAGGAGCTCCCAGAAGAGCCCCAATTAAGCCAATGTTGTAGGTCACGTGATCTTCCACTCTAATAATTTAACTACTATCTCTGTGGTTCCTAGCTACCAAGATTCAGATGATTGACGATCCCGACACTTGGACCAGCGAAGGAGAAAGAGAGAAACCGGTTTTCGGCAGACAATTGCGGGCGTCCGCCTAATAATTCAATCGGTTCTTCCCGTGTACTCTTCATATATCATATCATTTGTTATTTCCTCTCCATTCCTGAAAAAAAAAAGTCATACGCTTATATTCTTTATATAAACATAGTATTCAAACAATTATTAATTTAGAAGTGGGTTTTGTTCTGAATCTGCTGTATTTTTGAAGCGGTTGCTGTAAACAAAGTTCTACAACGCGCTTGTTGTTGTTTCAAGGGCACATGCACTTGCCGTGACCTTGGTTGGTATTCTTCGTTCCCATTCACCAGATTTCAAATAAGATCTCAGCTGAGGCACATGTGCTTGAAAATTACAGCACACCTGGTAGGCGTTACAATACAGCACTCGTGCTGGTAAACGTGACTGAAATTTTTGCAAGGTGTATAGCCAGTCTAAAGTAAATAAAGTATCATATTATAATTTCGCCTTGATATCATTCTGAAATTTTGTATATTTTGATATTGGAAGGAGATATTGCGATGTAGTTGGCTGCAATTTCTTTCACTCTGTTATGTTATGCTTGTTAAGGACAGTGAACAGTTCTAACAATCTTAAATATTCTCCATTTCTAAATAACTCGAATTTCACGTCGAAAACATTAACAAAAATAATGCGTGTTAATAATAGCTTTAATTTAAAGTTTAGGAAATCTCTTTCTTTATTTTGTTAGAAAACTAACATTTGGCCAATAAATAAAGAATTTTAATTTTATTTTACTTTATGGAAAATACTTCGACTAACTGTTAGTGACCTTGTACATGTGTAACCAAACTTTAACATACACGTCATCTTCAAGCATATTTTTATATTGTATGGAATATTGCTTTCAGATTAGCTCAATTTGCAATGCTTTTATATGCATCTAATATCCGAGATTTATCAAATGTATGAAAAATATATACCAATAATAATAAATTTATCATACCAATAACCACTTAATCGAAGGTAACCTTAATGATGGCACTGGTTTTTATTCATATTTTTTATGGTAAAAGCCTTTTCCTTTTTTGAAGTGTAAGATTAATCCAATTCTGTGTTGAAAGTTTTACTTTTTGACGGAGAAAGTTGGCAACATAGGTGGCATTCGTCAGTTAATACATCAAACATGTTATATTCTTAGAACTATTCATTAATGATTGCAATATAAACTGCTTTTAGCTTCCACACTACGTTTATAACGTAAAAAGTGGAAGGTTTTATAATCGTTCAGTCCGTCTGTCACCCGCTTTCACATAACGAACCGCAAGTCACACAAACAAGTGGGATACGTCATTTTGAAGCAAAAAATCAGTTTAGGCTACATTCCAAATTTCATTAAAAAATTTAAATTAGAAGTTTATTTAAAATTTAAGTAACTAAAAATTTAATCTACACTGAAATAACATGCAAATTCCATTTTTATTCAATATTTTTACTGTATTGCCATTACATCAAACGTCCGAGAAACTTTATTTAAAATAAAAATAAATTTCTTGAAAAAATATTTATTTTTGTGATATAATTCAATTTGGGTTGTTGTAATAGCACAATATAGTTGTTTTGAAGGTTCATTATATATGAATGAAGACAGATGCCTAAAAAATTCTAAATTTGCAGAAAAAATATGCAAAGTTCCGCTTTTACTTTTAAAGCAAGAATTTCACAAATTTATTTTTCGAAATGTAAACTTGTGGCTGTAAAAAGGTCGTTATTTATAAAATATATCATCATTCTTCGAACTTCAAAAAAATTAGCAAACGATAAATATTAATTATCAAATCTGCAGAAGAAGATTCAAGAAAATTATTAATTTGGACTTATAAAAGTTTGAATTAGAACTAGCTTAAGGACTGCTTGGCGAATTTCTTTCTGGGGTGTTGTGTGTTTCCTGTCGAGCGTAAATGTTGTGTGGAAGCGGTGTAGGTGACAGATTCTGTATCAAACCTACTTGTTTATTATTCGAAGGAGAGAATCTTCGTAACTTAATGTCTCTTCTATTGTCATTATACTTTTTTCTTCATTATTATTAATACAATATATTTCATACTAATCATTATCATAATTATCAATATTATCCTGATAAATTTTTGTCTTTTGTGGTGGTATTTTGGGGGCTTTCCTGCGTCTATAAAAGCATTTTTTTTAAAAATATTCCCAGTTATCTTAATTCATTTGTTTTGTACACTTGGTATATAGTTTGAACTACCTATAACATATTTCAATACCAGTAGAGGATTTCTTTTCATGTTTTTATAAATATTTTGCGGTTAATAGTAAAGTTACATAATTTAGACTTTAATGGGTTTAGTGTTGAAGGGAATAATTTGTAAAAACTAAATATAAATGTGCTCTACATTATCTGTATTTTAATTAATGTGTAATTAAGTATATAAATAATTAAATTTTGACACATAAAGTTTTAGATAATTCATGAAAGAAACATAGAAAAAATATTTGATTACATACTATGATGTAAGTGAAACTGTAACATATTACTTTTTTTTTTAGTTTGTACATGGGTTCAGATTATACTGTTATCCTTAATGACTATGAATCAGCTAAAGAAGCCTTTAGTAACAATGCACTGCTGGACAGACCGGGCCATTTATTCGATTTTAACCCAGTTCCATTTGGTAAGTAATTCCAAATCCTATACTTTTATTATGAAAATATTAAATTAACATCCTGAACATCTAGATAACTAATATATATTCCCTCCCCTTCAGGGACATGTCTAAATTGTGGAGGTGGCGCGTGATAGATGGCAGCATCTGTCACGTTTATGTGTGCATGTGAGTGTGTGTGTTGTGACTGTCTCACTTGACGAAGGTTTATAAGCGGCTCTCTGAGCAAGCACACAAGCCTGAAAATATATGTATACCAACCAACCAACTAATATATATCATTTCATGTTATTCTGTGGAATAATTAAGCATTCAAGCATTCTATGCATTAAAATGATTATGTAGTGTGAGGGTAAAAATCACATGAAATGTGTACTTAGCTTCAAGTTATGTAAAATAAGCCGACAAGGAAACGTAGTTAAATTGAATCTTCTTTATTAAATGTTTAACATTTTAAGAGGGAATTTTGGTCGTCTTGAGTAGACGATGGTGGGAGATGGAATGTAACAAAGATGATGAAACATCTACGAGACTAACAAAGACTGACCAATCAGATACTAGCATCTGTTATGAGAAATTTTTTTAAAAAGGTCAACGCGTGGGTATATGAATCATGAAAGTTCGTGGGAAAACGACTGTTTGTCGGGACAGGGTGTGTTTGGGTTGTTATAGTGCTAAGTGATGTTAACACTGCGTTTACATGCTTCGAGCGCTGCTACGAGCAGCCATGTGAGCGTGACCTTGATTATCTCAAGGTAACCGCTTTATACGTATTTATTCGAAAATCTGCTGAAGTTGGATCTCAAGGCCACCAACCCATCTTTTTTCGGTTTTCTTCCCAAGATCAAAGGAAATGGTTGTCATAAGGTAAATAGCAAACATCTTGGCGTGTTATCTCTTTTTTAAGTGATCCTTTGAAAAATTATGTAAAACATCAAATTGAATTGTATGAGTTTTTCCTAATTTTTTTTTATTTAAAGCAGGACGCATTCATTATTTTGAAAAAAATTCAAGCACATATATGAATGAAATTCAAAATTTGACTCTGTAAAATATATGTTGCTGATAAAATGCTTCTATGTTAATAAAAGTATTGAAACTCTTATTTATATCTTACCCGTAATCAATACAATTATTTTTTAAACAAGATTTTGTAATAAAATACTGAAACCTGGTTGAAGTTAATAGCTTAATCAGTTATTTTAATACAAATAATTTCGAAATTTTTGTCGGACAATACTGAAAACACTTTTTTATTTGACCTGATTTTAATCAGTAATACTCCGGCATTGAAAGTTTTAAATGTAAGTACGGAAAAGAACAGTCATCAAAAAAAAAAAAAAAAAAAATCCAGAAAAAATGCACTCTCCTATAGGGGAGAGAAGGGGAATGGCGCCACCTTAAGGGAAATTGAATTTTCATGCAGAATTGTGTTGCAATTAATGTAAATTGTAATGATCATAGCATACTACAGTTCATAACCTATCTTGTAGTGATTTTTTAAAATTTTAATCTTTAATAAAAACTGTATAAAATTGTATTTTTCTAATGCTCGCACAGTGGCGGGATTACCCCGGCATCTGGGGTAATGCCGCCACACCACTGGGGTTATGCCGCCACATCAATAAACAAAGCAAATAATCTATAAATAATGGAAAATTACATAAAAAAGCAATACATATAGAACTAAAATAGGTTTAATTAACTTTGGAATGGTAAATTGTACAGGATACAGCTCTTTTATTAAATTTCTATGTGCAACTAACTATGCAGGTTTTTTTTTTTAAAGTTTCGTTGGTCTATTTGACCAGTTCAGTTATTCTTTTTTGGATACGCGGCATCGCTAATGAAAACTAATAAGTTGTAGGGCCAATATATGAAATTTCTATTTTACGGGTTATGCCGCCATCCTTTTGCATGTGGCGGCATAACCCCAGAGTGATGTGGCGGCATTACCCCAGTAAGACAAAATGGCATAGACGGCTTGTTTAAAGAAAGGTAGTTAGCCTAGCGTCCAAACTAACGACGTGATAAAATAGCCAACTAATTACTCTTTTAAATGATATATAACTGATTTATCTAACTTAGAAATAGCAGTCACTTATCGCTTAATTTTAGAAGGCTCGAGATTAGATGAAAATCACTAAAAACCGTATTTCTTAAATAACTTTACACCAACTCACCGCAAGGCCATTAGCTTCTATACTACAAATTACTTTGTTTCCTGCTACAGCTCAGTACTCACAGCCCCCCTCCCACATACACAGTTGGCGAGATACAAGGGGTGGCGGCATTACCCGAGGTGGCGGGATTCCCCTTCTCTCCCCTACACTTTAAAACAAACAAAAAAAATTCCCCGTAAAATATTAATAATCGTCATCCATAATCTAGTTGATTTTAAACAATGAATAAAATCGCCGCGCTATGCAATCTCACACCGCCCATTTCTCGCCAACCAAAGGTCGAATCGATGAAGGTCAAAGTGCTTACGATGAAGCTGGAAGCAGCGCTCGAAGCATGTAAACGCTGCGTAAGAGTATTTGAAAAGTAATTAAGTTATTAAGTTTAATTGAGGGTAACAAAAATTAGTTTTTGAGGGGTTTAAATCAGGATATGTCATATATATTGTGCCTGCCTTGACTAGGCCATCTCTAACTCCCTTTTAAAGATACATATGGTGTTCATACTTATTAGCATAAACAATAATTACATATAAATAAATATAATTGTGGTTTTCCTTTATTCCTTGATTGACAAATGACAGTGATTGCGCCCTCTAGAAGGGAAGGGCGTAGGCTATATAGCCCATTACCCCGCTCGCCAGAAGAGACAGTCACAAGAGACACACAAAGAAGGACGCGACAAACACATAGACAAATAACAACATTTATTGACAAACACAAACATCCATGCCTTAACCGGGATTCGAACCCGAGCCCAGCAGCTCCAAAGGCTAGTACACTAACCATTGCGCCAGTGGACCGGCTTTATTCCTTGAATACTAAATTTACTATTTCATTACTTAATTGTCCTTTTACAAAGAAAGTACATTTCTACACCACACGAGTGCAAAAATTTCGCATAATTTTTGACCAGTAAATTATCATTGTTTTAGCTTTTCATCTCGCAGCTCTTCATTACTGTTCTATTATCTTGTAACATATCGGTAATAATTGTTCTGAATTTGAAGTTCAATAAAATTTCTTACTTAAGCA
This sequence comes from Hylyphantes graminicola, assembly GCA_023701765.1. Classification (NCBI taxonomy): domain Eukaryota; kingdom Metazoa; phylum Arthropoda; class Arachnida; order Araneae; family Linyphiidae; genus Hylyphantes; species Hylyphantes graminicola. The sequence continues at coordinate 29,949,338 of CM043119.1, forward strand.
TTTTAATTAAATTTAGGATTTCTTACCGCAAATGGAGAAGAATGGATGGAGCAACGGCGTTATAGCATGAGGACATTGAAAGATATTGGACTGAGTAAAAATCCGTGGGAGTCAAATTTAGAGGTAAAAATTTAAACATATTTAACACAAAAATTATATTAGTAGTAACTTTAAAATCCATGCATAGTTACAACAATAAATTTTAAATTAATCAATTTTTTCCCATATAAATTTGTTCAGTGAGAAAATTGTAGGTTATTTTAGCAAGAATATGTTTCAGTAATATTTATTTTCTTAAATAGATAGCGCTAAATACAATACTTTAATTAATTTATGCATTTAATTTAAATATATCTTATACTATAATACGAGGAATTGGACCCAAGTCGAAAATCGCCCCAGAATTAATAAACTCCGGTAAACTTAGGGGTCTGGGGTTTTTGGCCACGACGAATCGATTGGCACAGGTTTTGAAGCGCTACGGTCAAGCAGTTCGGAGTTACAGATAGGATATTTTCAAACTTCATTAGTTCGCCATAATGGCTACTTTCGTGATGCCATCTGCTAAAGCTATAAGCCTCTGCTTAAGCTGCAAATGTTTAGTTCAGATTTTAATTTTTCAAATTTAAATAAATTCAACCTTGCTTTAAACTTTATTGAGTTTTACAGAAATGGTAACATGAATATTTTTTTAGTTCCAATCAGCAGACGATTTCAGTTATATTCTGTTCATTGGCGATTTTTGGCGATCTTGAAAATTTAACGTATGGTTGCTATACCTATCGAGTTGAATGAAGTATGAAATGGAATGTTTACCACATTTCGACATTTTTGTTGCTTTTCAGCGAAACGCCAATTATCAATAACATTTCATTTCCTATGACTTTTAAAACTTTATCTTTGTATAGAATAGTTCCCTTCCAAACTCTAACTTTGTTTACAATGATGCACTTTAACTAATGTGACCAGACGTCCCGCTTTTGGCTGGACAGTCCCGCTTTTTTGTAAAAGTCCCGCAAAGTCCCGAAAAACGAGGAAATTGTAAATAAAACAGACTTTTTTTTATGAATAATCGTTGTAAAACTCTATGACGTCTTTAGAAATTGTTAAATGAAGCTAAAGTCATCAACAAGTTGGTGGAGTATGGTTTCTGTTTGCCTGGAGCCACTGCTGCTGTTGAACGCGCCTTCCTTATCTTTCTTATACCAAGTGTGTCATTGTGTGAAGGGACTATTATGTGCTTAAAAAATACTTAAAAAATACACCGGGGGGGGGGGGGTGATGGAGTGTCCCACTTTTTGATTTTGAAAATCTGGTCACATTAACTTTAACCAGTTATCTTTTCACCAATGGTTTCACAAATTTTCTTATGGTATGATTGTTTTGATAAATCACAATTGAAAATTTAAATCTTCGAGTTAGCTTCGATACCTATTTTCTCCGAGCAGAGCTCGGTCACCCGCTGGTTCTTATTAATTGAAAAATTGGCACTTCAATTAAAAGGAGAATGTGATGACTACAAAAATGATATCCTATTTTATGAAATTTTGATCCAGCATCTATGAAGAACAGGCATAGATAAGGAAATAGTTACTCGAATTTCTGTTTGAAAAAGAAAATAAGGAAGGGCTGTAAATGTTTGTAATGTGTGTCCAAGAGCTGCAATTCATGCGTTTAGTAATGGAACGGTGACAGGTATGAAAATCCAATTAATAAATGTGTGACTATTATGCTTCTCAATACTATACTCTGTACATTACTAGTCCCATACTTGCATTTACAGGTTGAGATCGAAGATTTTTCAAGCTATTAGAAACGAAAGTTTGGAGCGTGAATTCACCAATTTTGTGGTAAAACTCTAAACCTCCTCAAAAGTGTTAAATCAACGCTCCAAATAGTGGTGACAGCTCGAAAGTTTCAAGATTCCGGTGAAATCTTGCACCACAATTTTTTATTGCGTATTAAGTGTCAAAAGTTTTTTGGAATTTGAGACTTGTATTTCATGCTGCAGTACACCTGTAAAATATAAACTTAAGCGGGATTGTAAGTCCCATAGAGCTAATGCATTGGTTTTGGAATTACAACTTCCGTAGAAGTATTGTTTTGACATATGCTAACCTTTTTTCCTAAGGCATAGGAATGAACATAACATTATAATGAAACAATTTTGAAAGTAGGATATTATCTAGCTATTTAATTATAAATTTTTGAAGTTTTAAAATGCAAAAAATATACGGCAGATGGTAACACGAATTTAAAACTTTATCAACTAATAATTAAAGAACTTTATGTTATTTTCTTTTCACTTTTGTTTTATAAATTGATGTTATAATGAGTCCAATACCTTATGAAAAAGGGATAATATGGCATAGCAAATCTTTTGCAAAAGTTGTGACTTAAAAACTAATGCATTTGCTCTAATGGAACTGACAGACCCTCTTAAGGTAGGCGAATACCCAAAATTCTAAAATTTTTACTATTACTTTAATCTTTTCCAAATTTGGCATAGTGATTTCAAATATAATAAACAATGCTTTTGGGGCAATTTATTTTATTTAAATATACATAATTGATTTTTTAACGGTGTTTTTCAACTAAAAAAAGGGGTTTACGCCGACACTTCTAGCACAAAAAGTTTTACATTAATTTACCTGAAATATTTCAAAGATGCTATTTCAATATATATCTGTGCCATGAACCTCTAACATCTGGTGTAAATATACAAGCTTTTTTTTTAAATGTCCAAGTGTAAGTTAATCGAAAAAAATCCTTTTTTTTGTGGTTAATTTATAACATTTTTCTTAATAACTTTTTTTCTTGTAATTTGTATGTAACTCTAGCTCGTTAGGATTCTAGCCTTTGGAGCTGCTGTGGTCGGGTTCGAATCCCGGTCAGGCATGGATGTTTGTGACTGTCAATAAATGTTGTTATTTGTCTATGTGTTTGTGTCGTCTCTTTCTTTGTGTGTCTCTTGTGCGTGTGTCATTTCTGGGGCTTAGCACAATAGACTTAAAGTCGCAGTGCTTGGCGATCTTGCCCCCCACCAAGAAAGTCATAAGTCATGTAACTCTAGAGGATCATTGCATGTATCAGTTCAAAACGAAGAATTTAACACATAATAAATGTTTATAGGATGAAAATTCAATGTGGTAGACTTGTTGGCATAAACCTCTTTTTTTAGTAGAAAAACACCGTTTAAAATAAATAAATTATATTTAAATAAAAACAAAAGCCTAAATAGTATTATTCATCATATTTAAAATCACTATGCTAAATTTGGAAAAGATTAAAGCAATAGTAAAAATTTTAGAATTTTGGGAAATTTTCGGTATTCGCCTACCTTAAACAACTGCTTATGCATTTGCATTTACAGGTTGAGGTCGAAGACTTTGTGAAGATATTGGAAAGCAAAGCTGGGAATCCAGTGGACATTTCCCACGAACTTCTGGCCAGTGTGTCCAACAACATCACCAGCATCATACTCGGGAAACGTCTCCCGCTGGATGACCCAAGACGTGTCACTGTCGACAAAGGCATTGAAGCTATGATACATTCATTGGGTCAAAATAGCGTGGTGGCTATCCTTCCTAATTTTATGAAGTTCATTTGCAAGCTTGGTTTAACAAGATGGGCCCAGATTTACAGGCACCTGGTCGATTTTACAGAATTTTTCAGGTATTATGCCGTACAATCTTAAAACAAAAGAGTGAAATCCACCCCTATATTAGAAGTGCATTTTCGACACTGGAAAGGAGTGAAAATTAGCTCCTAAATCGCTCGCAATCGTCCTAAATCGCCTTTAAATCGCTCGTTTGTTGTTAAGATTGTTGGAGGTCTAACAAAACAAAAGAGTGAAATCCACTCTTATAGGGGTAGTGCACTTTCGACACCGAAAAGAGTGAAAATTAACTCAGCCCGATTTAAAATCACTCGTTTGTTTTAAGAGAGTAACAGTTAGCATTAAGATCCATATAGATGTTTTCCTGCTAAAGTACTAAATCTAAAATTCTTATCAACAAATATTTACAGAAACGCTATAGAGGAGCGCAAGAAAGTGTTTCCCAATCAAAAGGGAGATAGCTACATCGATGGATATCTCGAGGAAATGTCAAAAGCAAAAGGAAATGCCACGAAGAGTTATTTTAACGGTAATATAATTTTGTACAAAATATAATATTGTTGCACTCTAAAAACAAGAGAGTGAATTTTTCACTAAAAAAAAAGAACGAAATATTTTTCAATGACATTTACTCCTTCCGAGTGTGTTTTCGCTCAAAAAAGAACACTTTGCCGAAAAAGAGTGATTTTAGAATCACTTTTAACAGAGGCAATGACAAATGCACCCCGTTTCGAAAAAAATTAAATTCGTCTCTTAAAAGAGCGAATTTAAAAGTTAGGAAAATGAATATACTGCACAATACAATATATTCACAAATTATTGTGTTGTGCAAATTTTTTGGCAATGTCTTTAACGAACTTGGAAGCATTGAATCGGATGCCTGGATTTTAAAATTCTTTATGCAGCATCCGAGTTCGTAATATACAACACTTGATTTGAATGAACCAAGCGGTTGTTGACTATATTAAACATTGATTAGCATCAAATCGAATTTAAAACACAAAAGCAACCGACTTAACTATCAAATTAAAAATAATAAGAATCGTAATTACGATCAATAATTTTAATTAATAAGAGGACTTTAGAGTTATGAGGTAAAATACTATCCCCCCAAAAGACTTCGTAAAAGTAAACAAACGCCAACCTCAAAAAAAAAAAAAAAAAAAAGCCCTTTGCATTTATTTTGTACAAAAAGCAAGTCATTATGAAAGTTGTAGCGAAAAAAGCCCTGATATAAAATGAATGCCAATCTCTTATTTGAAACTTACTGGTCATAATTAATAGTATAATTTAAGTTTCGCTGAAATAAAAAGAAACTGTTTGAGGTTGGTGCCCATCTTAACCACCCTCTATAGATTTATATATATGTATTGAGATTATATATTTGTTTAAAAAAAATTTTAAGTATCCTTCGTTATTTTGATTTAGTAATTCAAGTTCATTTGCGTGACTTAGTTTTTTTAGGGGGATGAAGATGGGCACCAACCTCAAACAGTTTCTTTTTATTTCAGCGAAACTTAAATTATGCTATTAATTATGACCAGTAAGTTTTAAATAAGAGATTGGCATTCATTTTATATCAGGGCTTTTTTCGCTACAACTTTCATATTGACTTGCTTTTTGTATAAAATAAATGCAAAGGGCTTTTTTTTTTTTGAGGTTGGCGTTTGTTTACTTTTACGAAGTCTTTTGGGGGGATATCAGTAGTTTTTTTAAAAAAATAATAAAATACACAGACACTATATGACTACAAAATTGACGACAAGATTTCAATGTTTATTGAGAGTTATACAATTTCCGAGAACCAAAAAAATGTTATTTCTTACTCTTCATAGAAAAAGCAAAGTGTTTAAAAAGTTTGAATATTAATATGAACTGAATCTGGCAACCAAATATGAATGTTTACATTTATTCCATTACCATTCATTCCATTATCGTTGTGGATATATTTTCTTTAAATTAAAACGCCAAAAAAATTAAATGGCGCATTCCGTTTATTAATTAGAATTCTAAAGTTTTTTTTAAATCTGTTGATTCAGATATTTGATTAGTCATATATTTAAAAGCTGTAATGGCGGCTTGTTCGTTGTGTTTTTGAACTCTGACGCTCTTTGATGAAAATATAGCAAACCTCGTTTGGCCTCGTTTTTGGAGGCACTTGGCCACTAGGACGGCTTGTTTATCGCGCATTCATACCGCCAATAGTTATATAGATTTTAATTAATTAAAATAGAAAGAGATATTTTTGAAACTTCAAACCTATGAAAGGGGCTGAATTGGAGCATTCTGAATCTTTTAGTAAAAACCGCTTCCAGATTTATGGTCTAGTAATGGCTGTAGGTCACTTCAAAAATTAGGTCAAAATTTGACTAAAACTGCTCGAAAGATTTCATTTTCGAAAATTGCCATATTTTTTTCTCCGCTGTTTTTGACTCTAGAATAACCAAAATTTTTTTATTGAAAGTAATCTACGAAACCTCTTTACTGTATTTTTTTTTATTGTTCTACGAAGTTTAGTTTGCCTGGTAGAAAATAAAATCAATTTCGCTGTTAACATAGCGAAATGTTTTCTGTATAGATACATAACTGCCGTTTAGCCCTTGGCGTCATTTTGAGATTGGCGGGCGGAACGACCGTTCCGTCTGATAGAACTAACTACAAAGACTTAATTTTTCGAAAACCTACTACAATCACGCGATATCTCACGATCTTGCAATCATCGAAATCCGAGTGATGCCAACATTACTAAATTTTTTTTAACCGCACAAACGTTAAGTTTGGTCGTGTAAATATTTTAAGTTCCTAAATATAAAAGCAAACAGATTAATGCTGCAGACAGAAGCAATAGAAATATAATAGAATATAAAAGCAACAGAAATGAACTGCCTGCTGTAAGCAGAAAATTCAGTCCTCAGACCCCGACTCCTCCGAAACTAAACAAAGAGGAATAAAATATAAAATAACAAAAAAAAATACGAAAAATACGTACCAAGCCCAATTATCTAACAGTAAAATTGAGGACGAGCCCCTCCGCACAAAGTGAGCAAAAACAAAATTGGAATTTAAAATTGCAATAGTAATGGGGGGGGGGGGGGGGGGGGAGGGGGAGAGACCTTTCCTATCTGCCCGAAGTGCTCCAGCGAACAGGCGGCATCTGACCACATCCTAGACTGTCTGGGACTTTCCAGACTCAACCTTTACGAAAATTCAGTCGTGATCCTGGATTTTTTGCGAGTGACTAACATCATTTACCTGGTTTAGCTCTGCTAAACCTAGGGGATGAGCAACAACAACAACACTAACGGTCATCCGCCTTTTAACGCTTAGTTTTAACCAACTGCTGCAAGAGCATATATGAACTTTTTGCCAACAATCCCAATTTTTCAGTTTTTTACTGTGCCTTTGTTTTCGAAGCCATTGACTTTGATTATCATCCAGTAGATTAATAAAATAGCCAGTATTAGTGAAATTTGCTGAATAATTTTTAGATTTCTTATGAAACATTGCTAGGTCTGTTCTTTAAACTAACACCGTTTTAGTGTTTACTTCCTCAATTTATTGAAGTTCCGCATAATAACACAGATGTGCCTTAACAGATGCTAACCTGCTCGGATCAGCTGAAACTTTGATGCTAGGGGGTAGCGACACATCAAAGAATTCCCTGATGTGGATTTTCCTGGCCATGGTCGCCTACCCTGATGTCCAGAAAAAAATACAGGATGAAATTGATCGAGAATTAGGCAGAGATGGTAAACTTCCATGGATGCAGAGAACAAAGCTGCCCTACACCTATGCAGCCACTTTGGAAGTACAACGATGGAGGACAACCGCAGCTTTAGGAGGTCCCCGCAGGTAGCTTTAGGGGGTTCAATACCCAAAAATCGGTGAAAAAATAAAAAAATGAATTATTAGCTTAAAATACTATTACAACTTTTATTAATAATGTCACAAAGTATCAAGACGATTGGAAAAATATTTTTGACATTAAAAGCCATTTTATTTAACCCTTTTCTTACTCAACGGTTAACAATAAAATCTTTAAACGCGTTTTTCTCAGAATTTGATTTTTTGAACTTCGATGTACCTTTTATCAAAAACTATGCTTCTCGTAAACTTTTTTTACATAATGTAATACATAGTATAGATTAATCTGAGGTTATAAATTTTAATAAAACTAAAGTGAAAAAAAATTAATGGGGCAAAAAAGTGAAAAATTTCATGATTTTTTGGGTACTTTGAAAATTATTTTATTTAAAAAATCTAACAGTTACTTTCAAAAAAAAAATTTAAACCTCAGATTAATATATTAGGTTGGTATAACACACACAGAAAATTTTAAGATGATCTGATCAGTAGTTATTGTGAAAAGGTACATTACAATTGGCCAATTTAATATTACCGATATACAACATACCAAACCCCTTTAAAAGAGTCCGGCCTCAGTAAAAAAAACACTTAATGCAATGGGAATGTTTCAGATGGTGCAACGCTTTTGTTTTCAGTTTTCTCCGTATGGCGATCTAATTTTTTTGCTTCGGTGTCACGTACTGCGATTTCATTCGGTTGCTTCGGTTTCACTCTCAAAATGACTGATATAGACGAAAATAAACTTTTCTTTTTATCCCAGCTTTAGTTAAAAATTGTTTGGAACAATCAACAGCACAGCAAGAAGTTGGAATTTAAGAAATTTAATAAGTAAAATATTCTTATATATATATATAGAAAACTCATTTTCGAATACCAAAACAAAATTAATTCTGAGCAACAAATGGCAACCCGCGACGCCATTGCCATCCACGACGTGAAACAACCCCATGATCATTGCAATAAGTGTTGCCACTACCACTCTAGAAATTATATTAACAATTTATGCACTGAATTACGATTAAATTTAATTGTTTGCCGATGCCTCTTTTAAAGCTTTCTAGAATAATATATTGCAGGGAAAATAATAGTTGGAACATAAAATGAACTTAATGATGAGAGAATTTACTTTCGTTTTCCCTCCTTTATTTTTATAATTACTGAATTATACTAATAAACAACGAAGTTTGTTGGAAAAAATAAGAGTTACCAATTTAGTCTTGTTTTGAAACTGAATACTGCATTGATAAAATCCTCAGTATTATCTATTTCCCCTCAAACAATAAAAAGTAAAACTACTGTTTAAATAGAACTACAGCTTAATGGTACAGGGTGAGGCAAACAAAACCGGCCCCGAGATGGAGATTAGAATACGACAGAAATGTTGCCAAGTCTAAAACCAATGCAAAAACAGGCTTACTTACTGAAGCTATTAATCGCTTCAATATTAAGCCCAAGCAAACGCTTGGCGACTTATTTGCCGGCAACTACGCTACGCTTTTAAGGGGTCATGGGAGTCTTAAAAATGTGCAAAGAAGGTACTACAAAGCATAGTTTGATCTTTCATGTAATTTTTTAACTACGCAATATATAAGTATAATTTTTTTTACATGTAATTCTACAAGATTTATTTATTATAAAACAAATTTTAAAATTTATGAAACTTTAGCCAAAACTAAAATAAATGATATTAAACATAAAGCTATTTTAACACATTGGGATTAGGCTTGCGCGGCAAATTTTGAGGTCAAAATTGAAAAAATGACCAAGAAAATGACTTTATATTGTACAAATATGTGCGAACAAAGACTTATACCTAAATTCTCATCTCAATTTTAATTAGAAATAATTTTTAAAAAAATTTAAAATCAAAATTTAAAAAAATTTATTAATTTTTTTAGAAAAAAGTTTTTAAAATAATTTCTAATTAAAATTGAGCTGAGAATTTAGTTATAAGTCCTAGTTTGTACTTATTTGTACAATATAAAGTCATTTTCTTGGTCATTTTTTCAATTTTGACCTCAAAATTTGCCGCGCAAGCCTAATCCCAATGTGTTAAAATAGCTTTATGTTTAATATCATTTATTTTAGTTTTGGCTAAAGTTTCATAAATTTTAAAATTTGTTTTATAATAAATAAATCTTGTAGAATTACATGTAAAAAAAATTATACTTATATATTGCGTAGTTAAAAAATTACATGAAAGATCAAACTATGCTTTGTAGTACCTTCTTTGCACATTTTTAAGACTCCTATGACCCCTTAAAAGCTAGTTGAACTGGAATATAAACAAGGTTAGTAGAGCTGATCAAGATTTAGCGATTATTTGATTGTTTCGGTCGTTATTTATCCTAGAGAATCGGACCTTTTTGTATTTGGTAATACAAAACATTCTAAATTGATTGCAAGACCCTAAATTTGCATTATGGGACGTCTTCATACAATACGAACTAAGATCTGAACTCGCCACTAGTCTATGAGTAGCTCTAATGTGAAGCTAATCCGATCCAACCAATGCAAAAACAGGTTTCAGGCGGCTTCAAGAGTTTTTCTCGCCAAGCATTTTAACGTATTCCCATCTCTAGCTCGGGGCCGGTTTTGTTTGCCTCACCCTGTATAAGTACCGTCAGAGCGTAAGGAATCAGTGCAGTTAAAAGTTAATTTTTTTCTGATTTGGTTTGGTTTGGTTTGAATTAACGTCGCACTAGAGCTACACGAGGGCTATTGGCGACGGGCGTCGTATTTTAGAACCACAGTCAGGTGACGAGCCAACACCTGAATAGGCACCCAACGCAACCGTTAAGGGCGACATCGTACGCAGCGTTAGGACTTTGAAGGATATTTACCGTGCACTCCCTTACACGGGGTATTATTCGTCGGACATTTTTGGCTGCACGGGCCGTTTATAGGTCGGCAGCTATTTTGGCGATGCCCGGACCCGAACCTGGAACCTTCCGCATGCTAAGCGAGTGCTTAACCGACTGGGCTCCCCAGCCCCTAATTTTTTTCTGAAGAAGTTACTTTACCTTAGTACAGGGTGGTTATAACGCTTCGCTATTCGGAAAAGTCTGTAGCTTGAATGAATAATCCGAATGTAACAAACATCGAGACACTTACTAATCAAGAAGGGGGAAAAGAATAACCATAAAAAAAGTAATCTTTTAATAAATAAAAAAGAAAAGAAAAAGAAACTCGTCTTTTGACCAGGATTCTAAATTGCGAGGCGCAGTCAATTACTGCCAATTATAGTCAATTACGCTTCGTAATTTAGAACCTTGGTCAAGAGACGAGTTTCTTTTTTATAATTCCATTCTTTTTCCCTTTCTTGATTTAGGACTTGATCAGGGTTCTAAGTTATGAGGCGTACCCAATTATGGCCAACACAAAATATTGCGCCCCGTAATTTAGAACCATGGTCAAGAGACGAGTTTATTTTTTATGATTCCATTCTTTCCCCCCTTCTTGATTAGTAAGTGTCTGGATGTTTGTTGCTTCGGATTATTCATTCAAGCTACAGACCTCTCCGAATAGCGAGCGTTATTTTATAACCACCCTGTACTTTAAAGCGCTAAAACCATGCAATTCAATAAAAAGTTCCACCTTCACCACGTTAAACGGGTTCAAAAACTATTTAAACCTTTCAAACTATTTAACCCGTTATGACATCCAAACACATGTCATTCGATTCTTCACACTTCCATTAGATAATGTTTTACATTAATCTCAATAGAAGTCAGAACTACTATTTTTTATTTACAAAATAGCTAACAAGCGTTTCACCTGATTTTTGAAAAGTTCACTTCAGTTCCACATATTTAAAACACAATTTAAACTATTTCGGTTAAAATAATTACTAATTTTTTTAATATTATTGTCAGATACCTTAAAATATATAACTTAAAGTGTTTTTAGGTATATATTTTTTATTTTGTTGTTTACCACAGTTAAAAAATTTTGGCATTATTTCAGAAACCATATAAAATTTAAAATGATTTTCTTTATTATGGAACTCTTATTTTTGACCTAAAATTAGCTTATTTTGTGAGTATCGGATGTTTCTGTAGTGTAATACATTTTTGGCACTGAAAGGGCTAACCCGCTACGACAAAGTATTATTACCAAATTGCTAAGTATTATCATAAATTACTAACACCATACATTATATTATCGTTTAAAGTTTATTTCTATTTCCAGGGCTAACACGGATACAAAAGTGGGAGAGTTTGATATTCCTAAGGGAACCAACGTTTTTGCAAATATTTGGCTTTTGCACAATGATCCTAAATACTGGAAAGAACCCGATTCATTTATTCCGGAAAGGTTTCTCGACAATGAAGGAAAATTATTGACGCTCAAACCGGAGAGTTACATGCCATTTTCGATTGGTAAGCACATCGTTAAACATTTGGAGTGAACACTACAGATATGAGTGATATTACACTACTGAAACTTAGTAAACTTACACCAAGAAAAAAAGAGGCACATAAACTAGTGGTAGCATTATGGTTCTGATTTACGGTAGATTTTAATTGTCTTTACTTGAGTGTAGCCTTGCTACATAAACCAGTGTAAAATTCTGTAGCGATGCTATGAAGTTTGTTTTTTGTAGATTTATACAAATACGAGTTTATTAAACAATTCATTATTTTATTTTTTTTTGTATACAACACATAATTGTATAATTCAAGTTCGTTCAAATATATGCAGACCTAAACATTTTTTCTTACCGATAAAGTTATTTGATGATAATGAGTCATTTATTGTAAGTCATTTAAGGCTATTTCTGCTCACTACTAATAGTGCTAACGTAACAACACATATAATTTATAACTTGGTAACTTTTTTGGTTTTGGTGGTACCAGCCCTCACGAAAATGGAAAGAGTACCTTAACTACTGGTTAAGTTTTGAGTACAGTAAGTTATTCAACGATGTACAGTAACTTACTCATTTTTGTTAGTATGGAATGGACTCTTTTTTTTTTGTCTGTTACTATACCTTTGCAAATATTTGTGGAAATGCGCGCAATTATTCACTAAGTTTGCAGATTCTTTTACGAATCTCCCCTTTCCTCTGTTTATTAGTCCCCAAATCCTGCGGATAATCGGTAGATAATAAATATATGAAATAAATATTGTTTTATAATACTTAATACTTATTTTTTAAAAATAAGTATTAAGTATTATAAAACAATATTTATTTAATGCAATATTAACACTTTAAAGACGGGCGTCGACTGACCCATAGACTAAGAATCTTCTAGACCAGCAACTTAATCTAATGCCTAGCTCTTCTAACGTGTCGAAAGGAATTAAAACACTATTAAAGATTGATTTGTTGATTGGTATAATTGTACTTTCCGATTGTAGGGCTACTATTTCTTCGGAATGTACAGTTGTAGAAAAAAAGTTACCCACTAGTGATTATTTCAACCGTTAGTCATTCTTTTACATCGGAACTTTTTGACTATGTGAACAAATAACATTCTGAGTTAATTGCATGACACAAAATTTGCATAAGGGGCCGTCTTAGTATTAAACATGTTACGAACTTTAAATTTTTCAATAGCAACACCCAATTTTAATTACCTATAAATGTGAAAACCCCTCGAAAACCCCTAAATCTAAGCTTTTGTTACATTTGGATGAATATTTGACGAGTTATTCAATCGAATCACTTGTGGACCTTTGGGGGACCATGTCTAAAATGACAAGCGTAGAGTCAGTCTCTAGGTTTATTAATGGAGGAAAAAGAAACACAAGGTCAAATATCTTGAGGATGGGGCCCTGCGAGGGATATAAAAGTCAATGAGTAGCTGTACATATTCAAAAATATAGTCTAAAAAAGTTGTCCATCAAAAATAGATCCCTATCGTCACTTGATAAGGGTTCTAAATTACGAGTTGTAATTGGCTCTGTTAAAGCTCCTAAAGGTGGCTGCAAATAGGCAGCCAGAAACCATTACATTAGTTCCCTTAGACACAACGGGCGCTCAAGTTTCTATGTCAATTTCCATGTAGAAATTATCCAACAAGAGTTTCAAACTTAGAGTGGTCTTAGTCTATGGGTCAGTCGACGCCCGTCTTTAAAGTGTTAATATTTTTCATCAATATTAATATTTTAATACTTATTTTTTTAAAAATAAGTAACTTGAATGCAAGTTTTTATTATTTGGTATCTATTTTATTTTAGGAAGGCGCAATTGCCCAGGAGAGTTCGTGGCACTTATCGAAGTATTTCGTTACTTCACTGCAATAATGCAGAGATTTCACATTCGACCTCTGGAAAACACTCCGCCTATCCTCGAAGGTGTGTTGAAGGCAGTCTACGCACCCATTCCTCAGAAATTGCGATTTATTCCTCGGGAATAAATCACCCATCATTTTCCTGGTTCTTCTAAAGTTGATTGAAATGCAATGTGTTTCAGAAAGTATTTTTTTGAACTTTAATTGGATGTATTTGAAAATTAAAAGACATGGTGCAAGTGACATAGTTTGAAACATATGTTTTTCAATTACGAATGAGCAATTGGAGTTTTGTAGTTTAATATTTAAAAAATGATAATGTATTCGGTATACAAACAGAAAGAACATGCATCGAAACCCATAGAGTAAAGATATTCTGTAAAATATTATACTAAATAAATTAAACTAACAAAGCACTTCGTAACTTTTATCAAAGTAGCTATATAGATATTATTTAGATACCTTTAGATTAGATATCTTTAGTAGTTTTCTAATCATTCTTTTCAAAATTGGTAGTTTGTAGTTGATTTTTACATGCGTTTACGTTTGGTAACATCATGCATTAAGCACAACTTTTGTTTGCTTATGTGTGTGTATCTTTGTAAAGGATTCACAAGAGCTCAGTGTTTAAAATTTTTGGTACCACTTTGTTTTAAGAGTAAAAATAACTGTTTTATGTCGTATCATTCTGCCATTTAAAAAATTATGTTTAAAAACGATTTTTTGTATATTTTTATTCATAAATAACTACTATTTGTACTAAACATGCTATTGCCTACTATTTGTACATTAATTTTGTTGCAAAAGTAACTACTATTCGTAGATATATAATTTTTCTTGTTTAGCAAAATCCAATTGTACTAAATATTAATACTCTTTTTTGTTTGTTATACATGTTTTCATTAAAGATTTTATACCCAAAACTATGTCTGTGTGCCTCTGCAACTTCTTATACAATAATAAAATTATCAATAAGCTTTATTTTTAAGTATAATTTATTAGAAATATGAAGAAAAGTTCATTAGCTTAAGTAAAAAAGGCAATAATTTGAATAAAAATAAATATTAGTACCCCGAACTTAAAGCATCTATTCAGTGCTTAATGCATGGTGTTACCATTTGGTAACAATTTTAAAAAAATAAATTACTTAAATTCCTATGCATTTAATTTTTTCCGTATTTTTCCCGTAATGTATGAGCATAAGAGATACAAATATATTTTTTCGGGACGAACCAAAAAATTCATGCATTAGAGAGTTAAAGGTTTGATTTTACGGTTCCTGATATCACGGGCAGCTTTAAAAGAAAACTTGATTGTTTAGTTAAAATATTAATTCACAGAAAAATCAACCAGTCTTCGTGAAGTGTTGTAAAAGCTGACGCATCGCAGTAAGTAACCTATTGAATGGTCAATACTGTTTTATATTTTATAAAATAATGTAATTACACTGGAATATCTTGTATTCAATATTATTTTTAAATAAAAAGAAACTACCGAATTTTGTATATACTCTTTTGAATTTACTGCACTAAGAAATCCAATCTATTTAACTGACATACATCGTTAAAAAAATACTATGATGTGTTCCTTTTTTAAATTAAACTGTTCAAAAAATGATTTAAAATATTAAAAAAAATTAATTAGTAAACACTTTTAAATATGATATAATTTTGTATATATTTCGGAAAAGTAAAACTTATAATACTAAAAAACACCACAAAATTGAATTTTTCATGATAAACTATTCAATACAACGCATCTATTTTTTAAGCCCTAATATGTATTATTTTTTAAGCTAAATATAGGTCTGAACGTAAATATAAAAAATGATAAAGCAGTGAAAGATATACAAGCACATTTCAATGGCATATAGGCAATCAACAAGCCCTCAATGCAATCATTAGATCAGGATATTTGTTTAACCTTCAACGCATATTATGAAGGGTTATAATTTTTTTTAAAAACATTCGAAGCTTCTTCTCTCATTCGTAAACAGCAATGGTCGACATTCTAAACGTGTGGAGTATTATTTTGGGAATATCTATATTAAGTGTTTCAGTTTTTTGGTGGAAGAAAAAGCGAAAATATCATCTTCCCAATGGTCCGTGGTCTTTACCGGTTGTCGGATACCTGCCTTTTCTTGGGGAGGAGCCTTATAAGGATTTCGAAAAATTGAGTAAAAAATATGGAAAAGTGTTTGGGTAAGTTTAATTTACTTAACTGATAAAGTAATCAGTCATTACTAAATATCACATATATCATATCATATGTATCACATATATCCATATCCTCTTCACTCATAAAAAAAACATACGCATATATTCTTTATATAAACATAGTTTTCAAACAATTATTTATTTAGAAGTTGGTGGTTTATTCTGAATAGGTTGTTAGTGTCATTCTAGTTAGTGTCTGATAAGTTTAATTTAGTTAACTTAGAAATAAGTAGAGAAAGAGAGAAAGTAGAGTTTTAAAAAATTCTGTAATTTAAAATTTTTCGCATATTAATAGCTCATTCTGCTGTATTTTTGAAGCGGTTGCTGTAAACAAAATTCTACATGACGACTGTTGTTGTTTCTTGGGCACACGCAGTTTTCGTGAGCAGCACAACACGCTTTACAATACAGCACTTGTGCTGGTAAAAGTGACTGAAACTTTTGTACAGTGAATAGCCAGTCTGAATTCTAAATTAAATACCATACGGTATCATATAACAATATCGCTTTGAAATCATTCTGAAATTTTATATATATATATATATTTATATTGTAAGGTGATATTACGATAAAGTTGGCTGTTATTTCTTTTACTCCACTATGCTATGCATTTTGCGGATCGTAAACATTTCCAACAATTTGAAACTAAATTACACGAATTTCACCTCAAAAACTGAACAAAAAATAATGAGTTCCAATATTAGTGTTAATTTAAAGATTCGGAAATACATTACTTTACTGTTTTAGAAAGCTATAACTTGGTCATAACTAAGAATTATAATGTTACTTCGTTTTATAACTCTTAGTGACCTTGTGCATGTATAACCGAATTTTAACATACACGTCGTTTCAAGCATATTGTATGGAGTATTGCTCTCAGGTTAGTTCAATTTGCAATATAATATCCAAGGTTTATCGAAAATAAGCCGAATTTGTACCACTAATAATAAACTTATCACAACAACAACAGTTCATGGAAGGGAGCATTGATGGCACTAGCTTTTACTCATATTTTCCCGGGTGAAATCCTTTTCCTTTTTTTTTGTTGCAATGTAAGCTTCTCCAATTCTGTGTAGAAAATTTTACTTTTTGATGGTGAAAGTTTACAGCATAAATATCGAGGCATTTGTCAGTTAATAGGAGTAACATTACACCAAACGTGTTATATGCTTTGAATTATTCATAAATGATTGCACTATAACTTTTTTTATTATAAAATGGAATATTCGTAACTTTAATGTCTCTTCTATTGCCAATATTCCTTTTTCTTCATTATTATCAATAAAATATATTTAATGCTAATCATTATCATACTTATCAATGCCATCTTTATAATTTTGTCTTTTTTGGGGGGTAAGGTATATCTGCTTTTTGAAGCATTTTGTACAAACCCCGAAAAGATGCGAGGGTAGGAGCCACCCTCAACAACCTAGTCGAAGAGTCCACTGCTTTCTCATGGGGTGCGTAAGAGGGCAGCACCACCACCACGGATCTCTCATTCAGGTCTACTGCGCGAGCACCCTCGTTTGAGGATACTACTCATGTTCCTAGTTCGAACGAAACGCGACAGAGGGCAGCTCTACTATCACGTTGTCTTTGAGTAAAAAATGGCTTGATGCTTCCATAAAAACATTAAAAAAATCCCAGTTATCTTAATTAATTTGTTTTGTGCACTTGGTATATAGTTTAAACTACCTATAACAGATTTCAATATCAGTAGAGTATTTCTTTTCATGTTTTTATAATTTATTTCAAGATTCATACTGAAGTGTTACATAATTCGGGCTTCAATGGGTTAAGTGTTGTAGGGAATAATTTGTAATTTTTTAAAAAAAATTTACTTTGCATAATTTGTATTTTCAATAATGGGGAATTAATATAAATATATTATTTTTAGCGTAACAATTCAGATAATTCACGAAAAAAATAAAGAAAAAATATTTATGGACATACAATAAGTAAGTGATACAGTAACAAAAAACTTTTTTTTAGTTTGTACATGGGCCCAGATTATGCTATAATCCTTAATGACTATGAATCAGTTAAAGAAGCCTTTAGTAACAGTGCACTGCTGGACAGACCAGACCATTTATTCGATTTTTACCCGGCTCCAACTGGTAAGTAATTCAAAAGCCTGTTCCTTTATTATGAAAATATAAAAATAACATCCTTAAACAATTTAATCTTAATAACTAATATAGTCCCTTTCATATAAGAAATAACTATTATATAGAGTCACTAATTTTTTATAATAAAAATCACTGTCATTCAGTGGAATAATTTAACATTCTATGGAATGAATGATTATGTACTTTGAAGGCGAAAATCACACAAAAAATCTCACATAAAAGATTTTTCAAAATTCAAAGGCATCCTGGAGCGTTCTTTTATAAATGACCACGACAAAATACTTTTATTTTGAGATATTCTTTATTTGAAGATTATTCTTTGAGCTCAAAACTTCCGTTTCTTATAGAAATATTATTTTCTGCGAGAAAAAAAAAATTGACTTAGATCTGAAATATATAGCAAAATTTTCAGTCCCAACTTAATTTAACTTTAAAAACAACGTATTTAGAACTAAACAAAAATTCATTCAACATTTTCTCCTTCCTATTTCTATGGCAAACACGTAGTGAAATGGCCACGTTTCTAGGCTCGCTGCCCGTATCGCATCATCTGCAGTGATATTTTTCTCCGCGTTTCGTAACGGCTCGTTTTAATCCCTGTTAACACATTCGCTGCCACCAAATCATCGATAGAGTCTTCATCGATAGAGGCTGATGAAGTAGAAAAGCACCATGTCTTTTTAAACCTGTTCGTTACAATGGAAATAAACTAACTGTTCATTTTTGAACAAGTACAAATCTTAGTTCGAGATCTTAAAATAGCAAGGTTAGGTTGAATTAACGTCACTAACTAAAGCTACACGATAGCTACCTAGTCGTAAAAATACAAGGAAATGTTCCTGGCCTTTTCCAACCGGATAACTCAATTTTTGATTTTCCTAATTGTCATTTTTGGGTAGTTTTTGTTTGAAAAAAACAGACTATTTGCAATTTTTTTATAGCTAGATTGTTGAATAACAAACTGAATCACTTTACGAAATGCGGTATGTCATGTGTCTGGTCACTCTACACTTGAGACGAAGGATTTAATTTCCTAATAAAAAGATAAAAATTTGGCGTAATTTTAAATAGAATGCCCTCTTTCAAATCAGCAAGTATTATTCCAAGCACAGAAGGATCGGTTGCAAAAGTTACAAACTAACTTGAACTCATAAGAACGGTTGGCGAAATGGTACCATGAATTTCATCAGAATGTGCTGTTATCGGTGAATCGGAACTCGGAACCACGCGACTCCTTAAGGAGTCAGTGGCATGAAACGTGTTAAGTGGATCGCACACCTCACTCCACTTTTCCCTCTAGCTCATTGGTCGTAGTAGGGTCACATGGGGGAATTATGGATCACTCTCTTTCCGGGGTAAATAATGATCACTAAGTTTTAAGGATTAAAAATGGTTTTTAGAAGAAAAAAAAATTATGCCAAGTCATCCTTATACATTCTATTTTCTTATATCAAGTTCAAAAATAATGTAACTCTGCAGCAAAAAATAGTAAAAAAAATACTTTTTACACTACTATAAAAACATCTTCAAAAAAGATTGTCTTTGAAAAACATGATTTTTTTTTTAAGATCCATACTGGAGAAACATATTTGAACTAACTATTTTGTTGGTGCAATTTTTCAATAGGAAAAGGTCTAAGCTTTTCAATCCGATAAAAAAAAAATTCATAATATTTTTTTTTAATGATTTTAAAGGTATATCGATTTATCCCCCAGTTTACTGGGGTAATTCTGGATCACTGGGGTAATTCTGGATCAGCGATATTTTTAAATTTTTCATGTGTTTCTATCTAAGTGGTATATGTCATTTTGAAGCATAAAATCAGATTAGGCTGCATTCCAAATTTCATTAAAAAATTCAAATTAGAAGTTTATTTAAAATTTAAGTAACAAAAATTTTAATCTACATTGAAATAGCATGAAAATTCTATTTTTATTCAATATTTTCATTGTTGTCATTGCGTTAAACTTATTAGAAACTATATTTACACTAAAACCTTCTGAAAGAATATTTATTTGTGCGATATAATTCAGTTTGGATTGCTGTAATAGAGTCCATTGAATTTTTTTTTGTCAAAATAGAGTTCTTTTGATGGTTCATTATACATGTATGAGGAAAGATGCATAGAGAATTCTAACTTGGCGTAAAAAAATATGCCAAGTTTCGTTTTCATTACTTTTATGTGCTAAAACAATCTTTTTATGAGCTAAAAAATGATAACTTGAAGTATTAATTTACTTTTAATATGCATTTGTATAAAAAAAAGGGTGATCCATAATTACCCCATGTGTGATCCATAATTGCCCAAACCCGGGGTAATTCCTGATCACTCAATAATTAAAATAAAACTAATAATAATTAAGTTTTAGGTAAAGTTATTATTTAAATAAATTCTAAATTATTTAAGCTTACTCCATGCAAAATTAAATCTTTCCATCTTTCATACTTCAGAAAAAAATAGGATGTTGTGATTTTTTGATCCATAATTCCCCCATATGACCCTACATGTCCTATCCACTGCCATCTTATTTTCTTTATTATTGTGGATTTAGGTTTACTATTTGATTTATTGTATATTTCATAGTTTGTTATTTTGTTTGGCCAGTATATTTTAAATATTTTTATTAAGCATTTTGTTTGAAAAGTATCAAGTTTGTTCTATTGCTGTCTGGTGAGCTTTCAGGTCTCACTACCGTAATGTAGGACTGCTCTTACTATAGTATTAAAAATCTTAATCTTAAGTTTTAAGTTAATGCTGCCTGACCTCCAGATTTTATGGAGAGTTTTAAAGGTGTATTGCGCTTTTTTAATTCTTGAGGCAACATTTTTATCTGTCCCTCCTTCATATGCTGGCTCCAAGATATATAAAGGTCTGAACTTTTTCAATTTCTTATCCATTAATAATTATATTTTCGTCTCTATCGCTGTTGAGTTGCATAAGTACTTAAGTGCTGGGTGTCATTTTTCAAAAAAAAAAAAAAAAACGTTTTCTTTAAAACATCTGTATAAAAAAGAAAGCAAAGGAAAAGCATAGATTCTTAAATTCTACCGAATGTTTTGTGCTTGTCCTGACTAGACATCATTAACTACCTTTTAAAGATACATATGGTATACATAGTACATACTCCTTAGCATAAACAATAATTAGCTATTAATAAGTAGAATTATGGTTTCTTTATTACCAAATTTTTTTATTATTTAATTGTTCGTTGACAAAGGAAGTACATTTCTACATCACACGAGTGTAAAATTTCGCATAATTTTTTACCAGTAAATTATCATTGTTTTAGCTTTTCAAATCGCGGCTTTTTATAACTCTTCTATTATCTTGTAACATATTGATATTAATTGTTCTGAATTTGAAGTTTAATATATTTCCTTTCTTCAGCATTTTAATTAATTTTAGGATTTTCTTCCGCAAATGGCGAAGAATGGATGGAGCAACGGCGTTATAGTATGAGGACATTGAAAGATATTGGACTGAGTAAAAATCCGTGGGAGACAAATTTAGAGGTAAAAATTTAAGTATATTTAACAATAAAATCATACTCGGAACTTCAAATTCCATACATAGTTAAATCAATAAATTTGAAATTATTATTTTTTTTCCATATAAATTTTGTATAGTGAGAAAATTGTTCTTAATTTTAGCAAGAATATGTTTCAGTAATATTTATTTTCTTGAAACGACTGCACTAAATGTAATACTTTTATTAATTTATGCATTTTTAAAGTTATTTTTATTAATTAAAAAACTGGCACTACAATATTAACGGGATAATGTGATAACATAACAATGATATATTTTATGAAATTTTGATCCAGCATACATGAAGAACATGCAGGAATAAGGAAATAGTAACTCGAATTTCTGTACGAAAAATAAATTTAGGAAAGGCTGTAAGGGTCTTAATGTGTGCCCAAGAGCCACAATTTATGCCCTTAATAACGGAAAGGAGGAGTGTTTGAAAGTTAAAAAAAAAATAGCTACTCCTATGGTCCGCAATACTATACTCGTTCCTCGTACATTAGTAGTTCCATACTTACGTTTACAGGTTGAGATCGAAGACTTTTTGAAACTATTGAAAAGCATAGCTCTGTGGGTGAATTAAAAAATTTTGTGGTAAAACGCTATATTTGATACGGTCTATGGACAAAAATGGTAAATCAACGCTCCTAATAGTAATGGAAGATCGACAGTGCCAAGATTCAGGTGAAAACTTGTACCAAAATTTTTTACTGTGTATTACGAGTCGAAAGTTTTTAGGAAGTGAGACATGTATTTCATGCTGCAGTACACCTGTAAAATATAATCTTAAGAGGGATTGTGAATTCCATAGAGCTAATGCATTATGGAATTACAACTCCCGCAGAAGTATGCTAGCTCTTTTTCCCCAGGTAAGGGAATGAACATAATTTTGAAATGAAATAAATTTGAAACGAAGGTGTTATCTAGTTATTTAATTATATATTTTTGAAGTTTTAAAATGCCAAAAATATACAGCAGATGGTAACACGAATTTAAAATTTTATCAATAAATAAATGAAGAACTGGATATTATTTTCTTTTCAATTTTGTTTTATATTGATGTTATGATGATTTCCATACCTGATGAAAATGGGATAACACGGCAGAGCAATTATTTTACCTAAGTTGTGACGTCAAAACTAATGCATTAGCTCTATGGGACTGACAGTCCCTCTTAAACAACTGCCTACGCACTTGCATTTACAGGTTGAGATCGAAGACTTTCTGAAGCTACTGGAAAGCAAGGCTGGTAATCCAGTGGACATTTCCCACGAACTTCTTGCCAGTGTGTCCAACAGCATCACCAGCATCGTACTCGGGAAACGTCTCATGCTGAACGACCCTAGACGTGTAACTGTCGACAAAGGCATTGAAGCTGTGATACAGTCATTTGGTCAAAATAGCATAGTGACCATCTTTCCCAATTTTATGAGGTTCATTTGCAAGCTTGGTTTAACACGATGGGCCCAGATTTACAGGAACCTGGAAGCTTTTAACGAATTTTTCAGGTATTTTTCTGTATCGGTTAGCATTGAGTGCCATATAAATGTTTTCCTGCTAAAGAACGAATCTATTTATCATTATCAACTTATATTTACAGAACCGCTGTGGGGGAACGCAAAAAAGCTTTTCCCAATCAAAAGGAAGATAATTACATCGATGGATATCTCGAGGAAATGTCAAAAGCAAAAGGAAAAGCCACGAAGAGTTATTTTAACGGTAATATAATAATTTTGTACAAAATATAATATTAGTTTAGGTGAGACCAGGGCTAGTTTTCCCATGGGGTAAGTTTTCCACCAGGCCTTATAGTGGAAATGAGCCGTTGGGGCCCTCAACTGTCTGCTTAATGAAACAAACATGGCCTATAACACTCACAAAAACCTTGTTCAGTTGGTGTTGTAATAGTTTCGTTAGAGCTGTTTTTATGCTTTTTTACAAAACTGAGTGATTTTTTATGGTCACATTCAAACCTAAATTAAGCAAACTTTCAATTAAATTACAGTTTCATCATTGCGTATAATAAAAGGTGGTTCCTCTTACTACATGAATATGTATTTGTTTTCAAAATATCTTGAACCTTTAATAAATCTATATTTTTAAATAAAATTTAAGGGGAAAAAATTAGAACAGTATATAACTTTTGAATAAATTATAACAATATTTTTTTCAAACTTTATTTGTTAAAAAAAAGTTTTAATAACTTTTTAAATATCTAATAAGGGTCAATTTATTTCATAACACTTTTTAAGAATGAATTTTATTTTAGCATGTTTTTCATTATTTTCATTTACATTAACAAACATTATTTAAGTTTTCAAAAAAAAACAAGATTCTTCCATCTAACGATAAATAAGAACGAGCTTATCTTAATGAGAAAAAAATCGCATGCTGATGACTCCAAAAGGACAAATTGGGAGTGAAAGGTTAACCATGCGCTCCCTAATTGTTTTGAGCAGTGTAGTTTAGGAAACAAGATAGTTTGCAGTTTTTTGTCAATCGCGTATGAAGGATAATAATCGTCTTCTCTCGTGAGTTATTTTTCATTTAACGTAACTTTGCTGCCCGTTAGTTTCATGCTTATGAGGCTCGATTGGGGCAAGACGTTGTGTTTAGAAAAGGGGTAAAATGGGATTTATACACTTAACGCCATTCTTAATTTCACCTTCTACAAACAATATTGCCTATTTCGTTGGGATATTAGGTATGTTGAGAGAAAAACTTTGAATGATTTTCCTTGATGATTTTTTTTTACTTTTAACTATTGCATATCCTTGATAAAAAAAATTGTGTTTGAAGTGTCGTCAATGTAAAATTCTTTATAGGGAAGTGAATAATGATACTGTTTGCTATTTTAGAAAAGGTTGAGCTACTTAACATCAGCTTGTTAAATATAGTAAATATTTAATAATTTCCAAAGGGTTTAAGAAATGTAGTTTAATTTATCAATTGAGATAGACTAATAAATTAATTGTTTGTCAAATACTTCTGGTAGTTAGTTGCCTTTGGAAACGAAAGTAGAGATTAAAACTAAAAATTTCAGATTGTTAAGAATAAGTTCATATACATATACAGTATACACTGCAACAACAGTTGACAAAAACTAAGCGTTAAGAGAGTCTTCTCACGTGTGATAGAATTTTTGTTTAGCTTGTACGTCATAGTTTTAATTCTCTATAAGTGTTAATTTTGCAACTTACAGCAATTTTATTTGTGGTTAAAATTTTCCATTCGGCAATTTTAAAGCATACTTAAAGTCGTTACATAATACTATACTTTATCAGTGTAAATTGAATAACTAAAGCTAATATGGTAATAAAAATTTGATGAATAGGCTAAAAAAACCTTCTACAATCCGCCTTTTAACACGTAGTTTTGTGGCGATTGGGTCTGGAAACACGAAGTGTGACCGGATTCGATCGCCAGAGGGCTTTTAGTATATAAACCCCAGTTGTACTGAGCGCGGGCGCTTAGAAACAGTGACCATGCTATGCTGTTAAAATAAACATAACTTATCAAGTGAATTGGTCTCTAATCCCTATTACTCAACAAATTTACATCAACCATGAATACAAGCAACTAAATATTGGTGACTTTGCGGACGGACGTGTCTTCTACTTTATGGTCCAGATAGAGGAAAAGCCCCTTCGTTCTACTATTCTGGAAGCAATATGAAAAATACCATGAAGCCAGCGGTATGCTGTGATATCTGGTGTTGACATGGCGATTCGAGCTAAATCAAGAATGTTCCGGCAGCACGTCACTGAATCCTAGAACTGTTTCCTATTATTGTTTACAAATTAATGGGGAATAGTGTTTACTAAAATTTTAGTTATTGTTAGGATTATTTTGGAATAACGTTTAATGCTAATATTTTTAATAATAATTTTTCATATTTTTAATACTAATATCTGGTTAATGGTCTGGATTTATATTGGAATAGCGTATAACCTTCGAGAGTGTTAAACGTTTTTAAAGTTATAGAAGTAGTTTAATCATTTTTTTTCCTGCATTCGTTTTGAACCTTGCACATGGCCGAAGTAAACGCAGTCCAGATTCCGGTGTACAATCGGTCAGATCCAGCTTTGTGGTTTGTGATGTGCGAAAGTACATTTCAGCTGGCTGTCCCAAAACCGATCACGGAATCAAAGACTAAATATAACTATATCGTATCTCATTTACCACCGGAAATTGCGACTCTAGTTCGGGACGTGTTGATGAAACCTGATGAACAAGACCCGTACGGAGTCTTAAAAACTGAGTTAATTAACAGGTCGAGCGAATCAGATCAACAGGAGATTAGGCAACTGCTCTCCGTTGAAGAACTAGGCTCTCGAAAGCCTTCAGAGTTGGTGCGGGACATGAAGCGTCGTGCTGAAACCCTTAAGGTTCCAGAAAAGGTAATGCTGGAATTATTTTTGCAGCGTATGCCCACATCGGTACAGACCATTTTGGCTGCCGTGTCTGAACTGAACGTGGACAAGACTGCGGAAATTGCGGATAGGATTTTAGAAGTTACCCCAACACCTACCGGGATATTTTCTGTCGGCGGAACCAATAATTCGTTCGAGGAAAGACTTCTGGACGAAATTAATAAATTGAATAAACGTGTTGATCAACTGGCAGTTGGCAGAAGTCTATCTCCGTTTCGAAATAACAGGTTTCGGAACCGCCGACGGAGCATGTCCAATAACCGGGATTTTTAATGGTACCATCGCCGATTTGGTAGTAAGTGCAGGAATGATAAATGTGTTTCACCATGTTCATATAAGGGAAACACCTACGGCAGAGAGTAGAGGCGGCATATTCTTTGCCCAGTGGCATTTCGCGTCGCCTGTTCGTGCGAGACCGGAAAACTAACGTTTCATTTTTGGTCGATACAGGTTCAGACGTTTCAGTTATTCCTGCAAATAATTACCAAAAACGGAATAAACCCGTTCAAACGTTAAGTGCGGCTAATTCATTCGCAATAAATGTATATGGGCAGCAAACACTTTCGCTGGATTTTAAATTGCACAGGAACTTCCTGTGGACCTTTTTAATTGCAAACGTTTCTACACCAATCATTGGAGCGGATTTTCTCCACAATTTCGAGTTGGTGCCGGATCTTCGGAGCAAATGTCTAGTCGATCTTAAAACAAAATTTCAAGTTGAAGGTCAAATTAAAAGCGCCGGTATACATTCAGTAAAAACGGTGTGTAATAATTCAAATTCGAGTTATTATAAATTACTGTCAAATTTTCCTTCGATCACAAAACTACCAGACCCAAACAAACCGGTTAAGCACAATACTGTGCAATTCATTAACACAAGAGGTCCTCCGGTTGTGGCAAAGCCTAGGAGATTTGCTCCCGATAGATTAAAAATAGCCACAGCAGAATTTCAGAATATGATGGCATTGGGGCATATGAGACCATCCAAAAGTAACTATGCGTCCCCCTGCACATGGTTCCCAAAAAGGGGTTTTTGGAATGGAGACCGGTGGGAGACTTTCGATCTGTAAACGCACAAACGGTTAAGGAAAAGTACCCAATCCCATGCATATCTGAATTTACTGCTGAATGACAAGGCGCAAAAATATTTAGCCATGTAGATCTAGTAAAGGCGTACCACCAAATCCCTATTAACGAGGATGACATTCACAAAACTGCGATTTGCACACCCTTTGGGCTTTTCGAAAGCACCCATATGCAATTTGGGTTGAACGCGGCGTCAACGTTTCAACGTTTTATAATAGATGAAGTCACTCGTGGATACCGGGGGCGAAATTGAGCATTGAGCGTTTGGGTAGATGCTTCCGACTTTGCCGTAGGAGGCACATTAATGCCAAATTCGGAAGGTAAATGGGAACCTCTCGCTTTCTTTTCAATGAAGTTAAATAAAACCCAATTGAAATGGTCGACGTATGACAGAGAATTGTTTGCAATATATTCGTCGATCAGGAAATTTAAACATATGTTGGAAGGACGAGAATTCTAAATATTTACAGACCAAAAACCCTTGATATACGCATTTAAACAAAACCCTGATAAATGTTCCCCAAGGCAATTGCGCCACTTAGACTATATATCGCAATACTCGACCGATATTAGGCCTGTGCGAGGTTCGGAAAACGTGGTCGCCGATGCGCTTTCTAGGATCGAAGTAAGCTCTATAACTAAATCTGATTTTCTAAAGTTAGATGAGTTAACGGTCTGTCAAAAAGATGACCCAGAATTGCAAAAGTTGTTGCAAAGAAACAGTTCTACATCACTTAAGTTGGAGTGTAGACCATGTTCAGTTATCGTGCTCCGATGTGTGGTGTGATACCTCAACTGGTGCAGCTCGGCCGTTGTACCAGCAGCTTTTCGCAGATTAGTGTACGCGAGCATTTGCATAATATTTCACATCCTGGAATTGCAGCAACCACTAAGCTGATATGCTCAAGATACGTGTGGCCAAATATGAAACGTCAAATAGCAGAATGGACAAGGTGCTGCGAGCCGTGCCAAAGATCAAAGGTACAAAGGCACACACGAGCACCGTTGGGTACATTTTCCTTACCAGATGCGAGATTTTCACACGTTCATCTTGACATCGTGGGTACACTGCCACCGTGCGACGGATACAGATACCTGTTAACTATGGTGGATAGGTTTACCCGATGGCCAGAAGCCATTCCGATTGTGGACATGAAAGCTACTACGATTTGCCAAGCAGTTTTCAGCGGCTGGATCTCACGGTTTGGCTGTCCTGCGGTGATTACGACCGACCAGGGATCACAGATGCGGTCATCACTGTACAGGGAGTTCTCCAACATGCTCGGGACCAACAGAATACAGACGACTGCCAACCATCCGATTGCCAATGGTTTGGTGGAACGATTCCATCGACATCTGAAATCCTCCATCAAGGCACACGAAAGTTCCAGATGGACAGATATCCTTCCAATTGTCCCACTGGGAATACGCACAGCGGTCAAGGGAGATATCGGTGCTTCTTGTGCAGAAATGGTGTACGGCATGACTCTGAAATTGCCCTGTGATATGATCGATTCTTCTAAGACTCAGTTTGACAATGAAGAATTTGTGAATCAACTACGGACAGCTATGCGGAATCTCAACCCTGTGGCGACATCTGCTCGTGGTTCAGCGAGGACATATATGAATCCGTCTCTTAAAACTTGCACTCATGTGTTCCTGAGGGTGTATTGTGTGAGACCACCTTTACGACATCCTTATACGGGACCACATAAAATTGTGAAACGTTCGAACAAGACGGTGTGCATAGAACTTAACGGTAAAAAGTCTACAGTGTCAATTGACAGAGTAAAACCTGCATACTTGATGTGGGACGATGCAGTGCAACTGACTGATAAAAACATTCCTTCGAATAAGAACACTCTGCCAGGAGATTCGGGTCAAGATCGAGTTATTGTTACCAGATCAGGCAGACGTGTGCATTTTCCAAAACATCTATCGACCATTAATAGTTAGTTAATTATATTTTGTTCAAAGGATAGTTTCTTTAGCTTCTTAAATTGCATTACTATTAAAGTTATTGTGTAAATAGATTGTTAATTTGCAATTATTATTTGTATTATCATGCTAACTATGTATGTCGCTCCCGCGTTCGGTCACTGGGGGGATACTCTGTGGCGATTGGGTCTGGCAACACGAAGTGTGACCGGATTTGATAGCCAGAGGGCTTTTAGTATATAAACCCCAGTTGTACTGAGCGCGGGCGCTTAGAAACAGTGACCATGCAACTAAAGTTTTAACCAACAGCTGTTAAAGCACATATGAGCTTATTGTCAACAATCTTAAATTTTCAGTTTATTTTATTTATGCCTCCAGTTTCGAAGGCAATGACTTTGGTTACCTTCCAGTAGATTAATGAAATAACCAGTAGATTTATGAAATGTGCTGAATAATTTTAGATTTCTTATGAAACATTGCACGGTCTGTTCTGTAAAGTAATATAGCTTTGGTGTTTACTTCCTCAATTTATCGAAGTTCCGCATAATAACACAGATGTGTTGCGTATTGACAGATGATAACCTGATCGGATCAGCCTTTTCTATGGTGACGGGGGGCAGCGAAACATCAAAGAATACCCTTACGTGGATTTTCCTGGCCATGGTCGCCTACCCTGATGTCCAGAAGAAAGTACAGGATGAAATTGATCGAGAATTGGGCAGAGATGGTAAACTTCCATGGATGCAGAGAACAAAGCTGCCCTACACCTATGCAGCCACTTTGGAAGTACAGCGATGGAGGACTACAGCATCTTTAGGAGTTTTTCGCAGGTAACTTTATAATCGTTCAGTCTAAGCGCTGTAAAGGGTGCGGGTTCGGTTCCCGCCTCCGCCCTGGGTGTACTTCCTCTCTCTGTGACAGTGAAAACTCTTTACGTGTTTGTCTTACATGGCGAAGGCTTATAAGCGGGTCACTGATCAAGCACACAAGCCGGAATATCATGTACCTACACCCCCCCCCCACCCATACCTCTTCCGGCCAAATGGATACACCGATTGCACCACTCCAGCAATGATATTAAATATGTTCAAAAACTATTTGAAATGAATAACATATTGTTATTTTGTGGAGTTATCTCAAAATGAATAGGAACGTATTGTTATTGAAGTATAAGGTGGTTGGTAGATCACTTCAGGGAACTGTAATCCTAAACCGACGCTGAGAAAAAAACCCTTTTCTTGAAAATATTTAGGATAGTAGTTTCAAGTCAAACCTTAGCTTGTGATCAATTGGGTACTAAAAAAATAAGTAATACTACAATAAAAAAAAGTATCCGCATCTCAAATCAACCTAATATCTTGGCATCGAAATATTAGGCAAAATAAACCCTTTTTGTGAGTAAAGTACTTTTATAGAGATGCTTATAATACATTTGAATTTACATATTTCGTTTCACGTTTGTATTTATTTCATTTTCAATGCGTAGCTTTTATTCAAATAATAATTTTCTAACGGTTTATGGCTTTCAACTTTTAAAAATTAATACTAAAAAAAACTTGTGAAATTTATTTTTTCAAAATCACTTCAAATGTTTGTCAAAAGGTTTATAAGGGTTCTTGAATTACGAAAAAAGTTCAGCAAAGCTCATTTATAAAACACAAAAAATAATAATTAGGGATGGCAGTTTTTCAAAAAACACCGATGCTAAAGAAATCGGTCTAAACCGGCCTTACGAAAATAACTGTTTTTCAATGAAACCGGAATCACAAAGATCCGGTTAGTCTTAAAACTGGTTTCGGTTTTCCATCCCTAGATCATTACGACGGTCAGGACCGGAAGGTAAGGACATTCACGTTGTTTTCGGGTCTTTTTTGTGTTAAAACTAACTCCAGTTTAATAAAAATGGATTTGTTTACTTTTTGTACTTAACTTTCACATATTTATAGAAAAAAAAATCAATTATCAAGCAAAAATTAACCTTAAACCCGGGAGACTGTAAGGAAAGCAATAAAGCCTCGCAGCCAATTTTACAGAGTTTTTTTTTTTTTAATTTTTGGCTTATTGGCGAATTTTATGTGGCTACTAACTGAAATGTGAGTTTTCTGCAGCACAGTTGTGACGATTGAAGAATCATTGTAGCTCCATCCAGTGCCTCTCATAACGACTTTAGTAATGAGGTCAGTGAATGTACCAAAACCCAGGGACAATGTTAGGAGATGAGAAAAACACTTTATAGGGTAAGGTGGGGTAAGTGGGCCACCTTTTTGGCATAATTCGATTTTAGACCCTCATACCACTGGATATAATCGGCCTAACAACTTATTTTTTTTGTGGTCCATTCTCTCATATGTTATTACTGTACCCATGACAACCTTAATACAAATTGGCAAAAAATAAATTTAAAAAATATGTTTTTCTTTTTGGTCATCCAAGTGGCCCACTCCCTAATATATTTTTACACATAACTGGTAGCGATATGGTGGGGCAAGTGGAATAATCTACATGATTTTTTGAGTGTTAGAAAAAAAAAGTAATGATGTATCTTTAATAGTTCCCCCACAGCAACTTTTTCTGGCATGCAAGCTTACTCCAAAAAAATACGTTAATTTTCATCTGGTCATTTTTACATGTAGTGTAAAAATGTGTTATGGCTACAGATTTTAAACTGGCCTATGTCAATGAATAGGACTATGAATAGTGAATATGACTAGCCCTATGAATCACTGAAAATGACTTTTTTTAAAAGTATATTAAAGAGTTGGGGCAAGTGGGTCACCAGTGGCCCACTTACACGTCATTGTGGTGGCCCACTTACCCCAAACGCGGGGCAACTTGGCCACCCCCAATTTTCTTTTAACCTTATCAACATCACAAGTACATGACACTAAAAAAAGGTACTATGTTTTATACACTTGCAAAATAGATAACATTTTGTTTTGTATCATGAACCGTTTGGAAATAAATAAAGAAATAGTATGATGACGTAAATTACGAAAAGATGCTATTTTAAAAAATTTCACAAAAAGGATAGTACCTTGTTACATACTTAAATGAAAATGATGCCATAATTTTTCCGGCATCTATTGGGATAAATACGTAAAAATATTGTAACAGATTTTTTTTGCGTCCATGATTCGGGAAATGCGCGGGGGGGGGGGGGGGGAGGTGGCCCACTTGCCCCAATGGCCCACTTACCCCACCTTACCCTAAATATTAAAAGCCAAAATTTTAAGGAATAAATTTGTTAAGTTGCGTTACTAGTTCAATTTAAGATCGAAATGAATGCAATTTTTAACTCAAAAATATGTTGTAGTGGCTTGAGCCCTAAGCTTAAAATTTGACATACGGGACACACGACGGTAAGGACTTTTCTGCATTGTTTTGTGTTCTAAAATTTTGAGGAGTTTCTTTGCTGTAAAATTCCGTTTTGCAAATTGCCCAATTATATTAGGGTGAATTTCTATTAATTACTTAATCTAAAATAGGCAGTCCTTTTGGCGTGTATCAGGAAGGATTTGTTTTTGTAAGCGAAATTTCGACCAGTGAATCGTCATGACATTTTCATAAATGATATTTTATATACGCTATTTAGTCTTCAAAAATATTTCAAATAAAACGGACATCTATTTGGACAATTTTGATAGCTAAGCAGCTGAATAACAAACCACACTGTGCTGCAAAATTGACAATTGTTTGCCAATGGTCACCCTTGATTTCTGTGTAATTACTTCGGCAGTCAGCAATACATTAAAACCTACTTAAAACCTATTTAATACAGTGTGCACAAAACAATAATCAAACCAAACATAAATGCGTTAATCTTAAAGAAGTAACTTAAACATAAAATGATAAAAAAAAATATTAAAAGTAGTTTCAATAACCGCATCAATCAGATAAATAACAGCATCAACAAGTATCTGCATCTTCAAATCAACCGAATTTTTTCTCACTAGCAGAACAAATTAGTTACGAGCGAAAGTGGCATGATCACTGTCGCCTGGAAGCGACTACAGGGCACAAAAATTTAAAGGTTGTCTCGTATTAGGCTTTTATGAGCCAGTTTTAGTCATGCAGGCTTGGATAGTTAACATTTTTAATTTTGCTGAAAATTACAGAATATGTTCTTTATGGAAAACACACTTATATTTTTGTTTTTGCTTAAAATTTTTTTATATTTTTTTTTTGGGGGGGGGGGGGGAGTGGGGGGTCCAAGTTGAGGATCGTCCGTTTTTTAAAGAAAAACGAACCAGCTTCCATATGGCAATACTTTTTAAGTCAAGAGTTAAAAGTTTCAGTGACAATTGTTTCGTGTTCTGCTTGTTCTACAGTACATGTTAGCGACCGAGAGCCCAGGGCCCCCAGACCTAAGTCATTTTAGAAAGGATGAAATGTATGTGATTATGTTCGGTTTTCATTTACTTTTAGTGTATGCATACCCGTTAGGAGTGGACCGACGGCCAATTTACAGGTATCGGGTGCAAAAAGAAGGTAAATTATAGGTTAACCTAAGTCATTTTAGAAAGGCTGATTTTTTACGTATGTTTTAGAAAATAATGTTAAAAGTTCATAATAAATTTCCCAGACACTTTCCGTGTCCCGATATCTCTCCCAGACGCTTTAAACGTCTTTATCAAGCTCAGACTTTGTCAAACGCCTCTGGCTGCATGAGATGGCGCTACAACCGTTCTCGGACAACAAGGAAGGGAAGTTAAGCAAAAAAGAACTATTTGTCAATTGAATATATGGTTGATTGACCGGTTTGGTGTGCTTTCACAGGACGAACCGAAAGTTGCACAAGCAAGCGGAATACGCCATTTTACAGCAAAAAATTAGGCTTGGTTACTTTCCAAATTTAATTAAAAATTTTAAATTAGAATTTTATTTAAAATTTAAGTACAAAAAATTTCATCTACATGGAATTAACATGCCAAGTCCATTTCCATTCAATATTTTCACTGTATTGCTATTTCGTCAAACGTACGAGAAACTTTATTTTAAATAAAAATAAAATTTCTGAAGAATATTTATTTGTGTGTATAATTCCGTTTGGATTGTTGTGATATCACAATAGAGTTATTTTGATGTTTCATCATTTAAACGCCAAAATTAACTATTTCCATTAATCTTCTATCTCAAATGAAAAATTACTCATTATCGTTTGCTAAATTTGTTTGAATTTCGTAGAATAACAATTCAAATTTTTTAATTAATATCTTTTAGTCGCCACAATTTAATTTATAGTTCGAAAAATATATAATTAGTAAAATTGATGCTTTAAAAATGAAAGCGAAACTTGTCATGTTTTTTTTAATCAAAAATTAGAATTTTGTATACATCTTTCTTGAAACAAATATAATGAAACATAAAAAAACTCTATTGTGATATTACAACAACCCAAACCGGATTATACGCACAAATAAATATTCTTTCAAATATTTTATTTTTATTTAAATAAAGTTTCTCGTATGTTTGACGAAATGGCAACAGTGAAATATTGAATGAAAATGGAATGTGCATGTTATTATAATGTAGATTAAATGTTTAGTTATTTAAATTTTATACATACTTCTAATCTAAATTTTCTAGTTAAATTTGGACTGTAACCTAGCCTGATTTTTTGCTTTAAAATGACGTATCCCACTTGCTTGTGCGACTTTCGGTTCGTCCTGTGAAAGCACACAAACCGGAATATATATGTCAATCAGCCAACCATATCTCCAATAGACAAATAGTTCTTTTTTGCTTAACTTCCCTTCCTCTTCGTCCGAGAATAGTTGTAGCGCCATCTCACGCAGCCAGAGGCGTTTGACAAAGTCTGAGCTTGATAAAGATGTTTAAAGCGTCTGGGAGAGATATCGGCTCACGGAAAGTGTCTGGGAAATTTATTATGAACTTTTAACATTATTTTCTTAATTATACGCAAAAAATCAGCCTCTATAAAATGACTTAGGTTAACCTATAATTTACCTTCTTTTTGCACCCGATACCTGTAAATTGGCACTGTAAAATACACTAAAAGTAAATGAAAACCGAACCTAATCACGTACATTTCATCCTTTCCAAAATGACTTAGGTCTGGGGGGCCTGGGCTCTCACTCTATTAGGCCATAAAATCTTATGGTTGACATTTGCCACAAAAGTCCAAGGGTATATAAAGTTATTCGAAACAATGTTTTTTTTTTCTCTTTTCTGAAATTTTGACCTTTAAGATTTTCTTGTGCCAACAGTGAACTAAAAGTGTATATGATCTAATGAATACACACC
This sequence comes from Hylyphantes graminicola, assembly GCA_023701765.1. Classification (NCBI taxonomy): domain Eukaryota; kingdom Metazoa; phylum Arthropoda; class Arachnida; order Araneae; family Linyphiidae; genus Hylyphantes; species Hylyphantes graminicola. The sequence continues at coordinate 29,984,658 of CM043119.1, forward strand.
AAAGAGAAGTATCAAAAAATAGCAAGTGATGGACGGCGCGGTGGCACTTTTGGTTACAGGAATAATTATCCTTAAATTGCCGAAAATACAAAATGGCGCGACTTTCGAGGTCATTTATTCCTTGCGCCAGCATTGGAAATGCATAAAATTAGCTGTAAAATAATCCGTATGCATTGCAGAAACAAATTCAATTCCCAAACCTATATCTGTATTTGCTTCAGTTTTATATAATGAGGCTTTAAACTTTGGAAAAAACGCACAATTTTGTGTTTGCAGCAAAGTTTAGAGCTCCTTAACTCCTTGTATCAAAAGTAACCAAAAATAAAATTAGATGAAAAATAATCTTTATGTATTGTAGAAATTATATAAATTCACAGAATTGTGGTTATTTGCTCCAATTTTATTTAATAAGGGTCTAAACATTGGCAAAAAAAAAGTGCCGTTTTGTGTTTGCTGCAAAGTTTAGAGCTCCTTAACTGATATTACTAAAAGTAAAAAGTTATAAAATTATCTGTAAAATAATCCTTATGTATTGCAGAAACAAAATCAATTAACAGATCTATGGTATGGGCTCCAGTTTTATTTAGTGAGGCTCTAAACTTAGCAAAAGAACTTAAAATTTTGGAGGGCTGAGACATGCCCATTGAATGTGAAAATTTTCACATGCAAAGGGCATGTATCAGGCCATAAAATAGCAAGACATTTTGAGTTCTTTCGCAATGTTTAGATCCTCATTAAATAAAATCGGAGCAAATATCCATAGGTCTGTGAATTGATTTTATTTCTGCAATACATAAGGATTGGTTTCATGCTAATTTTATAACTGGTTTCTTTTGGCATCAGCAGTTAAGGAGTTCTAAACTTCGCAGAATGCACAAAATTGCCCGAAATTTGTGTTTTATTTTCAAAGTTTTAACCCTTATTAAATAAAATTGGAGCAAGTAACCATAATTCTGTGAATTTATTTTATTTCTACAATAGATAAAGATTATTTTTCATCTAATTTTATTTTTGGTTACATTTCATACAAGGAGTTAAGGAGCTATAAACTTTGCGCAAGCACAAAATTGTGTGTTTTTTCCAAAGCATAAAGCCTCATTAAATAAAATTGAAGCAAATACCCATAGGTTTGGGAATTGATTTTGTTTCTGCAATACATACGGATTATTTTCCAGTTAATTTTATACATTTCCAATGCTGGCACAAGGAATAAATGACCTCGAAAGTCGTGTTATTTTGTATTTTCGGCAAGTTTAAGGTTAAATATTTCTGTAACCATAAGTGCCACCGCCCATCACTTGCTATTTTTGGGTAATTCTCTTTAGTATGTATTCATTGGATCATATACACTTTTGGTTCGCTGTTGGCACAAGAAAATATTAATGGTCAAAAGTTCAGAAAAAAAAACCTTGTTTAGAATAACTTTGAATGGCCTTGGGCTTTTGTGCCAAATGTCAACCATAAGTTTTTATGTCCTAACATGTACTATTGAACAAGTAGAACACGAAACAATTGTCACTGCAATTTTTAACTCTTCTTTACTCCAACTTTCTTAGATCTCCAACTTTTCCCCCCAAAACTTTAATAAAAATTCTTATTTTTAGAAAAAACAAAAATATGCGTGTCTAATAGTTTTCCACAAAGAACAAATTCTGTAATTTTTAGTAAAATTAAAAATGTCAACTATCCAAGCCTGCCTGTTTTGCCCGGTTTTTCAAAAAACTGTCTCTTAAACATTGTCAAAACTATAGGTGATTCCTGATACTCACGGAAGGTAAAGTGAGTCTAGCTGGTGTCAACGACTAGGTAATATCGCCAAATAGTAAATTACTAATACCATATTATACTATTATTTAAAACTTTTTTTTTCAGGGCCAACGCGGACACAAAACTGGGAGAGTTTGATATTCCTAAGGGGACCAGAGTTCTTGCAAATTTGTGGTTTTTGCACAATGATCCTAAATACTGGAAAGATCCCGATTCTTTTATTCCGGATAGGTTTCTCGACAAAGAAGGAAAGTTATTGACGCTCAGGCCGGAGAGTTACTTACCTTTCTCGATGGGTAAGCACGTCGTAAAACATTTGAAGAGTACATGGGAAGAACCGATTGATTTATTAGGTGGACTCCCGCAATTGTCTCCTTGGCGGACATTGGCGGCAGAAAACCGTTTTCTCTCTTTCTTCTTCGCTTGGTCCAAGCGCCGGGATCGTCAATCGCCTGAATCTTGGTAGCTAGGAGCCACAGAGATAGTAATTAAAGTATTAGAGATGCAGATCACGTGACCTACAACGCTGGTTTCCTTCTGGGAGCTCCTTGCGCGTCCCGTCGTTAGCATTGGAGGTCACGTGATATGCCACTCTATTACTTTAGCTAGGATCTCTGTGGTAGGAACTGGTTTCCTTACACAAGTTTAGGCGATCACTCGATATCATCGCCAAACTGCTAAGGAAACTTCTCTACAAAATCAATCGGTTTTTCCCGTGTACTCTTCATTTTTAGTAAACACTCGGGGCCGGATTTCTAAATAGTCTAAGTAGGCTGTAGCCTGCAGCGGCGAATTTGTTAAGGGCGGCCAATTTAACGACCAATTCAAGGGGCATTCTGCATAAAATAAAATATTATTAGATACTAATATTTTTAAGAAAGAAAAAAATAATTTACATTTATGCCTAAACCGTAAACGTATATATAGTAAGTTGTTGTTGTTGTGGCTAATCCTGCTTGGTTTGGCGAAGTCCAAAAGGTCGTTGACCCGAAGAAATATATAGTAAGTACTAATATTTAGTAGCAAGCATGTCTTCTGCGAAACATGTTTCCATCTTTTATATTCGTTGTGATAATTTTAAACAGCACATACCACCCTCAGCTAACCAGACATCTTTCCCCGAAGTGGGAGAATATTGTGATAGGGGCGGCAAATCGTAGCCTACAAGCGGCAAATCTTTAAATCCGGGACTGTAACACTGCAGATATGAGTGATATAACAATACGAGAACTTAGCAAACTTGCACCAAGAAAAGAGAGGCACATAAACTAGTGGTAGCATTGTGGTTCTAATTTACGGTAGATTTTAGTTGCCTTTACTTGAGTGTAACCTTGCTACATAAACTATACCAAAACCGAGCTTAAGTTTGCAGCAGAGAAATATACTGAGCGGAGGAAACTGGGTAAACAACCCGGCTGGCGCCGCAATTTCGCGTACTCTGATTGGCTGCTCCTTTCGACCCTGATATTCGTGCGCACTGAAAAAACACTTTAACTGAAGCTAAGCTATTAAAAATAATACATTTATGTCTTGAAATAACAAATAAATTTGTTTATTGAACGTGAAATACCTTTTTGTATTCGATTCTCGCACTCAAAAATGAGAACTATATTTACCCTTTTTCTCGTAGAACATTTGTAGACTGCAAACTTAAGGTCGGTTTAGGTATAGTGTAAAATTCTGTAGCGATGAAGTTATTTTTTGTAGATTTATACAATAAGCAGGGCTTGATCTATTAAAACTAAGACAATATGCACAAAAAATTTTGGGGCCCCTTTACAGAATATTTTGTGTATGGTTGCCCGTAATGATGATGCCAGTTGGTCGATTTATCACATTTTTGCCACCATTTTATCGGCTTGTTCCAATAATATCGATCAAACCAATCACTCTAGGTCAATGTCTGAGTCAAAGTCAATCTGAAACTGTCGGATGAAGAGTAGTCAGGTCTCTGAAAATTTTAAAATTTACTGACATTTTGGAGGTCCTAAAGTATTTAGTACAATAGAAACTAAAATTTAGGAACCCTATGGTGGATCGGGCCTGTTTATGAGTCAAACTTTAGATAAAGGAGATACTCGACTTTAATAACCCTTCGATTATAAAAGCATCGTTTACCCACTTCTCAACTCCGGCTCGATAGAATTTACTTGTCTTTTCTTAAAATCCTAAATGCTTTATAGCAGTTATGATTACTCTTGAGTTTGTAGTCTGCAAAAGTTTACAAGGCATTTTGTGGAAGGTTACTCGAGGAGGCTAGAAATAGGCAGTCGGAAACGATTACATTACTAACTATTATTACTAAGGTGACTAGCATAAATTGAATTTAGTCAGCTTACTTCAGAATTTGTGCAACGTTACATTATAAATTAAGTGAGTAAAAATACTAAAACGGACTAAAGTTATCTAACGTAATGAAAAATCTTTCATTGGCAGCGAATACCGGGTGGTTATAAAATAACGCTCACTATTCGGAGTGGTCTGTAGCTTTAATGAATAATCCAAATGCAAAAAACTTTGAGACACTTACTAATAGAGAAGGGGAGAAAAGAATGGAATCATAAAACACAGACTCGTCTCTTGACCAGGGTTATAAATTACGAAGCGTAATTGGATGTGTTGGTCGTAATTAGCCATTATTGATAATTAGCCATTACGAATAATCAGATAATAAATATATGTAATAAATATTGTTATTTTTTTTAATTAAGTAACTTTGAATGCAAGTTTTTATCATTACGTATCTAATTTATTTTAGGAAGGCGCAATTGCCCAGGGGAATTTGTGGCGCTTATCGAAACATTTCGTTACTTCACTGCAATAATGCAGCGATTTCACATTCGACCTCTGGAAAGCACTCCGCCTATCCTCGAAGGTGTGATGAAAACAGTCTACGCACCCATTCCTCAGAAATTGCGATTTGTTCCTCGGGAGTAAATCACCCATCATTTTGCTGGTTCTTCTAAAGTTGATTGAAATGCAATGTGTTTCAGAAAGTATTTTTTTGAACTTTAATTGGGTGTAGTTGAAAATTAAAAACATGTTGCAAGTGACATTGTTTGGAGCCTATTTTTTCAATTATGAATGAGCATTTGAAGTTTTGTGCTTTAATATTTAAAAAATGATAATGTATTCGGTACACAAACAGAAAATGCATACATCGAAATCCATAGAGTGAAGATAAAATATTGAGCTGTAGTAAAAAATAAATAAATCTGTAAAATATTATACTAAATAAATTAAACTAACAAAGCAATTTTTTACTTTTATCAAAGTAGCTATACAGATATTATAGCGATTTTCGACCGGCAGTCAGGTGGCGCTGATTTAAAATTATGAGGCTAAATTTGGAGTTTTATCTAAAAAAAAAAATGCGTTAAACAGCATCAATGCCAGCAACTCCTTGAAAACAAAGACATTTTTTAATGCAAATAACAAATCGTACAAGTCAGCTGCTTCGGTATCGATATTTGTGAAGCTTGAACATTCTCTTTAATATACCCGCACGATCATGCGAGCCCGGTCAGTAAGGGTTAAGAGTGTAAAAATTCTCTATAAATTATAAAGGAATTTATTTACATATGATTTATGAAAAATTACAATGATTTCACTGGCAGATGATAAATTTCGCTGTCATTAGTTTTTTGGAAGCCGTTGCATTCGCCTCAGGTAAGGCTCCAAAATCCACAACATCCCCGCAAAGCTTGTCAAGCTTCCGACAGACCAGAAAACACCATTGTAAGATCCCATTGAATCGCGGAAGAAACCTGTAATTGAAATATTAGGTTGTTTTAGATTGATTAGATCTAAAGATTTATATTAATTAGATTGTACAAAATTCAAAATGGAGTTCCAACGAAATAATAAGCAAAAGTAAAAACAATAAGAAGGCCACAAGTTCAAAATTATTTCGTGTTACTTTTATTTAAGGGTATTGAAAGGGGGAGACTGGTCTAAATGAGATGGTCAGCTACACAGACCGAATGCATTAAATTTTAACTCATAATACCAAGGTCAGAGTTTTACTTTACAACTCATTTTCTTTTACAATATGTGAAAATAGTACTTACAACAAAACACGTGTTACGATAAAACGGTGTCTGAAAATTTGATCATTAATATTTAAAGTTTTAAAATCGGCAGAATTATTTACCGACGGTGTCTGCATTGAAAAATTTGGAAAGATTTTCAGATCCACAGAACAAATGCATGTATTTATTTTAAATCCTAGGGCAGATGTCAACTTTAAGACATATATTATGCTCTTCAACACAATTACTTTCCCTAAGTATGAATATCAATACGAATAAAACAAATTTAATAGTAAAAAGATATTTGATTGTTTAAAGATTAATTTTTAAAGTTTTAGGCAAAAATTTCTTTACTTGGAGAAATATTGTGATTTCAAAAATTGTCTACCTCAGAATACATATTTTTCCTGTTAAATGAATATTCTACAGATATAGCTCCTATTAGATTGAATAAACAAAGAAGTCTTATGTGTTTATATGTCAAGGGTGTATCTAAAGCTCTAGATTAGCGGTCGCCAGTCGCCAACTGGCGACTATTACATTGAAAGTGGATACCTAAAAATCTAACCACAGTCGCCAAAAGTGGCGATCATAATTTTCCCTTTTTGTTCAACAAATTATTAATAACGAAGCTGCATTTCTAAAATACTAATAATTAAACGCTCCGATTCAATTAGTATGTCGGGAATAAGACTTGATGACAGTTGTTGCTTATCGATGGAGCTGGGCGCCAAAAATCTTAAATGCAAATTTGATTTTTAAAACTTGCTTTACGATCTCGGCAATTTACAGGTAATTGATTTACAGCTGATTAAGATCTCAACTATTCATTTAAACAATTCTGGGATGAGAAACTGATATGAGAAAATTTCATAAACAATCGTGGGCGACGACAAGAATTCTCTGAAACCAATAATTAAACTGTATGCGCATAAAATAATTTTCTTCTTTCAACAATGGCCAATCACATAATACTTGCATATTTGGTATGATCCTTTTTTTACTGACAATCTTTTGCTTTTCATATCAAGAATGTCCTTAACCCTCTAATGCATACTGTTGCCATATGGAAACAAATAACATAATCCACTTTATTCTATTAAAGTAGAGCCATAGAACCCTAACGCTTATATATGAGCATAAAAGATACAAATATATTTTTTCGGGATGAAAAAAAATTCATTCATTTTACAGGGTTAATAAAATGTTGCATTGTGGATAATCACACTCTTTCTTTGTCGTATATATACTTAAATTTAAAGCTGGCTACTAAAAATCCAAATGTGGCTACCATTTTTTTTCATTCTAGTAGCCACTGGCTACTATTAAAAATTCCCAGTCTAGAGCATTAGGTGTATCTGAGTGAAATTTCTTCTGACTCAGTATGTATTAAACTAATTTTCACGAAAAGGTTATTTGATGGTATTTATAAATAAAATAATATTTTTTCACTTGAAAAGATTGCTATATTTTTAAGTATTATGTGAATAAAATGAAAAGTTACTTGATTTGAAATAAAATTTTGGTTTAAAACAAGGTTTTGCAATTATTATATTAGCGTTTGATAATAAAAGTTTTTAACTACTTAATATAGTTCAGCTACTAAATATTTAAAATAATTGTATGATGAATAATATTTACTCAGCTTCATAAAATATTTTTGTTTCTTTGAATTCATTATTCTATATAATCCGTTGTAGTTTTTGTTTCTGAAGCAACCATGTTGGCTTCAGTGCAATTGCCATGACATTATTGATATGAGTAAATCAATAAACTTCAAAGATATAATTGCATATGGTATGGTATGGTACATATATATTCCAGCTTATGTGCTTGTTCAGAGAAACGCATATAAGCTTTCGTCATGTGAGACAGACACAGAAAGAATTTTTACAGTCACTAAGAAAGGAGTAACACATGGACAAATAACAACATTTATTGACGGTTACAAACATCCATGCCTGACTGGGATTCGAACCCGACCCAAGCAGCTCCAAAGGCTAGAGTCCTAGCGATTGAGCCACCGGAGCGGCATGACATTATTGATATGAGTAAGTCAATAAATTTTCATAGATATAATTGCATAAGATGACACTTACCAATCATAGGAGCCAACGAAAAGATGAGAACTCCTCCATAGAAATTCATGGAGCCTATGGCCATCGTCTGCACCTTCTTTTCCATGTACTCCTCCACCAAAATAGGATACATGATGCAGTTTCCTCCCGTCACCAAACCACACAGTACCATGCACGACATGAGATAGTAAAAATTAGAAGAAGCCGGCATCGCCAGTACTGAAATGCCCATCAACAGTGTGGTCAGTCCAGCGAAATGGCTGATCTTGATCAACTGCTTGTCTAGAACACCGCCGAAGGTCAGCCTGCCGATGAGATCGGCCACTGAAAATCCGATTACGAGGTACTTGGAACCATCTGGGGATATTCCGATGTCCAGTGCGTGGTCAATTATGATGGTTACCACTGATATGAAGAGGAACTGGAAAGATCCCAAGGTAAGGGCAATGAGAAGAAACATAGGACGTATGTTGACGAGGAGGAATTCAATTAACGCATTGCGCTTTGGCTGAGATTCTTGGCTTTTCATCTTGATATTTGCTTCACAGTTTGTCTCAATAGAGACAGTATAATCTGTATTAGAATTGGATATATTTTTGGTATCTGGTGCAACTATGTCTTGTTTGACTTTTAAAGACTTGTCACAAAGTTCTGGAGCTACTATCTCTAAGGGCAGCGATGGGGGTTGACTGTTCCTTCTCCTGAGTTCGTCTTTAGATATAGAATTAACTCTAGTGTCTTTGCATAATGGTTTCTCACTTTGCCACGTGTTAGAAATTATCAATGAATGCTTTTTTTCTAAATATGAAGCCAAATGAGGGTTTACAACAAAATCTTTGCCTGTTTTGGTTCCATTACTTAAAGTTTCTAACACATAAGCTCTGTTCAGAATTCCTGCCAAATTCCCTTTCGTTTTGCATATTATCGGTCCATTCAAGGCTTCTTTTCGTTTATGAGTTATTTCCCAATCTGGAATCCTCATAAGCATTCCAGCTGGAACAACATTCAAGGATATTCCGCCAAGAATTAGAAATGTTCCCGTCACACCGTAGCTTTGTATGAGCAGTTCCAGTATCATTGGGAAAGCAAAAGTACCTACGCAATCACCAGAGAGAGCCAGGCCCAAGGCTGTCCCTTTGTACTTGTCGAAGTACTGATTAAGAATCATCACGTGGATCAGATTGCACAAGCCATAGCCGAAACCTGAAAATTAAAATAATACTTGAGAAATGTTCAAGATAAACTTAAGTTATTCGATGCAATTTCATAAACGGCGTTGCACAATATATAGTTTTAAATTCTTATAACCCTATTTAATTCGAGTGTTTGTCGATTTACATAAAATTGCTTTGTGTTTTTGCTAAGTATTCACTGAAAAAATTAAAAATATAAAAAATAACAGTATTTTTTTAAGTGGCCCAAGGTTCTGGCATTTTTTTAACATTGAATTTCTACTAAATTCTTGGCGGCTTCTTGATGAAGAGAATTACGAAAGACCCTGAAATTCATTTTTTTCTTTTCATAATATTAATTGGTACAATTGTTTTTATATTTGTACAATCTCTAGTCCCAAAAATTAACACAGTTTTATTATATCATTTTTTTCTATTTTCTATTTGACTGTAAAAAACAAAAAGTACGCCAAAATTTAAATGTTTTAAGTTTTTTTTTTATTTAAGGTGATTGGATATTTTAATAAATTTAAGACAACGAATGTGTCGCTTTAGTATACTTACAATTGACAACAAAGTATACTGGGTTTTAAATAAACACCAACTAAATGGCAAATTTATTTGTCATTTTATGACAAAAAATTCAAAAAGTAATTTTGTAGAAGTGTCAACTAACCTAAATGAACGTTGTTTCCCTGGACAATTATTGACAAATAGAATTTCAACAAAAATGTATCATAATCAAATTCTTAAAATGAGTTTTACTGTTTATTTTGGCAGAATAACTACATTTAATTAATTTGTTCTTTACCGTGTACGATACCCCAGAAGACAGTGAGCCAGAATACATCAGGGGCCAAGGCACAAAGGGCACCCCCAATACCTGCCAAGATTCCTCCTGACACCACAATAGCGCGGATTCCGTAGCGCTGGCCTAAAATTCCAATGATGGGTCCTGGAATATAATGAGTCAATTGTTTATGAATAAGGTGCGTAACACAATAATGAGGGTTAATGAGTCAATTGTTTATGAATGAGGTGCGTAACACAATAATGAGGGTTAATGAGTCAATTGTTTATGAATGAGGTGCGTAACACAATAATGAGGGTTAATGAGTTAATTGTTTATGAATGAGGTGCGTAACACAATAATGAGGGTTAATGAGTCAATTGTTCATGAATGAGGTGCATAACACAATAATGAGGGTTAATGAGTCAATTCTTTATGAATGAGGTGCGTAACACAATAATGAGGGTTAATGAGTCAATTCATTATGAATGAGGTGCGTAACACAATAATGAGGGTTAATGAGTCAATTGTTCATGAATGAGGTGCTAACACAATAATGAGGGTTAATGAGTCAATTCATTATGAATGAGGTGCGTAACACAATAATGAGGGTTAATGAGTCAATTGTTCATGAATGAGGTGCATAACACAATAATGAGGGTTAATGAGTTAATTGTTTATGAATGAGGTGCGTAACACAATAATGAGGGTTAATGAGTCAATTGTTCATGAATAAGGTGCATAACACAATAATGAGGGTTAATGAGTCAATTCTTTATGAATGAGGTGTGTAACACAATAATGAGGGTTAATGAGTCAATTCTTTATGAATGAGGTGCGTAACACTATAATGAGGGTTAATGAGTCAATTGTTCATGAATGAGGTGCATAACACAATAATGAGGGTTAATGAGTCAATTCTTTATGAATGAGGTGCGTAACACAATAATGAGGGTTAATGAGTCAATTCTTTATGAATGAGGTGCGTAACACAATAATGAGGGTTAATGAGTCAATTGCTCATGAATGAGGAGCATAACACAATAATGAGGGTTAATAAGTCAATTCTTTATGAATGAGGTGCGTAACATAATAATGAGGGTTAATGAGTCAATTCTTTATGAATGAGGTGCGTAACACAATAATGAGGGTTAATGAGTCAATTGTTTATGAATGAGGTGCTTAACACAATAATGAGGGTTAATCAATGATTTTTCATTAGTGTTACATGATTGCGGGTAAATATTATGCGTGAGTGTGGTGAGTCATGTTTTTTTGCATTTATCTAAAACATTTTGTTATAAATAAACGTTTTTTCGCAATCACTTTTTTAATAATGGCATGTTAAAGGTACCATTAATAAATATACCATATCGTAAAATCAATTAAATAATTTGTTGGCTAAATTACACTTATTGATGCGGATTATTTGCAGGTAGAATATGTTAAAAAACGTAGTATAGGAAACTTATATGTCTTTCCCAAAATAGGGATATTGTATTAAAGTCAGATGTTGTAAGAGTCTCGGAAGAGCCGAGTTTTGCAAAATCACAAACAACATTATTTTAAAAATTTAGCATTGTTACTATGCATCGTTAAATTTATTTTATGTGTTCTTAACATACTCTAGTTATTAAGTGTATTTCGTAATAAATAAACTATTATATAGTGATTATTTTGCATTATGACTAATTTTTCCCCATGGTGGGGAAAAATGGGTCACAACTTATGGAACTAAGTTCAATCCATTTATAATTGAAAAAACATTTAAACTACATAAAGAAAGAAAGCAATGTCAAGATGCAATTTAAAAAAATCTAAAAAAAATTATGATTTTATTGCCATAGAAATTTAAAGGTGAAAATAGCTAAAAAGTGACCCATTTTACCCCACCTGACCCTACATAGGTACATATGTGGAAATAATGATCACTCCATCCTTTTTACGACAGTCCTACGATACTTTTTTTTTAATTTTTATTTCAGCAGCCTTTCCAATTACATTAAGAGAGAAAGAGTGCTAGTTAAAATAGCATACATAAAAGTTCTATTTTAAAATCTAATTTATGACAAATTTAGAGAGATCGTGCAGACTGTGGCTTCGTTTTGTCAGCTCGAACATTAACATTAACATTAACTTTACAAATTTTTTTCACTGCAAATCGAATAAAGTACACTGCTCAAACCCGTAACTTCCGAAAACCATTTCGCCGCCAATGATTCCATTTGGTATCATCAGTTTCCGATTTTTTTTCTCACTAAGTTGAACTCTTGCTTATTTATCGTTAGATGGAAGAATCATGCCTTTTGAAAAAATAAATATAATGTTTGTCTAATTGAATGAAAATATGAAAACCATGGTAAAAAAAAACTTCACTCCCAAAAACTTTTATGAAATAACTTGACCCTAAATTCTTCGCGCTTGCATTCTTAGAAGTCTAAAATTTGATTTTATCTTTTTTTACAATACAATTTTTAAAACATTATTGTTATAATTTATTCAAAAGTTATGATTCCAATTTTTCGCTCCGTAAATTTTAATTAAATTTTTTTTTGTTTTCCTGTTTTTTACCATTTCAATCCGGATGTATAAGGAATCTATTTCATAAATTTTAGATTTTTTATAATAAAAAAAAAAGAACTTGGAACTGGACCGGTAAACAAAAGTACGCAAAGTGCGCCCCTTATTGTTTTGAGCGGTGTACTTTAGATTGCCTCTTTTCTTCAGAGGTACACGTATTTGGACCTGTGAAGTGAATTCTACAAAGTTCCACATACGTGTGTTTTCGTAGGAAGTATTTATTAACTTAATTTTACTACTTTTCTCAATGCTAACTTTTATATTCTTGTTTATAACAAGACTGTTTCAGATTCTCAAAAATACCGATTTTGGAGCAGCTGACAAACATAACGCGTTTGTTGGAATAAAAAAATGACGTAGAACGTAGCACGATTTCGTAGGTCTTTCAAAATCGATTTTTCAGCTGTAAGTATTATATTCAATATTTTGAACGATTTGTTTTAGAATGGATTATAATTTAAAAAATATATGGCAGAGTTTGTTTGTGCATTCACAGCCTCAAAAATGTGTATTTTTCGAAATTAGATCTTTAAGTCTCAAATTGCAATAAGTGGATATGCAACTTGTACCAAACATTAAATGTTTATTTTTTCAAAATTAATTAGCAAAATATACATTCAAATATTTTTTTTTTGCTTGAAAAATAGGCTTGTATAAAGAACGTATGTGTAGAATTTTGCACGCTAGTGAAGAGAATAATCAAAAAATTTCTAAACAGAAAAAAAAAATCAAATTAAAATGATATTTTGTAAAAGGCAAAACAAAAGCATCAACACAATTTTGCAAATTGCAAGCCTTATTACAAACAATTACCCTACACTCTTAAAACAAGAGAGTGAAACCCACTCCTGTACTAGAAGTGCATTTTCGACACAAAGGAGTGAAATTAACTCCTAAATCGCTCCTAAACGCCTTAAAATCGCTCGTTTGTTGTTAAGATTGTTGGAGGTTTAGCAAAACAAAAGAGTGAAATCCACTCCTACAGTGGAAGTGCACTTTCGACACCAAAAGGAGTGAAAATTCACTCAGACTGAGTTAAAATCGCTCGTTTGTTTTAATATATAGTATCAGTTAGCATTAAAAGCCATATAGATGTTTTCCTGCTAAGTACTAAATCTATAATTCTTATCAACATATATTTACAGAAACGCTATAGAGGAACGCAAAAAAGTTTTTCCCAATCAAAAGGAAATCGATCGTTTGTTTTAAGAGTGTATCTTTCCAAATTTTGCTTCCATAAATATGCATCATTTCACACAATAAATAAACAAAAAATAATCCTCTTACCAGCTAAATTTCGCACAGAAAACCTCACACTAAACGGTGCCGACGCCGCTTCCCTGGAACACCCGTACAGCTCAATGACAGCCACGTACAGCACCCCAGCTGCTCTGGCCAGTCCAGCCATGATGAAGCTCACCACGAAACAGGCAAAAGTCACCACCCAGCCATACCCGTGGTCCATGCGTGCAACTGCCATACCGACCGAAAACGGCTTCTGTATTTGTATGAGACTATGTTAGATAATGTCGAGCTTATATATATACCCTTTATGAACAACTTGAATGACGCGTTGTTTATGGTGGGATTTGATATGTTCGAAGCTAATCCAGGTGTGTGAGGTTTCAAACACCGATAGAGATGTTAAACATATAATAACCGTTTAAAATTTTGTTTGGTCGTTAAAATGAATGACGTCTTTATTTTTTGAAAAACAATAATTTATTTATTTATTTGACTGCTATACAGAAAAGGAAATTTCCGATTACATAGCAGAGACAAGACACTAAAATCGAATAAAATACAGATAAATGAAACTAAAATAGAATAAAATAGACTAATGAAAGTAAAATGGAATAAAAATTAAATCGAATGAATACAGACAATGAAAATACAGAACAATAAAATGGTGTAAGAATGGTGTCCCCGTTATTTGAAAATTTTTGCTTTCTATAACTTTGGTATGTGTTTTGCACTTGGTAATTTTTAATTAAAAAGACGAAGAAGAAATTTTTCTAGACTCTGTTTAGATAAAAAAAAACGAATGTCTAAATCTAGCATTTTATTTTTCAATGATTTCCCCCCCCATAATAAATTTTTATAACAATCGCATGTAAACTATTCAAAATCAGTTATAATATTTGCAACAAGAGGTAATGTTGCTATTAGTTGCCTTACTTTAAAGATAACCTTAATAAAAAAAATTAATAATTAAATGTTGATTGATCGTTTAGTAGAAAAAAATCCTGATTCGGTTAAAAGATGCAGACTTTCTCTCCTTGACTAATCTAGCAACATAAAATATAAATAAAGCTATCTATGGATTCAATTAAAATATTTAATAGAAGGCTATATAACTTGGTTAACAAAAAATATACAAGAATTAAGTTATTACTGAAGAGCTTTACATATTTAAACATCGCAGAGCTCTTTTTTTTTATCATCATAACATTTTAGTATGTGGAAATTTTACAAACTTTACACAGTTGATTTTTCAAGCTTGCGAAAACAGCATTTTCGATAGTACAAACCAGGGCCGGTCTCAAATTTATCTTCGTTATAATAATTTGTAATTATAAAATGTATTTGAGGATAATAAAATAACAAGAAAAATTGAATATTAACTATTTCTATCCTATAAACATAAAATTTCCACTTTTTAAAAAGTAGTTTTCGATGTCTGAAATATATCTGGTTTCACATTAGCGCTTTAAGAAAATATTTTTTCTTGAAAAAATAATTTGAAATACAATTAAACACGAAGTTTCAAATACAGCATTCACTCCTAAAAATTAGCGTAAATATTGTAAGTCAAGGTATGACGCTGTGTTTGATACGAGCAGTCTTAGTCCAAAATTATGCTGTTAAAACTGGTTCAAAGTGCCTTTCAACTGGTGCATTTTTTTTCAATTTATAAATGTTTCCTTTTTCTTTTCAAAAGTTATTTTAAGATTCGAGATTATTAACAAAATTCTGCGTTATAATTCGTGTTTACAAATGTTAACTCAAACGCGTAGTATCATGCTCACGTGTTTGTCAGGTGTACAAAAGAGTTTTCCAAAAGGAACCAAGTAAAACTTACTTTAGTTTTTAGGGAAAAATAAATTTAATCGATAAAAAATTTAATTTATTAAAAACAATTTTTTATAGTTAATGCATTTATTATTTTTGTATGTTTAGTCTCAGAAGTATTAATTCATAAATTGTTCCTTAATGAGGTGATACGCATAATGAGGATCATTCCAATGCGTTTTGATTAGGATAGCAAGATTGGTATTAATTATTTTTATGTGCATGATGACGAGAGATTTTTTTCCATATTCATCGAAAACATTCCGTTTTAAATAAATATATTTGTGCAATCACTTTTCTAGACTTTTTAGAAAGACTTAATTGCTGCGGCCGATTATTTTTCAGACTGTTTCCCCCCCCCCCCTAAATGTAGTTGACTGAAATTGTAGCTGTACTAAGAATTACATTTGTATTAAATTGGTTTTTATATCTTTTTTGGTATAATTCGTATATTAAAAAAAAGCCTGGGCAGTTATATCTGGCATGATGTTCTTTTTCCCCATTAAAACCAGAAGTTATGTGTGGAAGTTTGTAGCGTAGTACCATGTGTGTAGGGTGTCTGGAGAAAAATGTCCCTCCCCTCCAGTGACTGGCCTAAATTGAGGAGGTGGTACAAGTTAGGTCAACAATAGAAAATATCGTCAAAATCCTTTCTTTCCTGTGACTTATTTTATAAAAGAGGACTCATGACAGTTAATCTTTGGTCTTTTACGTACAAAAACGTCATGCACACATTCTTTCTGTCAGAGTGGATTAAGCCATTCTAAGTATATCTTCACATTTTCTTAATTTAGTTCAAGTTCTCACTTGGAAGAGAGAGATAGTAAAATTGGATCAAAGGAACCCTGGGCTAGTTTTACATGTTGTCTTCTTTTGATTGTATATTTTTTTATTTTTATTTCGAAGAAAGTAAGATATCATTGCCTTCCTCACACGGCTATCTACAACTTAGCATTGCTACTTTTCTAAAAAGTAACTACACTTTTTGGCAGCTAGTGGTAAAATTCAAACCCGCTGAATTGCCGTGGAATTCTAAAATGCAGTGGACTGTAAGATTTGAAAAGTAAGAACACCAGACCTGGTTTGTACGTAATCTTGTTTATTGAAAGTAAAGCAAAGGTATATATAAACTCATGCACAGAATCAACAGTTAAGGGAAGCTGCGCACAGGAAGCGCCCTCAACCGGAAACCCTGGAACTAGACATGCCGCCCGCCTTGAAACGTCGTCAAGGGGAAAGTTTCAATAAAATTTTCTAAATAAATTGAATATTAAATACTAAAGAAAAAACATTAAAACTAATTATATTAAACAATTATTATGCATTGACAGTTGAAAAGGGGAGCAAGTAAACTTTATTGATAGATCGTTTTACGAGTCCTTGCTTAGTGTTGACTGTCACTACTCGCACCTTTTTGTCATGACCAGGTAATACGTTTGCTATTCGTCCAAGTGTCCATTCTAAAGGAGGTGTATTCTCTCTTTCCACCACCACCATGTCCCCTACCTTCAGATTTGGCAGGGATCTCCACCACTTGGAGCGAGGTTGGAGTCTATGGAGATATTCTCTTGTCCAACGTTCCCAGAACTGCTGTCTAAGTCCCTGAAGGATTCTCCATCTTCCAGTAAGACTAATGACTTTGGGTTGTTCAGTAGGCTCTGGAAAGTGTGACATTGGACCTCCAACTAAAAAATGCGCAGGTGACAAAGCATTAAGATCCGAGGGATCATGGGAGAGCTCTGTAAGAGGCCTGCAGTTAAGGCACGCCTCTATCTGGATCAATAGTGTAGAAAATTCTTCAAAATTTAGAATAGCTGAACCTGCAATCTTTGATAATAGCTGCTTTGTACTCCTAACAGCGGACTCCCATAATCCGCCAAAGTGAGGCGTGTACGGAGGTATAAATGACCACGATATACCCTTCATGGAACAAAAGTCTTGCACTTCTTCTTGTCGACACAATTCGGCCAATTTCTTAAGGTGGTTTGAGGCTCCCTTGAAATTAGAACCGTTATCCGACAGTATCTTCTCAGGGCAATTTCTTCTGGAGATGAACCTGCGTAGAGCTGCGAGAAATGCTGCCGTAGATAAATCAGATACAAGCTCCAAATGAATCGCCTTAGTTGTAGTGCAGACAAAGAGGCAGATATAGGACTTGAACTTAGTCACGGATCTTTTGTGCGCACATTTGGTCATGACCGGACCGGCGAAGTCGAGTCCGGTACTCTGAAATGGTCGAGATTGAGTAATTCTACTCACGGGAAGGTCACCCATCAGCTGAGGTGAGGATTTCAAATTCAGGCGAAAGCACTTTACACACTTTCTCAACTGCTGTTGAACCACTGAACGGCCGTTGACGAACCAAAACTTCTGTCGTATCAAGGATAAGATTAACTGAGGGCCTGCATGCAGATTTGCCTGATGAAAGTAAACAATAACTTTCTTCGTAAATTCATGATTCTTTGGTAGTAGGATCGGATGTCTTTGGTCGTAAGATAGTGATGTATGTCTTGATAAACGACCTCCAACTCGTAACAAGCCATCTGAATCAAGGAACACGTTTAAAGGCAGTAGCTTACTGTCACGCGGTAATTCTTTTCCTTCCTCCAGAATTCGTATTTCTTTCGAAAACTCCAATTCTTGGATAACACGAACAATGGAAATGATAGAATGATAGAGCTCCTCAGATGTCAACCAACCTCTAATCTTCAATGAAGCTGGACGTGCATTGTGTATGAATCGTCGAATCCAAGCACAAACTCGAATCAACTTGTTATACGAGGCTATATTGGTTATGAACTCAGGCAAGGAGGACAATCTTGCAACTGTTACCACGATTTTCTTTTCTTCCATCAGCGCAGTTTCTGGTAGAACGATGTCCGGAGTCTGTAATGCCGAGAACTCATCCATTGGCTGAAGTAACCAGGGTGGACCCCGAAACCAATGCTCGCAGTGCATCAGCTGAGAAGGTAGTAATCCCCGTGTTCCAAGATCAGCAGGATTTTCAACTCCCGGTACATGATACCACCTTGCGAATGGAATTGTAGTCTGTATCTTGGCAACTCTATTTGCGACAAAGGACTGCCAACGATAAGGTTCTGCTGACAACCACGCCAACGTAATACTGGAATCTGTCCAAGCAACAGTATTCTGGATAGGAACTTGAATTTCCTTCAGTACGGCATGCAATACTTCCGAAAGTAGCAGAGCTGAACACAATTCCAATCTTGGCAACGATTGAGTTTTCAATGGAGCCACTCTTGTTTTTGATGTTAGCAATGACACATTAACATTTGAACACGAATCTATACATCTCACGTACACTGCAGCGCAATAGGCTTTTTCTGAAGCATCACAGAACCCGTGTAACTCAACTTGAACAACTTGAGGCTGCAAAACACATCTTGGAATTTCCACTTGCTCAATGAGATGAAATTCTTCACAAAATGTCAGCCACCTTTTATTCAATTCTTCTGGAATCGGTTGATCCCAAGCAAGGTTCTGTTTCCACACATCTTGAAGCAAAATCTTCATCAAAACCACACACGGTGAGATGAACCCAATTGGATCAAACACTCGAGATGTCTCTGCAAGTATCTCCCGCTTTGAGAAATTCTTTTTCTTCTCGCATGATGCCACCTTGAAACCAAATAGATCTGTCCTGGGATTCCACTTCATTCCAAGAACTTTCACATCATCATCCACTAGAGTTAAGTCCTCCTCCTCTGCCAGAACATCTTCTAAAACAGCAGTTACATTGGCTCGCCACTTCCGAAGGTGGAATCCTCCCCTCTGCATCATCTGGGTCAGTTGGCTGACGAGTTCAACTGCTTCTTCTTCCGTTGATGCTCCAGAGAGAGGGTCATCGACGTAGAAATGGTTGAGTGTTGCATACGATGCCAGGGGGAAAACCTCTCTTTCATCCAATGCCAGCTGCTTCAATGCTCTCGTAGCTAGGTAAGGGGCAGAAGCGGTTCCATAGGTAACTGTCGTCAACCTGTATTCCCTAACGGAATCACTTGGAGAGTCCCGCCAAAGAATTCTCTGCCAGTCAGCATCATCAGGATGAATATTTATCTGCCGGAACATCATTTCAATATCAGCGCAGACGGCAAACTGAAAGGTTCGGAAATTCAGCAGGATATGATACAGTTCTCGCTGTACTCTTGGTCCTATCATCAGGAGATCATTTAATGAGTGACCAGAAGAGGATTTACTGGAGGCATCAAAAACCACCCTCAGCTTGGTGGTAGTGCTGGACTCTCTAAGAACTGAATGATGAGGAAGGTAGTATGTATTTTCATGGGCATTTTCGTCTTCGGATACAAGTTCCATATGCTTCAATTTCAGAAATGTCAACATGAATTCACGATATTTCTTGTATCGCTCAGGATTTGTTGTCAAGGAACGTTCAACGGATTGCAGTCTTCTAAGAGCCTGTTGTCTGGTATCTCCGAGCTTTGCAGGAGGTGTGTGGAACGGCAATCGGACAACGTACCGCCCTTTCTCTGTCCTTGTGTGGGTCTGGACAAAGTGGGTCTCGCATGCTTCTTCCAGTTTTGTTAGCTTGCTGGCCACCGGTACCGAGTCCAACTGCCAAAACCTGTTCACCACGTGGTCGTCCACTACACGAATATTGTTGACCAGAACTGAAGACAATGCCCCACCAGACGATACTCTACCTGCAATTATCCACCCCAGCTCCGAACAAACTGCAAAGGGCGTACCCTCCCCAAATGATCGAATTTTACCATTAAGCATTGGAAGTGAAATTTCAACACCAAGCAAAATGTCTATAGGACCACTCTTATAAAATGTTGGATCCGCCAATTGAAGATCAAGAAATGGAAAGGAGCAGGATTTCTCCAAGCTTGAATGTGGAAGTTGACCCAGAATTTTACTCACAACAAAAACCTGTGCATCAAAAGTGGACCTCGACTCAAAATGTGGGCTAAGTTTTATTTGTGAAATTCCCAGTGCACGAGTACCTGAAGTTCCCAAACCGGAAATACTCACGTTTGTCCTTTTTTTAGGTAAACCAAGTCGGTCAAGGCACTGATTTGTTATCAAACAACCTTGACTTCCTGGATCCAGAAGTGCTCGGCATAATTGCATTCCTCCAACGGAATCGCACACTTTTACTAAAGCAGTGCACAACAATATTTGCTCATGCGAGCCAAAATCTGAGCAAAAGGATGAAACAGGAGGATTTACCGGTTCAATGTTTGAATTTTGAGTGGATGGTACGAAAACTCTGGCATCTACCGAAAGGCCACCTGAATTTACAGCGGGATCCCTAGAAGAATCAGTTCTAGATTCGGAAGCATTCTCAAAATGCAATAAGGTGTGGTGTGATTTACCACATTTGCGACAAGTATTTTTGCTGTTGCAAGTTGCCTTTCGATGAAATTGGGTCAAGCAATTAAAGCATACGTTTTTCTGTTTAACTAAATTAACTCGTTTTTGTACCGAATACTTTAAAAAGACGCTGCATTTGCTCAAGGCATGATTACCCTGGCAGCAAACGCATTGGGGATGAAATCCCGAAGCTACCATTGTTACGTTTCTTGGGGTATATTTTTTGGTATCTTTATTATTAATTAAGGATCTAGCATGATTTGTAAGAAACTGTAATAATTCGTCAAGTGATGGAATTTCATCATTAGTAAGGGATCGTTCCCACCACCCCTTCGTGTCTTTATCTAGTTTGAACTGAATCACAAACATAATGAAGATTTTTGAAGTGTTATCTACTTTTAAATTTAAAGTTTCTAACGATCGTACAAACTCTTTCGTAGAGTCTACAAGATTTAAGATTTGACTAGGTGATTCCGAACTTAAGGAAGAGTTAAGCAAAAATTTCCTCATTAAAGAGGATACAATTTCTCGTCTATGAAAGAATCTCTCTTCCAATAGCTTCCATGCGATTTCAAAATTGCAATCAGTAATTGAAAGTGACTGAACAATTCTTTGAGCGTCCCCCTTTAAGGCACCTTTCAGATACTGCAACTTTTGAGCGTCCGCCAATTTGTCGTTATTTGTAACAGCCGCTCTAAATAAATCAGAAAATGCCAACCATTCATCAATGGCACCTGAAAAGGTGGGAAGGGATAAGGTTGGAAGTTTAATCTCAACTGCATCGACTCTCCCCACTGGTCTTGTAATAGATTCAGGGGTTTTTGACAATTTCGAAAGAGACCGGTCCAACTTAACCAACAACTCTTCGCACTCGTCCATAAGAGCCTCTTTTTCTTCACAAAACATATCAATTTCTTTTTCCTCACACACTTCAAAAATTCCATTAAAAATAGCTTTGATTTCAGCATTAATCTCAACCAACCTACTGCGTCTCAGATTTAGCTCAATTAAGTCCAAATCAGCTATATCGTTATCGATTTTGTTTTTTAAACGAGTAAGTGAAGACTTTGTTACCCTCTTTTGAGTTTTTAATGATTTTAATTTTTCCTCCATTGTAGGAAATCAATCAACTCAAAGGTAGACAAGACAATTAAACGGCACAGTGCAGAACCCAACAGCAGCTGTCCTCAAAGGTGTCACTCAACCAAAATTTCACAGAAAGTAATCCAGCCAAATACACAATATCAACTTGATCAATGTAGGCTCACCCAATATCCAACGTAACCAAATAAGTGCGGTAGAATAGCACTAATAACAACATCCATTAGGAACACTTAAAATTATTTTCACAACTAAGAATCACGTTTAAAAAAACACTTGAATTGACCGCACTAGACTTAACCAAACCATTTAAAAGCACTAGAATAAGTTACACTAGAATTAACCAAAACGTTAAAAGACACTAGAATTAACCAAAACGTTAAAAAAAACACTAGAATTAACCACACTAGAACTAACCAAAACGTTAAAAGACACTAGAATTAACCACTCCAAAATTAACCACAAACTGTTAAAACACACTAGAATTTACCACACGAGAATTAACCAAACTGTTAAAACCACACTAGAATTTACCACAAAAGAATTAACCAAACTGTTAAAACACTAGAATTTACCACACGAGAATTAACCAAACTGTTAAAACCACACTAGAATTTACCACAAAAGAATTAACCAAACTGTTAAAACACACTAGAATTTACCACAAAAGAATTAACCAAACTGTTAAAACACACTAGAATTTACCACAAAAGAATTAACCAAAATGTTAAAACACGCTAGAATTTACCACAATTGAATTAACCAAAATGTTAAAACACGCGATAATTTACCACAATTGAATTAACCAAAACTGTTAAAACACAATAGAATTTACCACACAAGACCAGGCCATAAAAAATTCTTACCAAAGCACACATCAAATAACGTTTCCTAACGAAGAATATTTCACTAATCCCCAAGCAGATCCGCTAATTTCGAACAGGAAACCACAATGAATATTTCACCACAATGAATATTTCACTACAACGAATATTTCACAATAGAAAAAAAGCACCATCAACTTTAGCTAGTCTGATCCGGGAGACTGGACCTGGAATTGCCGTGGAATTCTAAAATGCAGTGGACTGTAAGTTTTGAAAAGTAAGAACACCAGACCTGGTTTGTACGTAATCTTGTTTATTGAAAGTAAAGCAAAGGTATATATAAACTCATGCACAGAATCAACAGTTAAGGGAAGCTGCGCACAGGAAGCGCCCTCAACCGGAAACCCTGGAACTAGACACCCGCATTGAGCTGGAAAACGTGTGTAGATAGTAGAGGAACCCCCTTTTAAGTATGCGCAATGATAAAACTGTACGTTTAATAAAAGTACGTTTCATTAAGGTTTGAATGTAAGCATGAAAATTCACACAACCTTGAAAAATTACAAAAACAGCTGTAACGACTATATTACAACACCAACTGAGCAAAACTTTTTGAAGGCTGCTCATCACCTCCATTCCCCCATACCCAGTCCTCCTTCGATCGTGCTTGCTAATGGTAAGTCTAAGCGGAAAAGATGGTTTTTATTCCAAAAAAGCAATGAAATTATAGGAATATTTTCATGCTGTTTTTTTATTCATAAAATTTCAATAAAATTGTGCTTTTAGAGGTTACTTTTTAAAACGTTATTTACTTTTTTGATGGAAAATTTTTCTGTTAAAAAAATTGAAGGAGGACGGGGTATGGGGGTGATGAGCAGCTTTTTACGGGGTTATATTCAGGGTCTCTATGGCCGAGCCATCTTAGTCGGTTGCTTCGGATGATCTGCACGATTTGAGGCTGCTTATAAAGCCTATAAAGTTCAAAATTGTATCGTGTTCGCCAACATCCTCCCTCTAGTATGGCACCAAAAATAGTTCTAAGAAAAATGTGGAAAACTTACCCCATGGAAAAACTAGCCCCAGTCTCACCTGTACAGTCAAACTGGTTCACAATGACCCCAAAAACTCGTATATGACGTCATATATGTTCGGTTCCGTGACTTGCCCGTGACCCTAAAGTTATAATACCTTTCTTATACTGACAATATTTAAAATGAAATTCAAAATGACTTTTAAAGGATTTTTTTAAAAACATCGTTTTACTTTTTAAAATTTTATTTTCTTCGCCGAATGATGCGAAGAGTAGCCAAATTTTAAATTTTTTCTCTCTTAAAAAACAATTGACCGAAAAAAGAGAAATAAATTTTAAATTAAATAGCTATTCTAACAGGACATCGGGTCAAAATATTCAATATATGGTATTATATAACTTTAATAATTTGAGTATTAATACGTATATAATACGTATAGTATATAATACGTATTTTGATTTCCTGCACCTATATTCAATCTTCTTTAAAGCGTTGCTCGTTAACCCTTTCAGTCCCAAAAAAATACTACACTACAGAAACATCTGATATTCACAAAATAAGCTTATTTTAGATCAAATATACGAATTCCGCAAGAAAAAAAATTCATTAAAATTTTTTATATGGTTTTTGAATCAATGCCAAAAATTTTTAATTGTGGAAAACAACAAAATAAAAAAATATATGTTACCTAAAAACACTTCGAGTTATATATTTGAAGGTATCTGACCATATTATTAAAAAAAAATTTAGTAATTATTTTAACCGAAATAGTTTAAATTGTGTTTTAAATATGTGGAACTGAAGTGAACTGATCAAAATTCAAGAGAAACGCTTGTTGACTATTTTCAAAATAAAAAAATAGTAGTTCTGACTTATATTGAGATTAAAGTAAAATATTGTCTGATAGAGCAAAGTGTGAAGAATCGAATGATGTGTGTTTGGATGTCGTAACGGGAAATAAAAAATTTGAAAAAAATATTGAAAGTGATGATGCCAAATGGCATCACTGGGACTGAAAGGGTTAAAACGTTATATACATCACTGTCCCTCGTAGGACAATGTAACCGGGTAATATTTTATAGTGTAAAAAGTCTAGAGTAAGGTAATCATTAATTATTGACTCATAGATTTTTTTTGTTTAAATGCGTAGAAAATTTTAATTTCATTTGTCTGAAGTACATCAAGGTAAAAAAGTTAAAAGAACTATTAGCATTACTCTGTAAGTCATAACTCAATAAGTTAAAATAATTAGCTTGTTTTGACATACTAATATATTACCTAGGCATGGTTTATGTAAAATCCAAAAATGAACATTTTCAATTTTTTTTTATTTAGTTAAGTGCCTGATTTTTGTTCCTCTTTAAATTAAGTTAATGTTAAATAATGCATTTTACTTATAAGTGACCTTTGAAAAATAGCAGTAGTGCGAATTTTAAGACTAGTTTGACATAACCCTTTCAGTCCAAGTGATGCCATTTGACATCATCATGTTTCTGATCAGAAAAAAAATAATAGGGGTGACATCTATTGGGATAAATACCAGATATTTTCTTAGAAAAAGTTTGAAAAAACGAATGACATGCTTTTTGATATCATAAATGGCTATAGACTTTCAGATTTTTTTTTTCTAAAATGGTGATGACAAATTGTCATTGAGATTGAAAGGGTTAAATATTTTTTTTCACAATATCCAAATCTGTATAGTTTGCGTCATTGCATATTTAAAAAAAACTGAGTTCCCCATAATAGTATACACAAACTATTCTTTTATATTCCTTTGAATTTCAGATTTTTAAAATCTTAAATTATAATAGTATTTTGACAAAAAGATGAAAGATGGCAGCACCGTAATATTTCAATTTTTTATTATTAGCGTTAAAAATTTAATTTCTGGTGATAGTAAGTTATTTTTGGGGATTTCATCTAAGATCATTTTAATTACAAAGAAGTACATTTTTTGTTGGAAGTGTACCTACACACTTTAATTTAATACATAGAATTTTTATCAGTAATAGAAGAATATGAGTATATGTAAAGCCCCAACTACTTTGGGAATTTCACATCTTGAAAATCGTAATGTTATTCCTATGGAAAACATTCGCAAGTCAGTTACCGCCACAATTTTAATAAAAGGTTACTAGTGTTTTGTATCACTGTAAAGAACGAAAGGAGTAGATTTCATAAAATTAATTTGTTTTCTGAAAATCACATATTTAGTATTTTTAATTATTTTTGAAGAACAAAATGCGTACTCAATTTTTTACTAACTTCAAAGAATTATTAAAAATACTAAATATGTGATGAACACAAAACAAATTAATTTTATGAAATATACTTCTTTCTTGCTTTACAATGATACAAAACACTAGTAGCCTCTTAATAAAATTGTGGCGGTAATTGACTTGCGAATGTTTTCCATAGGATTAACATTACGATTTTCAAGATGTGAAATTCCCAAGAGAGTCCTCTTAAATGTTTGCAAACATTTTTATTTTTAATGTTTTTAGAAATAGGTCTTTAGTTTATTTAACATGATTTGATTATCTCATTTTTAAAACGATTTTAATGGAAATATTGAAAATTCACAGCAAAATGCATCTATTTCCCGAAAATTAATGCATACAAAGTTATAGCATGATTTGGTTGATACACATAATTTTTTTTAAAATTATCATATTCTAATGAGGAAGATGCAAGTTCGTTGAATTATGCTAATTAGTTTAGGCGTGGAAAATATTGTCTTACATTGTTCATATAGAGAAACTTTGTTTAAAGACTGTTGAGCTAAAGGTAGGTCATTCAAATCACTTTTTTTTCTTAAATATAAATTTCTCACACCCATGATTTCAAATATTTTTAATACATTTCCAATGACCTTCCAAACAAACTTTCGAAGGTAGACCAAGGGTGGAGATTGGAATCCAACCTACTGCCTATATTTCTTTAAAAAAATCTTTTGTGGTTTCGTCCTTGGACCTGAATCTATTGGGCGCTGGTTAAATGCCAAGAAATTTCGATTTCATTTGGGTTGAAGCCCTTTTAAAATTTACGAGGCTGGTTTGCAATAGCTCACGTGTAACTCAAGTACAACGTTGATTCAACCAAACCTAACAATACTTAGTAAAATAAAGTTCCATGGCGGGCTTTTCATTATGCAGCTATAACTATGTTTCATTTTATACTTTCAAAACATGTTATTGAAAGCTCTAATTTGTTTTAAAAAATAAGTATATATGATGGAAATTAACTACTAAATTGTATCAAGGAAAAAAAATTAAACAGTTTGAAACTTTTAATTGACATTAATGCTCATTTTCTCCATAAAAGACATTTACCCTATCTTATACAGGATGAAAAAAAAGGCACTTTTTGTGACATATTTTGAGTAAAATTTACTTCTAATTGTGAAAACCAAAAGGAAATATTAAATGTAAATGTAGACCATACTAACTGGAGAAAAAAAATAACTAGTTTTTATTTAATGTAAGTCGATATTTTTTGACGTTTCGTGACATAAACTGTGCGTTTTTAATTTGTCTCTTAATTTTAATATTCAATAATAAATCATGAGTCAAAATCAATGTAATGTTTAGCAAAAAATAAATAAAATTGGTTTTCATTATATACTTTCAAAAGAAGAAAGTCAAAGGAAACTTGACAAACGAGCAAAATAATAACATACATTCTTCAAAAACTTTTTTTTAAATTTCCAAAAACATGTTATTGAAAGCTCTAATTTGTTTTAAAAATAAGTAGATAAGTTGGAAATGAACTACTAAAATGTATTCAGGAAAAAATAAAAACACCAAAGCAATAATATTTGCAGAAAAAAAAAAAAGGAAACTTAGCAAAAGAGCAGAAACAATACAAAAATATATAGCTTATATGCTTTACGGTTCATTAAACTATCCAATAAGTCTTTACTTTGCCCTTGTAGAAAATATTTCCGGCACTTTTATTCTTTAGCCTATTCCTAGAGGCATTCTTGTCGAGTTTCTAAAGTATTTTTAGTGGTGTAATAATGTGGTACAAAAACGTTCAATTTAAAATGCGTCAAAAGTATTCAAGAATAAGAGACGAATGCATCAAGTAAAGTACAAATACAATATTGTTAATTAGCTTAATGTATGCAAATTAAAGAAATATTTAATTTTAGAAGTCACCAGCAAGAATTCTTTAATCTATCACTTTATCTCTCTCTCTCATAGGTCTAAATCATTTTATAAATACCACCTAAACGCAATGAATTAGTGTAAAATTTCTGTTTTGCAAATCACTATACCTGGAATGGTAGAGAGGCTATATTTAGTTGTGATATGGAACTTATTTAATGTTTAATTTAAAAACATCTAGTTATAAAACAGCGATTAGCATTTAATTAATGTATTTTCACTTGTGCTATTTTATTCTAATACCAATATATTTTTTTACTCCTCTCATTGTTTTTATCCAATCCTTTGAATGAATGTAGAATTTATAATCAACATAAATTTTGAATTATTACTTAACTATCTTGTTACATAAGTTTTAGTTTGTTAGTCAGATTTGTTATCATTATTCTTATGAAACAGGACTTCTGTGCTTTGCGAAACTTGACAATTTTTACTAAATAAAACTAATTGGCTCAAGAATAAACGTCATATATATTCATGTGAAAAATTAAGGATATTCTCTAAAAATTCTTTGTGCAATCTGAGGTAATTTTTATCTTACCCAATTACAATACAAAATTATACTGTGAAAAATTACGCCTTCATATCTGGATAAAGTTATGTTTTTATTTCGAAATGAAACTTTTTGTTTCAAATGCGACCGAATACTTTCATTTCTAACATACGAAGCATACAAAGTTTCAAACAAAATTACTTCTCAGTCGTTAAATGTATTGAATTTCACCATGATAGTTTAACGAATGGTTTCAGTATTGGGCTTGAGTTACAATCTTCTATGGAGGGCAAACGTTTGCATTACCCCTACTACCATTGCTTTGATACCTAAATCTATAATCAATTTTGAAATACGGATATATGTATAAAATCTGATACAAAAACATACTCAAAAGCTGCACATAAGGCTAATTTTTCTAATTTGGAAACATTGCTATACTCAATACTGAACACCAGGTGTTTCATTCCTGAATAAATGCAAGTTTAAAACTTGCGCAAAATTTGTTATAGCCATTTTGACTAAGCTCTGGGATTTGAGTATTTTTACTTATTTCTGAAAGTGTCGTATTTACAGTGAATGCATGGGATGTTAAATAAAAAAAATATGTTATAAATTATTAATCGTTTGTAAACAATCCATCAATCAAATTGCGAAAAAAATATTTTTCTCCTAAAATTAAAACCACATCGAGGGCGTTTTACGTTCCTCTCTGTCCAAAACAACCATTCCAAAGTACTGATCAATATCCTTCAATCATTTCGATTTGTTGTCACGGCCTCTTTTAAAGATAATATTTGGAACGGCTTCATCTTGTGTGTACATACTTGCGGACATCATGCAGTAAGAAAACAGTCTTTTCATCATCCGTAATGACAGGGGGGACACTCCGAAAAGATTGCAGGTATAGAGAGGTGGAGGGACAGTAAATGCTTTTAGGGTTGTTGTCATCCTTGTGTCAATAGTTACACAGGGGAGATAGGAGATGATGTTTAAAAAAATAACGAATTATTCGTTTTCAACTGTATTGTGCTTTTCAACAAGAGCATTTTCTGCAGGTCCTGAATTAAAGATTTGCCGCCTGTAGGCTACGATTGAGTTTATTTGTGGTTTTATTTTTTTGTTATCAGCGTTTGAAAGATGTTTCTACACTGTTAAAACGAACGAGCGATTTTAACTCAGTCTGAGTTAATTTCACTCCTCCAGTTTGGAAAATGCACTTACCCCCGGAAGGAGTGGATTCTTTGCGTGTTAAGCCTCCGACAGGATCACTCCGAACGAGTGATTTTAACTCAGTCTGAGTTAATATTCAATCCTTTCCAGTGTCGAAATGCACCTCTCCAACTGGAGTGGATTTCACTCTTTTGTTTTAAGAGTGTATTTGTAGGATATCCCAAATATAGGTTTCTTGACTATTTTTTCTGTTTACATATTAGAATCATCTATGTAACTTTACACTCTAAACTTTGAAAGCGAAATAATAGGCTAATTTTTTAAACTGTTTCACAATGTTTCTTTCAACTTCCAAATCCGGGGGGAAAGGTGCATTTGCTCTAGCAGCAGCCAAGCATTGCTTAGCTGATAAATATTAGTACATACTATATATACGCATTAATGAAAGTTATTTGTGTTCTTTCTTAAAAATATCATCATCTTTATAATAATTTTTTAAGCTGAATTTGCTTCAATTGGTCAGAAAATTTGCCGCCCCCAAAAATTCGCCGCTCTAGGCTACAGCCTACTTAGCCTATTTTGAAATCCCGCCCTGATTTTCTGGAAGTTTAACATGATGTTTTTTCAGCGAATTTGGAATTCTATTCTCCAAAAAAAAAAAGAAGGTTATACAAATGTGTACCATCTATGCGCAATTACTAAAGTTTCCTCCAATTTTGCGTGTAGCGTTATTTGGTAAACGTGATGGTAGCTCATTTTGCCAGCTTACACTGTATTTAAAGGAAAGAAGTTACAACATTTAATGTAATTTTAACTAATTTAGAAATAACACATGTTAATTATCATTGGTTGAACACGAAACATTTCAAGTGATAAGATAATTCTATGATGAATTTAGCGTTCATGAAAGTCATTGCCATGCAAAAAAAAATTAAAAAACAATATATTTCTTTTTGTTTTCTTACAGAAAATGCCTGTTTCTAAAAAACTGTCCACATGATTTGTACTAAGTTGTACTTCTGTTTAGGGACAATTTTTTTTTAACTCTTGTAGAATAAAATTAAACTCTTGTATTCAAAATTGTTTATATTAGATACTGAAGTTGTGTATACATACGATATTCGTCGAAGTATAATTGTCTAGAAGTTCATAAACTTATTACATACAATAATAGAAAAGAATAGAAAGAACAGAACACAACAAAAAAGTTTTGGAATGATTTATTTGCTGTCGATTTTTATTGTTGTGGAGGTAGAATTCGATTTTGGTTATTCATCAAGCCACAAAAGCTTATTGACGTGGAGTACAATATGAAGAATGAAATTCAAAAGTTGTATGAATAGAAAAGAAATTGCTATTGTATATGCTTTTAGCATTTATTTCCTTTAATACGTTCACTTAATATAGATTGGGTTTTTATGCTTTGAATAGCTAAAAAAACATTCTATAAAAATATAGCAGGTTCAGTCAGTAACTGCTCTTGAAACATAACTGAAAGTCCACCAGCCCTAAATACCCTCTGAAATCTAGCGATAATCGAAAATGGTGCAGGGGGTGCCTGGAAGGGGAAGAAAAGGTCGAGCGTCCACTCAGTTGTTGTCAAATGACCAAAACAGTCATGCACCATTTGCTGGGCCTCGAGCAACGGGTCCGGGGCACTCCGTCTCACTGTCGCTTCTGCGGAAGAGCAATGCACCGAGTCTCGCCCGTCTTGAAGCCCCATCAGCACAGAGGCTCGACCAGGCAAGACAGACATGAAGGGAAACAATACAGCTGCTCAGCGGTCCTCAGGCCGGTCATAACCACGCTTAGGCTGGTCGGAGTATGCGTCTTACCAAACCTGGGATGCAGACTCTGGGCCGTCGGGATCACCGTCTTCAGGCTGATGTACCTCGGGTCATGCATCAGCAACATGGTCCTCAACAACAGCTTCGCCTTCGAGTACATTTCTGTGGTGCTGACGACCACCAGTTCGCTGCTGGCGTCCAACTTGCTGAACCTCAGCAGGGGGGAGCTGAGGAAGGCCGTCGACAAACTGGACTATACCATCAAGCAGTTGCCCACTGGTAAGGGGTCGCTGAAGAATTGCTTCAGAAGGGTTATAGGACTTACCTTAATCGGCTGGTTTTACTTGTTGTTGAGGTTGGTAGCTGTGATATGCGTGGTGGACAACGCCCCGGCACAGTTCCAGTTCCAAAGCATATTTTACAGCAAGCCGCCGGACTACTTTACGGACATAGCATCATACGTTTGTGTGGCTTTTGTTTCTAGTCTAGAAGTGTTATTTATCCAAGGTGCCCTTATATTCACCCCTGTGTTGTTCATGTCAGTGTGTATGATACTTTCTGAAGCCTACGCGGAACACAATAGGGTCATTGTAAACCTCGTAGGTCCAACAGAAGACTTGGGTAACGAATTCAACAAAGTTCGTTCCTTCCACGAAAAACTTTGCTCGCTTGTAACATACATGGATTCCATCTTTGGCAAGATAATTTTCTTTTGGTTTCTATTCTTGATTGTTACCGTCTGCATGGACATTACTCAACTGTTCACCGACGACACGTTGCTAAAGAACAAAACTCAGGACGATGTTTTCTTTTTCAGTCTCAAAGTCATCTATTCCGTTCTATCGTTTTTAGGTACTTGTGCCACTGCAGCTGGCGTTTCCCAAGAAGCCCACGCTTCCCTTCCAACAGTCCACGCACTGACACTTCGAACCAACAGAATGGACTTGGACACCAAACTTCAGATCCAGTTCTTCCTGAACCGACTCACATCACCAACTGTGGGTCTGAGTGGGTGGAATTTCTTCACGATAAACAAAGGGTTCATACTTAACGTTAGTGCAGCCCTTGTGACCTACACTGTTGTAGTCATTCAAATGAACCCGAAAGCTATGAGAGTGATACATCATCTTGTGGCACAAACTGTTAATAACGGTACAAGTCCGAATACCAATGCAGAAAATAATGAGTCGGTTAATAATAGTACGAACTCAAGTGCCTTTTAAACGAAGTCGCTGTCTTTCTGTAATAAAGACTATAAAATGTACAATGAATTTGTTATTTTTTTAATTTAAAATATTAATTTCAAAATCTAAGAACAACAGATTTTTAAATAATATCTTAGGAATAAGAATTTTTTTTAAATACATATCGAAAACTATGGAATATTTTGGAAGCAAAACTAGTTAATATGCGATAATTACTTTTATAACAGTTATGTTTAACACTGATTTCTGAAATATATCATCATCAATCTTTTCTGTTATTAAAAAAAAATATAAACAATTGACGTGACTAGTGAAAAAAATTAAAATTGAAATGATAATTGCAATTTTAAACTAATGGGTTTATAATTTCAATAATAATTTAGTTATAGAAAGTTTCAAACCGTTTACAATTATTTTCATTTATTTTCTTTTAGTTTTGCTTTTTTACAAGCTTTTTTGTAAATTTTCAAATATCTAAATTTCTTGTTATATAAATGTTACGTCGGAATTGTTGCTTAAAACCGCATTTAAATCTATTTTTACTACTTTAAGCTATGTCTAATGGTGTTGTCTAGGCCAAAAGAAAAATTCAGTCTTACATAAAGAAGCTTTGCATTTCGTTTCTTCTTTCTAAAATTTGTTTAACAATAATTGTATTCACCTTTATGTTCTTGGTATCTTTGGAAGTAATATTTTCAATTGCCGTAAGTTTCAATGAACTAAAATAAGGTCTTGAAAAAGGCTGAATAAAGCTGTGGAACGAGTATTTCGTCTTGCACTCGATATTTGTACCATACTTGAAATTTAAAACTCAATTAACAACAAATAATAAAATTGAGAACCTTTATTTTAGGTAATGAGATTTTTTCGATGAATATGTTTCAGTGCAGCACATAAAAAAACATTTAAATCTCTACTATATCATTATTGAATTCCAAAAATGAAACTTTCGAATACATTTTAGGAGTTAATTTAACTTGGAGCCATTATATTTTGTTATGCCTTAACTGCTGTTCAAGACAATCATATTTTTCAGGTTTGGCACATTTATTTTGGTAGTAAAAGTTTTAATTCCCTTGTATGATCTGGTAATATAAGTAACTAAGGTTTATTTTTCAAAGAAATAATGAAAAATAACTAATTTTTTTAATGATGTTATAATTAAATTTAATAAAATAAAAAAATATTCTTTATTAACTACTAAATACTTATAAGTTTTATTCAAAGAAACGTGTACCCATTTGTGTGCTTATTTTAGTATTTTTTAATTTATGACGATTTAGTCGGCGAATTACTCTATGGTTTATGATAATGCTGCAATAAATAAAACAAATAATAGAGTTCAAAATAATTTGCAGGCATGTATATAAAATAATCATCATTAATCTCTTAATTGAAAAAGAGCAAGGCTTTTACATAAAATTAGCTATATTATTCTGCAGGATTCTTAGTAATTTGAAAACAATAAAAACAAATGTTTCTAATTACAATATTTTTTTGTATACATAAGGCTAAAACCGTGAGTTCTGAGAGACCCAGTAGCTAATTAAATTTCGCAATTGCAGCTAAATAGCATGTTAAAACAAACAAAAAGGTTAATCACATGAGACACAAAGTTATTCTTATGTCAAGGCTTACAGTAGTTTACCATTTCTGAACATTGGGCCCGTAATAAAGAGTTTTAATCCTTTTATAAGTATGGAATTTGAGTCAATATCCCGCATGTGACCTCAAACTCAAAATAATCATTACTCTTTGTAATAGATGTTTTCTACATAAGTAGCATTCTACTACTTGGGATTGACAATGTCATAACTGATCTTTTCAGCAACAAAAAAGTCTTATGAATGTGTGTTGATACTTAGAAGCTTTAATTAAATATATTTTTGGGGTTGTAAAGTGTAAAGAAAAAGTAGAAGCACATGTTGTTTTTCAATAATTTTTGAGTTTATTTAGACTAATGATGACTTCAAACGAAAGTGCAACAAGTTTCAGTTATATAAATTAATATAAAGGCCATTCAAAATATGTAATGAATATGGTAGGTACATATATATTCCAGCTTGTGTGCTTGTTCAGGAAACCGCTTATAAGCTTTCGTCTAGTGGGACAGACACAGAAAGAATTTTTACAGTCATAAAGAAAAAAATAACACATATATAAATAACAACATTTAATGACGGTCACAAACATCCATGCCTGACCGGGATACCAACCCGACCCCAGCAGCTCCAAAGGCTAGCATCCTAACAATTGCGTCACCGGGGCGGCACGTATTGAGACAAATATGAATTGAATAGTTAAAAATTACAATGACTTCTATAAAATAATTGTTATAAGGTTACACTTTAGTATAAATTTTAAATAATAGGCCCTTGAAAATATTTTTGAGAAAAAATATAATGATATGCAATTTTAAAAAAATTTCTGAAATTTTTAGGGCAAGCAGGATAGCCTTAATATTAATTAATCTGGGTGAAACTGTTTAATTTACTTTTGCAATTAAAAGTTATGGAAAAATTTCCAGTTAAAAAAATTTAGCGAAAAAAATTACGTTTTTTATTAATCGTTAGATTAAGTTAACTTATTTAATCGAAAAAATGTCAACCAGAACAAACTAAACCATTCTCAAAGACACTTTTACAATTAACTCTTATTTTTCAATCAAACTTTATGCAAGATAAAAGTCAAGTGTTAGAAGTAATCTTTTCAAACTAACACTATGGTTTTCTTTTATTAAAATGGTGATCTCCTACTGTGATTTGGGTGTGGACTCTGATGCCGATACCTTGCACGATGATAATCATTATAAACTACGTGCAGTTCTGGAAGGTAAAAGTTCATGATTCTAGGTTTATGATAATGCAAGTTTAATTAAAAACTCCTGCTTCTTTTATTAGAGAATTTTAGTCTAGTCTTAATCTTTTATCTAGAATTTTAATGAAATAATGCTGCAGCTATAAACATTTAATGTATGCAAAAGATCGTAACTAAAAACATACATCTATTAGCTCTTTGTTTAAATATTATAAGTTAGTAACTTATATTTTTACAGTTACATATATTTTACATTAAAATATGGATCGATTTAAGAGAAAGTAATTTGTATGAAATTTATAAAAATATCAGTAGTGTATTTTTATTTTAATCTGCATTGATTTTTTTAAGATAGCTATTTTCTCAGAAAAACATATTTCCGTAATCTCTCTAAAAGCATACAATTTGGTGAGTTATGAATTCACAAGAGCCTTTGTTTTGTAATTTTTTTTAAAAAAATTAAATACAAAACACCTTGAATATTTACTGCTTTGAAAAGGTTTTTTTTTTTTGCAAGACCTCTGTAGTCGTGATTTACTTTCGTGATTATCTTTTATACATAAATAAAACCTCTTGCTGAACAAGCACACAAGCTGGAATATATGTGTACAAACCATACTATACCATACTAACGCAGCTTTAAATTATTTTAGTACATTGAAGGAAATCTTTAGTTATAAATACGATGTTTATAGTTCTTGCATTGATAATGATCTCTCTAATGTTTTGCGAAACGGAAATATATGATATACTAGAGATACGATATAAACGAGCTATTCTACCGAGCTATTCCAGGTAATCGATATGATATATCTATTATATTTATAAAGTAAGCGATGAAGCATAAATATGCTCACGCTCAATATAATGACTTATATCTAATGAGATTTTAAGTCTTCGATATAGCATTTTGTCAATTTCTAATACAAAAGTCGGAATTATATTGTAATGGAAGTTCTATAAATAATAATAAACACACATTTTAATACTTTAACCCGTAAGCAAAGAACTTTTTTTTATTCATAAGTTTTTTTTGTTTAAATCCACAAATATAGAAACATTCTAGACTTCCGCAATTCATAATGAAAGCTTCGGAAATATAATACTTTAAAAGTAGTTGAGGGAAGTCAAAATCAACATGTCCTTATAAAAAATATCTTAACTGAATCTTCTGGCTGGGAGTGAAAGATAATATATTATCAAATTCCGGAAACATACATTTTTAATCTTTGAAGTAATCACTCGTTATAGTTTATAATCTTTACTTATCAGTAATTAAATAACTCTTAGTTTTTCTATAGCTTTTCTTTCCTAAATATATAAATAAAAATATTGATCGTAAAGCGGTATTATTGCGGTATGTAGCTTTCTGCATTTGTTTTTAAAATTTGCTACAAATTACATTCTTTATAATTTAAAGGAAATCGTCTAGTAAGGAAACCTATTACTCATTTTTGGCATAAAAGCACTTTGAGACTGTCGTAACGAAAAAAATATATATTGGCCACCAGACACTATGTCAAACATCCAACTGTGACATTTGAACAGAAATGGAGTTTTTAAAGGGTAGGTATACTTAACAAATTTTTGATTTAAAATGGCTTATAAAATTGTAACTGCGCGTGGTCTGAATGATAAAAAAATAGACTGGAACAATCAAGGAGCATTTTTTTAGAGACAAAAAAAAAGGAGCAATGGAATAATGAATATATGAAAGGATCGAGTAATGGATCTAGACAAATGGACTATACAAAATAGATAGCAATGAATAAATGGAGTTATAGGTAACTGAAGGGAAGGTGCAATAAAAGAGAAATGAAACGATCTATAGATTGAGCAATGGAAAATGGGACATTGAAATATGCGGCAATGAAAATATGTAAAAGGGAAGCAATGACGTTAGATAACAATGAGGTAATCCATGTCGTATGGTAATTTTTGATTTTTTTTTATATGCAGCTTTAAGCTATCTTCGCACCTGTTTTTGCTCTAGTCACAGAGCTCTGTCTCTACCTGGTCAGGAAACAATATGTTCACAATTGCTGTCTTTTTTCATAGCTATTTTGTTCCATTTTTCATTATTACATCGTTCTTTTTACTAATGAATTTAAATAATTTACTTATTCTCCCCTGTCGTCGCCACAATTTCACTTGTACTTAATCATTTAACAAATATTTTAAATACCATTTTGATTAATAATATTGACACAGTGACTCTTAAGACTAGAAACGTCACTCTAAATCCTTTGTTATAAGCGACGTTATCTAACAAAATGATCTTTAAAAAAAGACATAATTCGTTTTCTTGAAACGTTGAGCTTTTAAAAACTTTTATCTTTGTTCTTAAACACTGTTTATCTTTCTCCTCAACTATGTTTACTCAGAATAACAAATGGGTTTTTACTTTCAAAGAAAAACAATTTTTTTTTGCAAATAAGAAAACAAATTCTTGTTTGCTTCACATGGGAATACCTGGTACTTCCTTTCGATATATCTTTATTCTAAAAAACTAGAACGTCTGCTCAACACATGAACGATGGTTCATTTACTTTACGCCCAAAAGTCAAAACAACATAATTACAATCCTTTTTTTAATGTATTCCTTTCAAAAAGGTTAGTTAGCTCTATTAAAATTAATTAACAGAATTTTATTTTTTTGTGTCGTATAGGAGTGGTTTTTAAAGCTCTTTTGTTACTAAGTTTACCAAAGTTGTGTTCAGAAAGTTTTGTAAAAGCTGGCGAAAAATTACACCCAAAGTTCAACAACGTCTACACAAATTCCTGAAAATGGATATTTTAGTAAAGTAGTGGAATAAGTCGAATTAGCTCTAAATTGAAAAAACCATTATAACAAAAATGAGCTGTTATATATAACTTTTAAAGTAATAAATTACAAAATCAGTTTTAACTACGATTTTTTACCCGGTAAAAATTTGTAAAGACTCTCGAAAGAAGAAAACAAATTGTTAACAAACATAAATAATTGTTTATGTAAGAAGGAATGTATATAATTATCCTATAACCGTAGTTACAGCAGCCTATATGCCTCCAGATATATTGATTAAAGTTAGACCATAAAATCTGATTATGCTTGGAAGTTTTTTTCCAATTTGTGAAGTGTTACACCACATTTTTACAATGTATTGTTTCATTATAAATCCCAAATTTACCGAGTAACGTTACACAAATAACAAGTTCACTCCATTAAATCGATGACAGCAAGTGATGCCGCCAGTTACGCTAAATTTATGAAGTAAAGTTACAACGTAACATGAGTAAACTTCTCTTGTGTAAAGTAACTCTGAATGGTGTAGACTTTTGGGTTTAACGTTACTCCAGAAAACTGGAGGAAACTAGGATTTCTCTAGTTTTTTTAGGAAATGAACGAAACAGAACCACACCACCAAAATCCATACGCTTGGCTCTAGCATATTTATTATGATTTAACTATATTTTTTTTAAAAAATGTTTAGACCCCGTAAAGTATGTAAGCACAAAAGGTACATAAAATTTAGGTTTTTCACCTACGTATCCCATTTTTTCAACAAAATTGTCGATTAGTTATTGAACTGTATTCTAAAATACTTGAAATAGAGTTAAATTAAGTAGCGATGATCGCTTAATCGATACTTCCTATAGAACACAGACTACATGCTGTAAAATGTTTGGATTCGTAAAAAGACTGCTCGTAATCGAAAAGAATTTACTAGGCATCTGCTTCAGTCGACTTGCTTCAGTTCTGCTGTCAATTATCCTAAATGGCCAGGCCTCTAGCCAAAAGCACTTTCTAAAAAACCACGCCTTGACCCCTCGGTAGAGGTTCGCGCACGCCTACATCGCACCTTGTTTTGTGAGAACTGTCTAGTGTGACGTGCGTGAACCTTGCGGAAAACCGAGTGTTTGCAAGACAATCTAATGCTTTTGCTAAGTATGCCTAAATGGAAGTGATAACGAGAAAGCTGTCTGGGTATTGTTCAGAAAGCTTTGAAAGGAAACTTAGACTCAACCTTTCTTTTATTATTTTAGAAACGAAGATGAATTGGATTTTAAATTGTCTCTTTATAACGTATTCATATTATATAAAACCGCCTACACCCCCACGCAAACGACCAAAATGTGTTAGTAATCGTAAATGCATTCGCTGATGCTTACAGTCTTTCATGCGACAAACTATCTGCTATCGTATGGCTCTAATTGACTGTCGGATACATGCCATACGGCCGTCTTCACGGAATTTTAGTTGAAGGTCCTATGGACTGATGAAAGTTTAAGACATTTAATAGTTTGTTAGTAAACGACTTTCGTTAACATAGTAAGTGTGAGGAAGTTTACAAAAATATTTCTGTTTTACACAAGCTCGTAAAAACCCAAATATCTAGAAACCAGTCAAGTTGTTGAATTTTGAAAAAGCATATTTTTTTTTAAAATTTAAATATGATATAAGTAAAAAGGTATGTCCGTTAATGTGTGTTTGTATTTTTCGGCTCAGATTGAATAATTTTAAATTTAAAACATTTGTATAAAAACCATTATTTTTTTCTGAAAATCAACACACCAAAGAGAAAATACTCCATTTATTATTACTCTTTGTGATGGTTTTGCTCTCCTTCAAACGATGCTTTTATTATAAACACTTAATCACAATAAGCTAACCTAAACTTTTTAGAATAAAATTTCAAATTAAATTTTACGAAACCAGACACTACATATAACTTTCACTCTACATTTTTTTTCAATTAATTCATTCCCAATCATATCATCACATTTAACTAATGCCTTTCCATAGCTTCCAGCAGTCCCCTTCTTTAGAAATCAGCATAATAAGAGAAACCTCACGTAATACTAACTTTCTTATCTCAGCGATCAGGCCTGTAGCGATCTGTGGCTCGATGTCAATAGAAGTAGCACCGCTCTATCATTAACAAGACAATACCTCGTTAGAGAAGGTCGTTTCAATGCAAAGCATGATATAACGAGGTGGGAAAATCCAATATACTTGACATTGGATATTGAAGCTCAGAGCTAATGTGATAACTGATTTATTTTGAATATATAAAATATTGTTTTGATGACAAATTTGTGTTTAACAATAAAAGAGGTTAACTGTTTATTTTTGTAATTGATGCGAATATTTATTTTATAGTTCTATTTAAGGAGTTTATAATGCAAAAACCAGAGTTGGAAATTGATTGTTCAATTCAACAGCCAATAAAAACATAACCGTATAACAAACATAAAAAAATTTATGTACTATTACGTTTTACGAATTCTTACTGCTTTATTTACTTACTCGTTCATATACAATGATAATTTTTCAACGAAGTTTTAAAATTTTTTTAGCGTCCTATTGAAGTCATTCAGTGAACAATAAAAATGTTGCCTTTTTTGTTTTTCAAAATGAATACGTTATCAAATATCACCCGTCGTGTACTAATACGAGTAAATCTCTACACATTGACACAGTGAACAATAAAAGTGTTGCCTTTTTTATTTTACAAAACGAATACGTTATCAAATATCACCCGTCGTGTTCTAATACGAGTAAATCTCTACACATTGTCACAATGAACAATAAGAATGTTGCCTTTATTGTTTTTAAAAATTAATACTTTATCAAATATCATTCATCGTGTGCTAATACGAGTAAATCTCGACACAATGACAATTTTACACAGGAACCCGTTTGAAGCCGCAATTGAAAATGATATCTTAGACTCGCTTTCGGGAAAAGTATTTTATATACAACTTGGAAAACCCATAATTCCAAGTTCCAACAATTATAAAACTCGAAACAAAAATTCCTGCAACCGGGACAAATTAGTGATAAATTGAAGTACTTACGGCGGCTTTACATCAACTCAATTAGCAGAATCATGAAAAGAGACCGCCTATTTTATGTCTTGTAATGAGTAGGTTTACCCTCAAGAAAGTTCTATGTCCCGATCACCTTTTCTGATAAACTTACTTTAACTGGACCATTTCGTGGTTGAAGACCTTATATTTGCACGCATAGTTTGTCAGATTGTGGCTATACTTTTTCATGTGTTGAATATATAAATTATAAATATTAACTAATCAATTCTTCAGACGTCGTAATTAATATTGATATAAAACGCCACAAAACTTGCATTCGAATGTGTAGTTTATGCAAGTTATTTTTGTAAGATATTTCGCATTAGACTCATTTGCCTTTTATTTTAGTAAAGGCACAAAAGATAAAATCAATTGTGGTAAACGCTTGGGGAAACTTGTGAAAAATTAGTGATTTCCTAAATGAATTTCTTGCCCCTTTAGAAGGCTTTATGGTGATTTCTGCGTGAAAACATGTGATAACTTGACTTAACGAAAAGTTCATGATACTATTAATAGATCCGTGTCGACATTTTGCTAGTGCTTCAAACAAAAATAGTATTTCAAGGGCAAAGTGATTGAAAATGCAAATCAAAAACTATAGGTGCACATGTATATTTTGGATTTATATTATTACTTTGTATTTCTCTGTATTGTTCATTTTTAAATGAACTATTGTTTCATTAAGTTTTCATGTATTTGTTGCTAACAATTGGGAAAATCAAAGTTTTACAGCCAGAAAATATTGATACTTTACCTGTTAAATACTAATTACAATGTTTAAGTATGGTTCTTCCATCACACAGATACGGATAAAACTTCTACTTTTCTTGAAGATTCTTCCTGGTTTCAATCTTCAAATAATATAAATAAACCAGTTTTTAAAAGTAATAAGCTTTCTCACTCAGATGAATTTGATAAATATCTGAAATGAATTCTAAATAACTGCAATCCCAATTTTATTATAATTCACTTAAGTAATACAATTTTAAGGAAAAAAGGACTCATTACTGTGTCATGAAGTTTCTTTTATTGATAGAATTTCGGTGCTGCTAATGTCTGAGATATGGATTACTTGAAAACTAAATGCCATATTCTATTAATTAAACTTATTCCTTAACAAAAACCCATTCAAAACTTTTCAATAGAATTCAATTTAGATATTTTTCAACACACCCACTCCATCCCATTCAATGACTTTCGATAAATCAATTTAATTGTTGAACATAACAAATAAGAAATAAATGGAACAGAATATGAATGAACCCCTTTTCGATGATCTAACACTAGCCATCAGAGTTTAGGCCAAAATGTGCATACATATGTGAGAAATAATCAGTATGTATTAACGCGCTTTGACACTTTGATACTTAGATCGTTTTAATCTATCTTCACTATAGTTCTTAATTCAAATGTAAGCCTCTATCTAGATTGATCGCATTTTAATACAAAAGTAACATGCAAATGGCAAAATCTATTGAATTTCTATGGCGTAATTGAAGGATCACAATGCGATCACAATGCAGTGCGAGTGTCTCTTACTGTCAAAATACTTTTGCTTTTTCAATCTTATTATAGACAAGACGCCAAATAGGTTTGCTGAAATTGTAACTAGCCGGTGACTGATTTTGTTTCATTTACGTGTATTTGGAACGCTAAAATACTATCTTTTTGCCATATGAGGTAGAGTTGTACCAATACCAGTCTCAAAGCCTATTCCTGTGACCATAAACATAAAGCAACGAGATTCAAGTATATTAGAATTTATATTAGTGACTGTAAAAGTTTAGTAGAACTAGGCCACATTAAATGTTAAATATAACTGTAGAAATTGCAATTCTTTTCAAATTCAGTGATATTGTTACTCCTAACGGCTTGATTCCACTTTCTCTGTCTGCATGGACACAGATAGCTGATTGTTAAGTTTAATAGACGTGCCAACCACCCTATAATAACCGTAAAAATTTTCCGTGAAGACAGAGACCGTGGTCCTCAAGCTTTAACTGGTATATTCCGAATTTCCAGAAAAAACATATAACTTTCAATATCTATGTAAATATAAAATTCTTTTCAACTAACTAATAATTATGTACATTTCTAGCAAACTAACACTACCTAGTCTAGTTTCGAAAATTGATCTTTGAGGCGTGGCTCGGAGTTCAAAGCATGCTTTAAAAAAAACTCTCGAGATAATTCAACTTCTTATGCCTGTGGCTATTCGGAGGATTGGTCAATCAAACTAGTTTTGCATTATAAGGTTTTTAAAGGGACATTATCTGAACTGACCCTATTGCACGTGTGTTATTGTAAGCATATTTTAACTGTAGTGTCCTCCAGTTAATAGAAGACTGAATGGATCTTTGCTGTGCTGAAATTTATCGCAATACCTGCGAATGGTCATTGTTCTCTTCATTTTTTTTGTTCATTAATCACAGTCATTTTAGAATGAGTTCTTTGGAATTTTTCAAAAACCGCAGAACACGGCAATTTTAAACAAAAGATAGCAAACTTGATTTTCTGAATTCTGCTTTGAAAAGTAGTCTTCAACGGATTCTGTAAAGTATTATTCACTGGGAAAAATGTTTTAAGTATATGTGTTTGTATGAATCGTTAGTTTAAAAAATCTAGGCTAATTAAAAATTTAAAATATGTTTGAGAACAATATTTATAAACATGTATCTTAGTGCGCAAGGTTTTTTGTGTTGAGAAACCAAGGTTGATTTAAAATTAAACGTATTTTTAGTTTACTTTCTAAATAGTCTGCTATTATTTTTTGTTTCCGTGGCATATTTTTCACGGTGTTGTTTAATGAACATCAACTTTCTAATATCCTAAAACATCAGAGTGATTTGATAACTTACGTTGATAGACTATTTTGCAGAAATGTAGATAATACGGTTAAAAAAAGCAATTAACTATTATTTGTCAAACTTTTTCTGTGGAAGAATTTTTTTCAAATTATTTCTCACTATTACTTTACGTAACATTTAGAAATTTAAACATAGAGGTGTTACAAATATTATTAGCACGAATCTTATTTTCAAACAAATGTTGAAATTAAATAAAATTAAAACAACCTTAAATCAAAATACATAAATAGCTTAAATGATAATTAATATTCAAAACACTAGTTTATTAGTAATTCCTTTATTGCATAAAAAAACTATTTATCATCAAAAATAAGTCACTCTCCCAAATTAAGAATCTTATATACAAATCAACACTTTCCTTTTGTGTCAAAATATTTCATTTATTGTATAGAAACCAATGTTTTGGCATAATAGTTAATAAGCAATTCACGCAATAAAACGATAACTATAGGAATTAGTTCATACCTAAGGATACATTTATTGATTTTTATCTAAAACACTTCCGCATAAACAACGATACCGGTATCTAAAATAGTCC
Organism: Hylyphantes graminicola; assembly: GCA_023701765.1. Lineage (NCBI taxonomy): Eukaryota > Metazoa > Arthropoda > Arachnida > Araneae > Linyphiidae > Hylyphantes > Hylyphantes graminicola. The sequence goes on from CM043119.1 coordinate 30,029,367, forward strand.
TTTTGATGACACCTACGAAGTGTGGATAAATATAATTACAATATGGCACGTGTGTAAGTGTTAATTGAGTTTAGAAAAGTGACGTTAACGGAACATTTGTATTTTATGGCTGGTATTTAAAATATGAAATAGTTTTACTCCAATATCATGATGCATGGCTTAAATCAATTAATACAAGAGCAAGGCTTCAGTAATAATCAATGTAATAGATGCTCTTAAATAATTGACATAATATCAGCATAGTACAATAATTGACCTAACAAAATAGAGAGTATATAGCCATGTAATAGCTGCGCAAAATGGGTGTACAATAGCTGCATTATAATAATACGATGATCGATACAAACTGGAATACAATGATCGATATAAAAATGAGATATAATTACCAGATTTTAAAATTGTTTAAATAGGTAAATACAGTGAGAATTATTAAAATAAATCTTCAACACGTTTTACTCGCCCATTTTAATAAATAGTGATTATGACACTTTAATGAATTATTAAAGCAAGTTAATTTTTTATTAACTGGTATTTCACACCAAGTGTACAGAAATGCATAATCCATAAATTTGCATTGAAATAAACTTTACTTTTGCCAAAATTTTCTTTCTTCATGCGAAAATAAATTTTTTTAATTCTTTCAAAACAACCAAAAGAAACATACTTTCTTAAATAAGCCCATCTCATTATTCAAATATCATTTGTTTCAAAAGAAAGTTATGTCGAATTGTGAAATTATTCTGACCTCGAAGAAGGAGACTTGGGTGAGTCGGACAAGGATCTGGATGATCGATGAAAAATAGTTCAGAATCATTTTCGAACGAAGTTAATCGGTCAGAAGTGACGCATGTGTTAAAGTGAAATGTATTAAAAATGCATTAAATGATGGGTGTAGTTGCAAACTCACATACTTCAATGCAAAAGTAAGGTATAGGGCCCTTGCCGTTCATTGGCGACTTCGTCCAAAGGATTTTACGGTTATCAAAATTCGCCACTGAACTGACCGGACCCTATATCTTAGTTGTGCTTTTCGGAAAATTTGAGTTTTGCACTTACATCTTCTTCAAGTGTTGTCATGTATAATTATTCTCTGTAAAGCGTTTGTTAAGTTGGCTTAAAGTTGGTGGCATCAAATGCTGCCTCTAGCTTAATGAAGTAGCATTATTTCATAAAAAAAAGCAAAATTACACCACACCTTGCTCCACGTGCCAAATGAAAGTGTAATGCGGGATTGAACACTGCCATAAAGCTATTTTCATGCAATTGTGATTAAAAGTAACTTTTTCCCACTTGTTTTTTAAAAGCGTGTCTTTTCACTTTTTTAGTGATTAGTTATCACATACAGCACCACTCAGGGCATCATGGAATTAAATTTCAAAAATATATCATTAAATCTATTTTGATTTACTTGTATTAGTTAATTACGAAAAAAAAGTTCAAATTTTAATATAAATAAAAATCTCGCGAAGTAATTTTTTTCAAAGTATTTTTTTAATCTGAAACATCCAATTGATAAATGCAGTTGAATTAACTCAAACATTAAAATGTTAATAACTCAAAGCACTAACCGAAAAGCCCCACTTCACTTTCAACAAGTGAACCAATAGTCCAAAACAAGCAATGACACCATTAAATCAATTAATAAATTAATGAAACACTAACACGAAAAAATTATCGTTGAACAATCCATTGGGGCAACAAATGATGTAACACTTCCAGACCTGACCATAAACAATATAGATATCAATTTCGTACGCTACGCTATTAATGATCAATTTCTTAATAAGACTTGACTGCTTAAGCGTTCGCATCCCCGTATACAATGTCGCTAAATTCCTTTCCTCGGGCAAGAATAAATAAAGGAAGCAACGCTAAAGAGCGAACAATGTAAAAGGGTCAATTAATTTAACCCATTGAAACTGTATACGGACGGCCATTAAGGAACTGCAATTAATAACTTTTTGGTCTGTTGCTGGAGTCATTTGTTTGCCGGTGTTTTAAGAGACTTGTAATAGGAGACCTTCCTTGCAGTTAGAAGATGTGTGATAAGTAATGTTACTTAGAAGGCTGTTTTATATCTTTTTAAGGCATGATAAATGAAATGCAAAAATTTGTTTTTGCAATGATAATTAAAAGATTTTTAATACATATGTCACTTTAATATTGCATTACATACTGTCAACAAACTGTTTGAACAAATTATTACAAAATAGTTTGTGCATACCTTAATAACTAGGATTTTACATAATTGGTTTATGAATAATGTAAGTAGTTTTCAGAGAATTAAGGTTTTATTTACAAATTTGTAAAAGCAATTCAAGAAAAGTGTGTTATATCGATTTTTGATATAATAATCATCGCCATAAACCAAACCAAAGAGACTCGTCAAATGTATATATATTTCCAAGTTTAAAACAAAAAAAATTAAATTTAAATTTAAACCAGTGTATCGTTATAAATATGAAAAAAATATTTAGGCATTGCGATGAATAATCCCTAGGCCTTTCTTTTTGTAATTTTTACAAAATTTTAACAGCTGAAGTAGACATTAAAGATTAAAGAGGAGCTGGCCTTTTAGTCAGGCTGCCTATCTCGACATCTACCTCTTCCGCACTTACCTTTCTGGAGCTTTGCTCACGAGAACCCAACAACTACCCAATTGTAACGTATTGAACCCAACTAACTACAATGATGCTTTATCTTCAGTTCTCTAGTTAACAAGAAAAACTACATCCCAGAACATCTTAAACAATCCTACTATATGACTGACTTTGGGGGGGGGGGGGGTCGCCCGAACACTGCGACTTTAGTCTCTATTGTATCAACAAGAAAGAAATGAGACAACACACAAGACACACACACAAAGAGAGACACACACACACACAACACATACAACAACAATATATTGACGGACACACAAAAACACATGCCCTGACGGGATTCGAACCCGACCTCAGCAGCTCCAAAGGCTAGAATCCTAACGAGTGTGCCACCGAGGCGGCAAAAACTGAAGAATGTGACATAGGCCTTAGAAAACCTATGTCACATTCCTAAAAATGCCGTTCAAATATTTACTGATGGTAGTAAAATTGACAACTTAGTAGGTAGCGGCATTTATATCGAAACTCCTCATGCCATGGCCCTTTCTCGTCGTAATCCTAATTACTGCTCAGTCTTCAGAAGTGAATTGATTGCAATATCGGCATGGGTCTAGAAGCTATTCTATATCTGAAGAGGATTTTGGTGACCTTTTGGATCTTGTCTGATGGCCATGGTCCTCTCCATCTTCTTAGTAACTGGCTACTTGTAGGCGACAAGACCAGTACCCCGATTCTGACTAAACTAAATCTAATTTCATTTAATCATGATAATCATTTGCAATGTATACCTTCACATTTAAATATCCACTCCAATGAAATGGCTGATAATCTTTCTAAGGAGGGTTGCAAGATCTCGACATCTACCTCTTCCGCACTTAAATTTCTGGAGCTTTGCTCACGAGAAAAATAAAAAATCTCGGAGCAGTAGAGAGAACCCCCCCCCCCCCCATAATGGTACATGGGCTCAAACCCTGGTTTGTCCCTTGACCCCTCGTGCGACAGACGCACCCGGACCGCACTCTCAAGACCCGCCAGCGGTCACATCAAGTGCCTCACATTCAACGAGGGCAGGAATGGTATGGTGGGTATGGTATCATTATATTTGTGCTGCTTGAAAAAAAAAAAAAAGCTTTTGTCTTTTGTCAACAACACACAAACACAGAAATATTTTTTACAAAGAAATGAAAGAAAAGAACACAAATAACAACATTTATTGACGATTGTCACACACAAACATGCATCCTGACCGGGATTCGAACCGACCCCCAGATCCAAAGGCTAGAGTCCCCTACGATTGCGCTACCGGAGCGGCCCGAGGGCAGGAAGACCTTCGCCACCTGCACCAAATGCCTAAGTCATCAGGCATTATCTGAACACCTCTTGGATTGCATGGGCCTCTGTAGAGAGGATCTTTATTGCAATCCCCTTCTAGTCTTTGATTTTCTTACCGTTAATGAACTTGTAGATCTTGTCTGACAAGGATTATAAGAAACGACAACTCAATTTTGTATCATCTTTATTAAATGTTAGAAATTGACAGAGTATACATTTCTCAACTCTGAACGTAGTCTTTTTTTTTTATCCAATGAGCTTTATTTTAAACAATTTTTTTTTTGAGAAATTCTGTAGCTAATGAAAAAAAAAACTTTTAGGCAGGTGTTAACTTTTATTTCAATGATAAAAGGAACGCATAAGAATACATGAATTTTGTGAGCAATGTTTAAATTAAATATTCTTACAACGCAGTTGATTTACATTTTAGAAAAAAAATATTTTCTAACAATAACAAATTTACCAATACCTTTAATGAAGTGTGAAAATATTGACAACGCCTTTCTATAACTCGAAATATTATTGTCCGATGCAGAACTTCACTCTCAACACATATGTTGCAAGTCTCAGTAAGATAATTCTCACGAAGCTTGATGTCATTTATCACGCGAAGCTCCATAACGCATGGATTTCAATATCGCGTTAAACGTTGGCTAAAACAATTTAACACGCCGATTGGTGTTGTAATATTTCCTGATCAGAGTCTTTCGCAAAAGCATTATTTAAAGTCTAATTATCGCCTAAAGACAGGTTGGTTAATGGAAGTTACACGGCTGTAATGACCCCTGGGCTGGTGATTGTTTTCGACCTTTCACGATCGTTATGATAGAATCGAATGATATTAATGGAAAATTGGTTTAATTATGTCTGTACCTTTTTTTAAAAATTTCTTTGAGAAATTGGTGATAATTTTTAATTGATTATTCAAAAAAAGTATTACTAATTTTAGTGATTTTTAGTATTTGCTCTAATAAATTTGTTATTTCTTTGAAGTTAAGTGCGTGCACTTCACAAGGAATTTATATAGATTATATATAATAATTTATATGCGGCATCACTACATTGTTAACAGGTAATGTGAAAAATGGCAATTTTTAAGCAATAAGATATTCATTCCAACTATTAGCAAAAAAAAGTTTTAAAAATACTGTCTTTATCTTTAAACTTAAAAACAGTTATTTGAATCAAAGAAAAGTTATTAAATGTTCGTTTAATATTCAACACAAAAATTATTCATCAATGTTATCTTTTATTTCCTAAGCAAGTATCTTTTTTTTTTTAATTTTTAAAACTCTTGTCTTTACTTGAAACAATATACATTTTTTAGTGTGATGATACAATTTTATTAGAATAGCTATACCTAAGGTTTATGGGAGAGTAGTTAGATTACTTCTTTGTATCCATTTTTAAAGTAAGTAAGTTAATTAAGATAATAGGAAAGTTCTCTAAGCTTCAATCTAGGAAAACTTCAAATATTTCATGCCATTACATTTAGCCAATAATATTTATAAGAAAATTAGTTCAAAATCAAGCTTAACATGTTTAATATGTTTTCAAATATTATTCTTCTATAATTTTATCTAACTGTATAATTTTCTGGACTAAAAACTAATAACCTCTTTGTAACAAATGTAAATGTGTCGAATGAAGTAACATAATATTACATCAATATGGCGAAATGAAATAATATTCTTTAATTGATCATCATAAAATGTAAGGAGAGTAAATTAAAATTTTAGATGTATTGAAATTAGAAAACTGTTTATCAGCCCACAAAGTCTTTAAAAATAATGGTATGGTAACGATTCTAAAACCATCGTGATTTATAATTGGGAAAGAAAATTGTTTATCTGCTGAACATAATATGTGTGTGTCTGAATCGTTACTTTAAGCTAGATTTGGGGCAGTTTTTGTAGAGTTTATAATTTGCACAATCAGGTTAGTTTTTTTAAGGATGGTTGTTCATTGGTGAGTCCAAAGATAAAATGCATTTAGTTTTCAAATACTAACCTTTGTGAAAGTATTGCGTTGTTATGTCGGCATTTTTTTCACATGGTAGAAAAATAAATAAATAAAACAAATTTGAATGAATATATCATCGGGATATTTAAATTTTAATTGATAACATTTTTAAATAGTTCCACACACACACACACATTGCCTGTCAATAATTATCTCTCATTGAAGGACTTCAAAATCTAATGGTAAAATAAGCCAATGATACTGTTTATTGTGTTACTTTCTATTTCTGTTAATGGGGAAAAATTGCTTCTAAAGTAATACTTTAAAGAATCTTAGGATTTTAGGATTTCATAAGTAATTTATTGATAAGTATTTATGAATATATTCCTCTTTACTACTCTAAGAATATTGGAAAGTTTTGAGCATTTAACATACCTGAAATTCAGATTTAATTTTTTAATAAAAATATATGGAGTTTAAATTTTTTTAAACAAAAATATTAAAATATTTATTAGCTTAAGGACTTAGCATTTTCTAGTAGCTTACGTTAACTTAAGAAACCCAAGGATTTAGAAAAACTATACCAAAGAATCCTTTTATGACTTTAAGAAAATAAATTTTATCTTTAATAATACTTAGCATTTATTTGTTTTATAAAACATAATTGCGGTTTCTGTTCTTAGACAGTTTAAACGTCAGTTATTTCATTAAAGATAATCAAAATTGTATGTTTAACTGATGTCAAATAATTAAACTTTGCAAATGAATCTATAAAATTCCCTTCTTATTTGTAATTTATTCTTGATAGCTTTTAAGAGTTTGACCATTTACTTCCAACTTTACATATTAAAAAATTATTATGAACATTCTCTATACTCGCTTAAAAGTAAATATTGCGAATACCGCGTTATGTTTATCGGAGCAATGTAAAACTGTTAGTTTAATTCATTTCAAATAAGACTTCATGTTTAATCAGAAATTAGAAAAAAATGACCTATATAATAAAAAGATTTCAATTACAAAAAGTATCGAATTAATTACAAAGAATCGCTAAAACTTTCAATCAATGACTAATTTTCTATGTTAAAATATTATGCAACTTCAATGTACCTGTCAAAAACTATGATCAATATAATGAATAGCTTGAAAGAAACCCATGAATCATTTTCAGCGTATCGAAAGATTTGTTTATATAGTAGCTTTAATAATCCGTATCGCATATCTCCCGTTAAATTAACTATTCTGTAATAAAGAGAATATATGAAATAAAACTAATTTGTTTGCATAAATTACGTTTATAATAATACAAGAAACGTTTTAAAAGCTTTTATTCTGTTGTAAAGAAAATATTTTTATTTTTAGTATTTTTATTGTTAATGTTTTATGTGTAATTTTTTGTAAAACAACCCTAATAACACTTTTAAGTTAATGAATACCGAAAAGCAATAAGTGTAAAATAAGCAGCATTCGTTGTTTAATTGTTAAGTTGTTAGTATTTTGAGCGTTAAGGTTTTAGGTGATTATTCATCAATCAAAAAAAGGTGTTTTCAAAGAAAATTAATTCAAATAGTCACCACCAATACATTGTCAAATCATAACCTTTGTTTTAGAAATTACTAACCTAAATGTTCAGAAATGCATGTGTCTTATACTATAACATGACGTACAAGTGTTATTAAGAATTCTTTACCCTTATAGAATTTTTCTAATTTATTAAGTTCCATCTTTTTTAAAGTATCGGGCTTTAATACTTTTTCTTGACAATCAAATTTTTATTTTAATATGTTAAAGAAGATATACAAAAAATAGATGCAGGCTGTTTTGGTATTAAGTATAATTTATTATGCAACTGTTAAAAAATAATATCATTGCAATGGTTATATGAACCTCACTTGTTAAATTTTTAACGCCAATAATTGTACGAAATTAAATTCTCTCATCAAAAGATTACTTCAATAAATTCCAAAACTCTTTTAATTGCCTAGGGTAAACTAGTATTTAACTTCTAAACACAAAGCGTCAAATAACTGCGGTATCACCTGGTACCAATCATTTGTTAATTTATCTGCTACAACCATCCCCGGAGCAGAAACTAATAGCTCACACGAAATTGCTATAAAATTTCACCCTACCCGCCCACCTTAACAACACTTTACAAATATTCCTCCAAGGGCTCTTAAATTCCCCCATAGGACATCCTTCTCAATAACTCTTCCTGATTCAATTCCTAAAGCAATCCCATATGAAAAGGAAAGTGTAAGATATCCGTTCGGAAAAGAAAAAGGGTAGAAAAAACAGTTCCAAACGTTTTGTAGAGAAAAGCGGCCTATTTAGGTAAAATGTAGGGCAGCCGGGGTTATAAAAGTGTGTGCATTTATATCCACTTTTTCGTCTCCTCCCAAATGATAGACATGTTTGCGAAGGTGAGTGGCAATCGGAGTTTTTTATGGTTTTTTTAAACCGATAAAATGGATCTACATTCGAAATGGATACTTCGATTTAGAAGTTTTTGTATTGATTGAGGATGGAACATTTCGGCTATTTATCGTGATGAATATCATTTGTGAAATAAAAGAAGATATTTTTTGTTCGATTTGGAGAAAATATTTGGCATAATCTAATATGAGTTTTCTTTTTTAACGAGAATTGAACTTTAGGGATTTGGAGACTAGAATTGCTTGAAATTATGTACAAGTACCCCAATAAACTTTTGAATAAACTGTAAAACTTACTATATTTAATATTCAACTTTAAACTATATTTAAATAATTAATGATCGGTTTTATTTTGTGTAACTCAGAAGTTATCATCTGTTTATTTTATCATCTGTTTATTTTATTATCAGTTTTTGCTACTTTTTTTCCAAAATTAACTACCTTTTCTTCATTTGTTTAAGATATATGTAGCCGCAAGTCTTCTTTGACAATAAAATACATCTTTTTTATTTGGTTTATTAAAGTTTTGTAATTTGTTCAGATACAAACCTCCAAAAACATCTTTAAGCTTTCAAACCGTTGTTTCAGATATTGTTTCTCATCGTCATCACGGCGGTGGTATGCGCCCCCATCGACCAAGCCGACGAAGACATCCCCGTATACACAGAAAAAGTGATGAAATCCAAACCTACCAAACCAGGAGGATCCGTCACCAGAGTACCCCGATTCCACTCCAAGAAGCTCTCGTCCCTGGCCAAAAAAACACCAACGCCAACAACACCATCCGATGACGCAGGCGAACCGTACCCTATACCAGACACAACATCTGCTCCAGAAGAAGACCTGAAGCCAGCCAAGCCTTTGAGAAGCAACCCAAGACCGTACAAGCGAAACCCAAGCCATCCAAGGAATGTCATTGTTAATGAGGATTACCCCAGAAGGAAGCCAGCATTGAGGGTTGGATACAATGCACCAAGGCCCAGCTATGCCGAAGTTCCACAACTTGGCGTGGAATATGCTCCAGAAGTGCTGCAAAACGCATACGAACCACCGCAGAAGTTGGTGGATGAGTATAAGCCAAGGAAGCCTGTGGTTCGTCATTACAATGATTACGATTCGGCCGTTGGAAATGCACCGCAGTTGAATTATGCCCAAGCCCCGAAGGAAATTCAGTTGCCCGCGGAACCCAATTATGGATATGCCAACAATGAATATGTAAGTCACTTTTTTTTCTAACTTTTAAACTGATTGAAAGACACTATTTGTGATTTCTAGTTTAAAATCTACATTTACATATATGCTTATAAAACCAAATAACCACTAAATACTTATAAGCACATTTTTTATACATAAATTGAATATAGTAAAATGTATTTAAAAAAGAAGAATTTAATGTAACGATAAAGTGTTCTAATAAGCATTACTCACAAGTTGTATTAGGTTAAATAAAGCATTTTAAAAAATTTCATTCACTATATAAAAATATAAAAACGTGTTAAATGTTTTATTTTACTAAGAAAAACTCCTTTCGTTGATAACAATGCAGTGATAACTTAAAATTGCTTATTTCTAAATATTTCAAAATCAGTTTAATTTTCATATTTTTTTAAAATTCATATAAAAATTGAATATTCTATAAAATGCCACTTTACAAGGTTAAAATGATTAAATTTTATTAATATTGTGAAATACATAAAAAATATATTTTGACAATATTTTAGAATCATCAAAATTGTTAAAATTACTGCAACGTACACTCTTAAAACAAAAGAGTGAAATCCACTCCAGTAGGAGAAGTGCATTTTCGACAGTGGAAAGGAGTGAAAATTAACTCAGACTGAGTTAAATTCGCTCGTTTGTTTAAAGAGTGTATGTAAATACTTTTTTGTTGATATCATAATAATAATCGCCTCCTTTTTAAATGTAGATAATATATATTACACATTTCGAAAGTTCTATTCATATCGAAAGAACGTCAACTAGTTTATATTTTGAAGGTTTTCTTATAACTTAAGGCAATTGAGCAAAACAATTTTCGAGACAAAAAAAAGCTAAGTAGGTGATGCTTTAGAAAATTCAAACTTTGAATGTCTTCAGAAAATTAGTTAACTATACTTTAAAGTTAGAATTAAGGATTTAAGAATTTAAACCAGAAAAGATTTCAAAAGGATTGGTATTCTTTTCATACTTTTTGCTGCTTTGGTTCATATGAGATTACAAAATTTTAAAAAAATTTAATTTTTTTAAAGACTAATACTTGTCATTTTCAAATGCAAATACTTTTTTAAGAAAATTTAATTTCAATAACAGTACAATCAAGTAGTTTAACTGGCAATTAATTCTGGTGAGTATAGGACATATTTTACACAAATGAATGTTAAATGCATTGAAATTAACGTCTAAACCTTTAAAATGTTATTGAGAAATAAAATGTTTCATGCAATTTAAATATAAAAGTAAATTTGTCTATACTTACGTATTGTATGAATGTAAAAGAACATAATTTTCACTGAACATTATTTGATGTACACTTTTGAACAAAAAATAAATAAACCGAATACAAATATATTTATTTTATAACTATTAAAAATTATTGATTCAATTCTCTACACCTCATTAGATTATGTTCTTAACGTGTGTTAATTTTAATAATGGTATGGACACTGGATGCTTTTACTTCTTGTGACAAAAAGGCTACTACCATAAACTTGAACCTTCAGATATACTCTCGTAGAGAACTGAATACGTAACTCAAGTAACTGAATAAGTAAAACCAATTTAAATATAATAGGCTAACATTCTAGAAGAATATTAGATGATTTTACGTTTACAACAGTTTTAAATTAAACAGATAATTATTTTTAGCATGAAATTTTTTTGTATTTATTTAACTTTTTTGTGATTAATTGAACAATTTATATGTTTTCTAACTAACCAGCTCCATAACTGTTTTCTAATTATAGATTTCTTTAAGCGCCTATGAATCTATCAATTTATTCAAATATTCTTTGTAAACTTGTGTTTTAAGAAAATAAGATACATTAAGAATAGAATACATTAAAACTAGATTTCATAAAAAAATAGTTTAGGGTAGACTGACCAGTGAGTGAGCAAGCCCTAGTGATGAACATTTGGTAAATACAATTAAAAAATAAGGATTGAAAATCATTCCACTTGATGGATTGGCAACTCTGAGTTCCTCCCATCTAGTAGAAAGCTATCTGACATATGGTTGGTTGTTCTGGTCATTATGTCCTGGTGTTTATTCACTGGCGAACACAGCGTTTATTCACTGGTTAGTCTACCCTATAACACCGTTGTTTCTTTACAGGAAAATAATAAATTACTGATAAATGTTAGCCGATTTTTTTTATTAAAACTATCCTTTTATAAGGTTATGTCAGTGTGATTCAATGAATGGTTATGTAAGACTAAGCAATGGTTTCAGTATGTGAAACTAAGCTATTGTTTTTGCGCAGAACGAATTAGGCAAATATAGTTAGATAAAGTTATTAGTGTTTATGAAAAAAAAAACGAAAACAAATATATGTATATTTACAAAACTATACAGTGGCATTGTCTTCCTTATATAAAAAAAACCAATTTGTGGCATGGAGGAAGTTGTTATTTTAGTCAAGCTATAAAGTTAATATTGTAGGCAATCTTCTTCTTTTTTTTTCTATACATGTTGTATTAAGTTGAAACTTGATTTTCGCCGGGATGCTAGCTTTTTAAGGTAGAAAAAAATGCTATTTGAAAATTAATTAAGTATTTCAAATTGAATAACCAATAAAAAAAATTGTAATTGACCACTAAAAATATGACTTGTTTACAAATTTTAAAAAAATCATAATGATTTACCAATAGATTTTTTTTAATTTAAACAAAAAAAACTTTCTAGCTGAACCATAAAAGCATTGCTGATTGACCAATAGAAATATTATAATTGATTTATTATAAAATATTCTAATAATAATAAATTATTATTTATTATAATTTAATTGATTTAATTTATAATTATACCATTTTATTTTCAAAGAATGACCAACCTCAACCGTACGTTTTCGGATTCGAGCTACATGACGAGAATGGTGCCACACAGAACCGCAAAGAACAAGGCGACGGCTACGGCAACAAACGTGGGTCCTACGGCTACAAAGACGAGCACGGCGTCTACAGGCAGGTGGACTACATTGCCGATGCGCACGGATTCAGAGCCGTCATTAAAACGAACGAACCGGGAACGGACAACCAGAACCCTGCTGATGTCGAGATCCACTCCGAAGTCGCCAAGTACTGAAGTATTTCAAACTCTAAAGAGGGGTCATGTCATTATACACTGTTAAAAATAATAGTTCAAGGTTGAACCAAAATACGGTTCAAATTTGCTGCAACCATGGTTTGGTAGACTGTTGAACCATCGACCGGTGTTTTCAAATTGCGTAACTATGGCGAAAGGTTGAACCACATGCGGGAGTTTCCCAACGCGTAACTATAGTGAAAGATTGAACCATAAAAAGGTTCTCGCAATGCATAACAATAGTGTAAGGTTAAAAAAAATGGTATTTCGTTCTAACGCCGTCGGGACTTTGGACCCCACAGATTTAACGAGCACGCCTGCACTACGTGTACTCGGGCCCATCCGTGATCAATTGAGGATTTTTCTACTATTTCCAGTAAAGAGATCCGATTTATAGAATGACCGGCAGTAGTTGGGATTCGAACCCCAGCTCTCTTGAGATGGTTGAATCTCTAGGATGATGAAATAACCACTCGGCTGCGGACGGTCCGATTGTCAAGCAAAATTAGTACTAATACCCATGGCGCCTGCATTTGAGTAAACAGTTAAATTGTCGGTTGCAGTTAGTAGAAGTTGAACCGAACTTTCGCGCTATTGGAATAGAAGTCGAACCAATATTTCGAGAAAGCAAGTCGATTTGCAGAATGTGATATTTGGTACCATTTTATGGTGTATCTGCCAGAAGTTCTTAATTTTTCACCAATATTTGGTTCATCGTTGAACTGAATTTTTTAACAGTGTAATTTCCTACCAGAACCTTTTTCTTGAATATAGATGTGAAAATATAAGTTCTAATGGAAACCTTCTTTATGGACATGAATCATGAAGAACGGACAGCCAGAGCCCTGCTGATGTCGAGATGCACTCTGAAGTCACAAAATATTGAACGTAAGGAGAGATCATGTTCATAAGGAGAGTTTCCTACCATTGTCTTTTCTTCGATATAATCGTGAAAGGAAAATTTGTTAGGGAAAACTCCTATGTGGACAAGAACCCTTCTTTGAATAGAATACCATGTCGAGATTCATTATGAAGCCGCCAAATACTTAAATATTTGTATAGCCAAATATAACGAGGGGTCATGGTCATAAGGAGGGTTTCCTAACACAATCTTTCTTTCAATGTAGTTTCAAAGAAGAAGGTGTTAGGGAAATCTTCTTGGTGGAAATGAACCCCTGGGAATGGGTAACTCCAAACCATGTAAATTTTGAGATTATATCTGAAACCGCCTGGTGTTAAACACTGTTAAAAATTTTGGCTCAAGATTGCACCGGAATCTTGGAACTTTCTAGATGCCAACACCATTTGGAGCGTTGGTTCACCCTTTAGATGCCACCACCATTTGGAGCGTTGATTCACCCATTTGCGCAGCATCAAAGTAATTGTTCTACCACTAAATTGGTAAATTATCGCTTTAAATGGTAGCGACAGCTTGAAAGTTCCAGGTTTTCAGTGAAATATCGTGTCAAAAAACTTTTAACAGTGAAGTATTTGAATAGTTGAATGTAAAAAGGGGTTATGCCCATAAGGAGAGTTTCTAACCATGCTATTTTTTTCTGTCTACAAGTGGGAGAAGATGCGTATTATATTTAAACCTTCCTTGGGGAAACTACTCCCAGTAAATGGCAAACGGTATCTTGTTGATGTATAGAGAATTAGGAATTGAACCCAAAATGCAATAGTATATAAATACAAAAAGAAATATATGTTTTACTCAGAGTGGCATCAGTAAAACGTTAATTTACAGGAATAGGTATAATTAGTTGTATTTGTGTCCTGTAGTGTCCATTTAAAGAAGATAATAGTTATTTACACTTTTCTTACTTAAAGGGTAAGAGAGAGAGAGTATCTGTTTTGTTCAAAAAGTAAAAAAGTGTTTAAAAGAACAAGATACGCAATGTAATTACAGTACAGTTTACAGAACGTTTAGAAATGCAATATGTTTTCACACAAAGAAATATATCGGTAAACCTTATCTCATGATAGCTTATTGTCTCAAAATGTCCCTAAAAGCCATTTAAATAGAGTAGAATGACGTTTAAATTACAGTATAGGAATGATCAACGGACACACCTAACTTGTGAATAGAGATCCAGACTATCTGCATTATTTGTTTGAAATAACCTATATATGAGAGCCTTTTAATATTATTTGAATTGTTTCTGTCCAGAAAGTAAATTATTTCCATATCTCTCTTTGTTAAACATTTCATTGAATGATTTCAGCATATTTATTTTATATTATTAAATTAAGTACTACACTCTTAAAACAAAAGAGTGAAATCCACTCCAGTTGGAGAAGCGCATTTTCGACACTGGAAAGGATTGAATATTAACTCGGACTGAGTGAAAATCACCATTTTGGAGTGATCCTGTCGGAGGCTTAACACACAAAGAATCCACTCCTTACTGATAAGTGCATATTCCAGACTGGAGGAGTGAAATTAACTCAGACTGAGTTAAAATCGCTCGTTCGTTTTTAGAGTGTAGGGGTAAAAAAGTTGGTATAAATACTTCCGCGCGGAAATGCATGGCATAAAATTCCTCAATTTACCCCTTTATACAATTAGTAGTTCATTTAATGTATACATACGAATTGCCTTTGTACGAACTGCCTGCAAAACAATCTACAAAAAGATTTGGGCAATTATAATAGAACTGGTTGTATTCTTATTGAAATGAATAAGCTTGACTTTTTCTATGTAAAATTCTTTGATATAAGATAATTGACACAATTTGACTTATGCAACCTCGATTTTTTTTTAATTCAAGCGTCAATGTTTGATTTATCTTATTTTAATTCTGTCACTACAAATAAATCTTTACATTTTTTATTTTTAAATTAATTACTTGTAAAACTATCAATGTTGGGGATGTATATTTGTTGTACCAATTCAATTGTTTACAACAAATATATCAATAACAAAACTTTAAAAAATCAAAATAGGATTTTTAAACTGCATTTTATGTAACTATCTCTCCTAATTGATATACGTCATAAATTATATATTTGGTTATGAAATCAAATGTTCTGACACATTTTATATTTCACTCTTGTTTTGTTGTTAAATGTTTTAGTAATTGTTTATTTATGATCAATCATATTGAAATGTTATTTATTTCATTATTTATTTTTATATATCTCAAAATAAATATTTATTTTTGAGTGTTGTGTCGTTAAGTTTATTTGATACTAGCTGTTATACCCGACGTTGCACGGGTAGAGGTGAAAAAATAATTTAATAGTCAATTTAACTATTTTTTTTCTTTCATTTGAGTTACATAAGATATGAAGATTACACAGTGATTTTCCATTTAATTACCCATCTTGAATATAGTGATGATTAATATTAATTTCTCAAAAATACCTTTGATAAGAAGCTCAAATTAAAAAGAATACATATTTAAGTAAAAAATAATCAGTAAGAATTAAAAATAAGCTACTCCAGCAAACAGCAAATGATTTGCATTTTTTTTATATAGTTCAGTTCAATTCATCTTTCATTTAATCCGTTATCGCGCGAATAATAAGCTTATGTTGCTGATACCGTTCGTTATTAAAGTACAGAATCCAACTACTTATATTACATTAAAAAATCGAAATTTTAAAAACGCTATAAAATTCACCGATAAAGTCATCATAATTTCCCGAATAAAGTTTTTTCAGCTCATTTGGCGCTTTTTGCGAATTTGGCGAGGAAAAGATATGGCTAACAACACACCCATTCAGCTCTCGTGCGATAAACTTCTCCAAACCAGCTAATTATAGTGCAATGGCCTTCAAAAAACAACATAGTTCAGTATAAGTTTAACTATGCTTTAAAAAAAAATCATAATTAAAATCATATAGGCACAATAAAATAATATGGAGACTGGTAGGATTACATCACTTTTGAAACATATAAATTATTTTTTCACGTTATTAATTTAGTTTCTGAAGGCAATGAACAAATATTAAACAAATTAAACATTTCCAATTTCAATTGTATTCTAAAAAGTTTTATTTAAATTTTTCTGCCCAATGGCATCACGAAAGGGGAAAAAATGATCGGATTTGAGCGAAAGTGGTGTATTTTTTCCCTTAAAACGTTCGAAAACGATAGAAGGAAAGGTTATATTCGAAATATTCTTAGCCTGTTTGTTCCCGAGGTGAGATGAATTTTTGTGCTAAATTTCGTGATGATCTGTGGCGTGGTTCTTTAGATTTCGCGTCCTATACAAATAAACAGACAAACAGAAGTCGCCTTTTATGTATATAGATTGAACCAAAAATTTGAAAGAACAATTTATTCTTATTCCTATTTTAAAAATTTAATATTTGCTTTTTTATTTTGGAACATTTAAGGTAGGCGAGTACCCAAAATTCTAAAATTGTTACTATTACTTTAATCTTTTCAAAATTCGGCTTAGTGATTTCAAATATAATGACCAATGCTTTTTGGGCAATTTTTTTTATTTAAATATAATTGATTTATTTTAAACGGTGTTTTTAAACTAAACAAGTAGGTTTGTAACAGAATCTGTCACTTTACCAGCTTTCACACGACAGTTATGTTTAACAGGTAAAAAGGCGCCAAACGCAGCATTAATTTTATATCAAACATTTACCAGCTAAATTCGACTAATTTAATTCATTTTATTTCGAAAATTAAATAATTATCACTTAAATCGTTTGTAAAATTTATATTTCAAAGAATAAATATGTAATAGTTCTCGCTTTTAAATAGAATGAAAACATTACATACCAACATACAGATTCTCGAAGTGAAATATATTTGACGTAATTTCAAACTGGGATCGATGTCGCAAAAATAAATTTATTTTAATTTATTGTCAAAAAGAATTAAAGTTTCTCGCGCGATTGTTGCAATGGCGATGGTGATTTAATTCTTATAAAAATGGCTTCCTATGCTTTTTAAATGAGCATTAAACTTTGCAGTTTTTTAAATTATTGAAGTAGTACTTAGAATTCGAATTCTTTTTCGAAATTTTCAATGTATTTTCATTTCGATGCGCTGAATTTAATGACGTATCTCACTTGTCCGTAGCATTTGTAGTTTGCAACAGCGATTTAAATGACTCGAAATTGAATTTCAATGCTAGTTCAATGGGAAATTCGTCGACAAATAGTAGATTTATGTCCGTCCGATCGTACAGACAGACGGACAAAAAGTATGAAAGTTGGGTCTCTGAGGTCATGGCTTTCTAACAAAAAAAGAATTTTTAAGATCGGATGGATAGAACCAATTTTGGAAGGTGGATACGGACGGACGGACATCGACCTCATGTCAATACCTACTTTATTATTTTTTTTTTTATAATTCTTCGAATTAAAAAAAAAGAAAAGTAGGCTAAAAATTTTGATTCAGCATTTCTATTGCTAAATAAGTTCAATTATAAAATTATGAATTCAGTGTAATAAAATAATTTAAATTATAAAAATCATAAATTTTGTACAAAAATAAACAGAATCATAAATACAAATTATAAATCACTAATTATAATTTTGTACAAAAATAAACAGAATCATAAATACAAATTATAAATCACTAATTATAATTTTATAAAAACTACACATCACACGTTACTGCAATTTTATCATGAATTGGCAACGCACAATTTTCGAAGAACGAGACCAAGAACGAGATTCCTTTTCTTTTTCTAAAACTGTCCATTTAAAATTTTCTTTCCCGAAGTATCTACATTCTGTAAATTAGTGAGCTATATTACTTGCACTGAGTTTAGAGCAAACATTTTTAAATACACTTTAAACTTCTTGCCCCATAAATAAAACGTTCAAATAAATCTTCATCGAATTCGAAAATGTCTGCTCCTTCTCCTGACAAAACCAAGGATGCTGGACAAAAAGCTGTTGGTTCAGCTGGCCAAGACCCGTCCGGTGGTGGTATCCAGAAAGCATTTGAAGCCTACGTCAAGTTAAGTTGCTGCAAAGACGGCAAAATAAAGACTGATTGTGTCCAGCAATGGTTCAAGAAGGCCGGCATTTCTGGAGTATCTGACGATGATGTCAAGAAGCATTTTGGAAAAGATGGCGGCTTGGATCTTAACGAGTTTAAGCAAGCAGTTGAAAAGCTGGCCAAGGATAAGAAAAAAGAAAAAGAAGAAATTCTGAAGAAACTGGCTTCTGCCTTGCCATCCGGAGGTGCAATGGGGAAGATGGATGACACCCAGGCTAAACCGGCTACACCGGGTAGCGGAATGAATTGCTGAACTTGCATTGCGTAAATTGACTGCCAGCTGTTAGTTAAGTTACAAGTTTATTAAGATTTCGAAGTCTATGTTACGAAGAAGTAGCTCTAAAATGTAAACCCGGCTAACTTCCGAGTTCATTTTACAGACATTAAAATTGCCTAGATAAAAATGTGTTATTGATTTTATTAATCAACTCAAACTTAAGGTTTCCATTTTCAAAATTAAAAATTGCACAAGAACAAACTTCTTCTAAAATTTGCTGAATTAAAAAGTTTGTTTATGTTCTTAAGATTTTTTTTTTTGCATGTGACATTCTTATTAATTTTAAGATAGAATATAAAGCTCAAAATTCTGAACAATATTTCTTTAAATTCTTTCTTTTAGTTATTTAAAAGAAACTAAAACAACTTTGCTAACATTTATGTGGATTTTTTCTTTTTAATTTGAGATCGAATTTAGACGAATTTTTTATTAAATTTTTGCCAAATATGATGCCGTCATTCTTCATAATTTCACCATTTATGAAGAACAGCCATACTGCGAACTCTCAGTGAGATTTCTTCGTAGAATTTAGTTTTATTTTAAATTTTCAAAACCAAAATTGACCATTCTCTTTCGAAAACTCGATCAATATCCAATATCGTTTGCTTAATTAATTAGCAGTTCAAGAATATATAGGTAAAATTGCTCGTTTTATCAAATTAAAATACTCTTTCGTGCAACACATGACGACAATTTCGGATGGAGATAAAGTTTGTAATTTCAAGATGATTCTTTTTGTTTTACATATTGCTAAATATTTCGAAAATATAGGGTTTTGCTAACTTTTATACTGATACTTATTTTAGAGTAAGTAGTTCGCTGCATTTATAAGAAATTGACGACATTTTCAAAAAGCTAAAAATGCTGCCAAACGAATATTAAGATTTGACTGCCTGTTTTAACAATGTATAATGCATGATTTTTTTCATCCCGAGAAAATATATTTGTATCTTCAATAGTCATACATTATGGTAAAAACTACTGAAAAAAATTAACTTCATTGGAAATTAAATAATTTTAATTTGTTTAATTTTTCCATATTGCAAAACAACATAATTCCAATTTTGATAAGAATGAGTAGAAAACTACTAAACATATTTTAAAATAAACCTCTTGAACCATAATTATTTTTTAAACAATTTATCTGTATTTATTACTAATAATATTATTATACTTTGAATATTGCCAAAGACGTAATTTCACACACACACACAAGTTAATAACTTCACTCTTTAATTTTGAATTCACTTTTACTACTGTCATCTGTGAGGGTTATTCGTATCTAAAACATCAAAATGGAATATAATAGATGAAAAAATACAGATTTGTCGAGAGGGAACTCTACTTTAATGGAATAAAGGGGATTGTGTTACTTTCAGCCATATGGCAACAGTATGCATTTGAGAGTTAAAAACAAGTTGGTTTGTTACAGAATCTGTCACTTACACCGCTTCCACACAATATTTACGCTCAACAGGAAACATACTAACAGCACCTCAGAAAGAAATTCGCCAAACAGGGCCTTTAGCTAGTTCTAATTCAAACTTTTATAAGCCAAAATTAATGATTGTCTTTAATCTTCTTTTGAAGATTTGATAATTAATCTTTATCGTTTGCTTTTTTTTTGAAGTTCGAAGAATAATGATGTATTTTTTTAAATAAATATCTTTTTGAAGCCTCAAGTTTACATTTAGAAAAATCAATTAGTAAATGTTGCATTAAAATAAAGGCGAAACTTTTCATATTTTTATGCAAATTTAGAATTTTTTATGCATCTTTCTTCATTCATATATAATGAACCTTCAAAATAACTTTATTGTGCTATTACAACAATCCAAATTGAATTATTACACAAAAATAAATATTTTTCAAGAATTTTATTTTTATTTTAAATAAAGTTTTTCGAACGTTTCATGTAATGGCAACAGTGAAAATCTTGAATATAAAAGGAATTTGCATCTAATTTCAATGTAGATTAAATTTTTAGCTATTTAAATTTTAAATAAATTTATAATTAGAAATTTTTAATCAAATTTGGAATGTAGCCTAAACTGATTTTTTGCTTCAAAATGACATATCCCACTTGTTTGTGTGACTTTTGGTTCGTTCTGTGAAAGTGGGTGACAGACGGACAGACAGACGGACTGCACGATTATAAAACCTTCCACTTTTTACGTTATAAACGTAGTGTGGAAGCTAAAAGTGAACTTTTTTGCACCTTGTTATAAAAAAAAACAATTATAGTTCAAGAGGGTTATTTTAAAATATATTTAGTAGTTTTCTAGCCATTCTTATCAAAATTAGAATTTTGTAGTTGGTTTGTGCCGTATGGCAAAAATTTTAAAAATTGAAATTATTTAAATTCCAATGCAGTTATTTTTTTTTCAGTTTTTTCACATAATGAATGAGTATTAAAGATACAAATATATTTTTTCGTGATAAAAAAAATTATGCATTAAAGGGTTAAATTTTTCGTAGTGGGTAGAATTCAGGTGTTGGCTCGTCACCTGACTGTGGCTCTAAAATACGACGCCCGTCGCCAATAGCCCACGTGTAGCTCTAGTGCGACGATAATTTAAACCTAACCTTACGTAGTGGGTAGGGTGACTCGAGGAACAAAATCTCACAGTACTGTTTATTTTGTTATTCCACTAACTATCTATAAAAGTATAGTTAAAATAGTCTAATTCAATTTTCCATAGCTTTTCAAACATAAAACAATGTAGTAAATTAAATATGTTTTATAGCAAATTTACTGATGAGTTCATATAATAAATGTTAATCACTGAAATAAAAATGGTCAGAATAGAATTGATCGCTACTGTCAAAATAAATGTACAATGTACACAATGTTACCAACAGTGAAATGAAATTTGAATGTTATTTCAACAAATATTGAACATTGTGAATACAGATAGTTTTTTATTTATTTGTTTGATATTAGATCTCCAATTTTAGTTAGCAAGGAATTGTTTATTGATCATATAAAACTAGAGTGACAGAGCTGACTTTATGTCATACTTTCGTTGATCATATTTTTAAATTGACTGTCCCAAATAAAAAAAATGCAATTAGAATTTTATATAAATGTAAAAGAAATAGACTGTGAAATCCAAAGTGTACAATTTAAAAAATTTAGACTTAGAATATTGATTCTACAGTTGCTTTTTCGTTGATTCATACCACTTGTAGAGTTCTTGTTAATTTATAACTTTAAAAAAAAATGAAAGAATTTTATTTCGTATTCAAAAACACATATAACAGTTATTCCAAAATAGAGCCTAAATTCTATATCCTCAACGTATAATCCGAAGCAGACCTTATGCGTGACTTGCACTATAGAAATGAAGCCAAGATAATGCCAATCTCAACACACTGTTACGTGATGGAATATGAAGTTGGCGACTGACCAACACATTGACATTTACATTATCGCCAATGATACACACTTCAAAACCTTGGTAGCAGAGGCTATGTTTGGCTAGTTTATCGCTGTAATATAGAAATGAATTGACACAATAATTTAGATATTATATTTTTAGGATGGAAGTTTTCAAACTTTATTCGATCCAAAATTTGAAAGATATCCGACTTACTGATCGAGTTCTTATCCCTTTATTTCCTTAGAGCAAAAAAGATTTTTTCAACTTTCATAAACAGTATTTTTATTCAACTACAATTCAAATATTTTAAATGCAAACAAAGAGTTCGAATTATTAAATCCTTAGGATAGATACCTATACTCACATAAATTTCAATTGTAAAGATAGGCAGAGTAATGAAAGTGTAAAATATAGAAAGGTATGACATGCAAATACCAAGTGGAAACGAATTTGTTTTAATCGGACGATCAAAACAGAATTTGGAAAGAGATATTAACGCAGACAAACGGAGAAACTCTCCAAGATATTGATAACTACTTTCCTTCTATTTTATTTTTCATTAAACGAGTAATCATAAGGGTTTAACCTAATTATAACAATCATATTTATTAAAATAGCATGTTTCAAAATCCACCA
The DNA here is from genome assembly GCA_023701765.1 of Hylyphantes graminicola. Taxonomy (NCBI): domain Eukaryota; kingdom Metazoa; phylum Arthropoda; class Arachnida; order Araneae; family Linyphiidae; genus Hylyphantes; species Hylyphantes graminicola. Next base: position 30,052,269 of record CM043119.1, read on the forward strand.
TTTATCCTTTACTGTTCTTACTTTCTTAAATTAATTAACGTTTTACTGTCACGTTAGTCTAATTCAATGATTGCTGTAGAACATGGCAGGTGTAAATTAGAGATGCCGAAATTGATACTGCAAAACTCATTTCAACAAAAGTTTTATTTTCACTATATATTGTTATAAATTCAAAAATGCAATCATCATAAAGTTTTGCGCCATCTAGAGAATAAAAATTTAACTAAATTTGAAACAACTTGTAACAATGATCAGATTTAAATTGAAATTAAAAAAATATTTTAACAATGTAGTTACCACTCTTTTAAGTAATTGATTTTAATCATAATATAAAAACTTCAGATGATTTTTATATATTTGGAGCAGAAGTGTCCATGGTTAGAGCATGGCACTTCATTGCACTTGCTCCCCTCCCAGCTGTGAATGGGCACCTGAAAGCGCAAAGTCACTGTGAGGGCTCCTGGTTGGTTCTGGTGAGTCTGCCTGGTCTTTGTCGTAAGTAAGGGGTAGGGGCCGGGCTCTAACCCCATCCCCGCTATTTTGCGATTTAGAAGTATTGCACGTATGTTTTAACTTTTACTTTTGCAAATTTTTAATAATAATTAAATATGTTCTCGGTGATCGCTGCATAATTGATCATTGGTAATAATTTACTTTTATGAAAAATAAAAAAAATAGTATTTATTGGAATCAGGGGGGGTTCCAATTAATATCAAATAAAAGGACCCTGTACTCAAAACGTTTTCTTTAAATCGAGGCTGACATAGATTTTTTGCAAGCTACCTTTTGCCCATGTCGATATTTTAATTACCTTATGCTTCAAAAAATATTCCTTTAATCAATGACGTAAACTATTAAATGCAGTTTTTGAAACTCTGTAATATGAAACCCTTTTTTATAAAACTTTATCATGGCGCCATCTACTGATGGAACTCACATGAAAATTAATCTAGTTACATACTCAATGTAAAATATGTTAATAAGAGATGCTTTAGAAATAAAACAATAAAAATAAATGGACTTAACTTAAAAAATATTGTGTCCAATATTTTTATTTCGATTTTAAAGAATTGGTTTCACAGACACATCAGCTTATAATGCAATCCTGAAACCGTAATGTGCTATATAGATCATTTACTGTGACACAAATTCATTTCTTGAAAGTTTATAATTATTTTAATTTTGTAATTATAATTAAATTTTAATAAATTAATCCATTCCTAAATTTAATAGTCATTATATATTCTAAAAGATGTGTGTTTAATGCTTAAGAAATACAACCACTCATTGAATTTTAATGGAAATTTAAATTAGTTTTAATCCTCGATCATAAATGGTGTGTCTTTTTAACCAGTTGTGCAATAATGCATCGTGATTCATAAATTTTTAATTTTCCTTCTAAGGAGTCAAACTCGTGAGAAATGGATTAAATGTAATCTTGATCAATTAAAAACCTATTTTTGATTATGATTTTGATAAATTTCAGTTATAAATTGTTATAAATTTAGCATTATAGAATGAATCTTTTGTCATATTGATTTTAAATTAACTCTAAATTCCATTTCCTAACCTTATGCACTATTTCTACCTTCAATTCTAAAGTTTTCATGAAAAATTTTCCCATTTAATATACCATTCCATATTCATTATTTAACTAAATAAACTCATTACAGTAACACTTATTTTTTTAACATAATAAGAAAACACTCATTATTATCACGATCTTCTTAATACCACTACCAAAAATGATGAAATTTTAGTTTTTCCAAAACGAAAACATCACATTTGACCTTTGAAGTCTCTTCAGAAATATCGAAGAAAGCTCGTCAATTTTATCTCATTACCAATCACAATTCACAGAGGCCAGCTTATGAAATTTTCCCACCCGTTTCAATGATGTTAAAAAGTATCGAAGTTTCGGTTTGACGAATTGCAACTGTCGAGAAACTTCTTATATTACTTTATGCTAACATAACAGGTTTAAATTCCTTAAAATTTCCCGGGTTTCAAATTTCAATGCTCTATTATTATTCAAAAAGAATTAACAATTATCAACACTAACAATCTAAACTTAAATATTTTAATTTTAATACGTTAAACAGAATAATAGTATTTTTGTGTTCTGAAACTTAAATGGCGATAAATATGCAACGGACATATACCCTCAGTTCATTTTGCACAGGTTTTTCAGATAAAATTATCAACTATTCATTTTGTTTATTTTTTTCTCTATGCCCTCTAGACCCCAGCAAAATCCTACACATATTCTTCATATAAACATGTTTTTCAAACAAGCATACGTTAAAAAGTATGTTTTACAAGTAATTAAAAAAAATTAACTTTTAATAATTAGCAAAGGGCACGTCAATTTCGTGGAATTTGAATTCTTAAGCAATATAAATACTCATTTTTTGATGGTATGAATGAATAAATAAACTGTATCACACTTTTCGTAATTAATAGTTCTTTTTACCAATGTTTTTAATGCAAAATGTCTTTCAAATTTGCTGTTGAAAAACATTTTGCTAAATTCGCTCATTTTGTCGTCTTTTAATATCTTTTTCGTTTACAAGCAGCGGTAAAATGTTTTTTGATAAATAAAAAAAATGCCAGCTGCCATTTTATCAAACCATTGATCGCAATGTTTAGGAATGTATTTCATCATAGAAAAAGTAAGTGTTCGGCAAGTAAGTAGTCAAAATGTATTTCTTCTGTTTAATGAATGTGCAAGGACTGTTTTGAACCTTCACCTAGGATTATTCATCCATAATTATGGTAGATAAAATTTGCGGAGGTTTTTTTAAGTACAATTTGCTTAGTTTTTTTCTTTAGACCACAGGTAAATTTTGTGTCTGAAGAAAGTAAAATTCTAAGAATTTTGAAGATGTAAAGGAGGAAAAATTAATATTCAACCGCTTTTTTGTGTTCTATATGCAAGCTTTTTTAAGTGTATTTCTTTTTTATCGTTTTAAGTCAATCTGTTCAGTATTATTTTAATATATTTCATATTTTGAAAAGTCATACTTTGTTAGCAAAAGTATAATTGAATTCACAAAAACGTAGTACCAGTGTTGGTAAAACAATATGCATCATTATTAAATTTTGAAAAATAATAATTTAAATCCGAAGAATGATAAATAATTACTTGATTAGAAATAAAACACTTCTTAATTTAGTTTGAAGTATTATCAAGAATAAGGACATAAACGTCCTGTTGAAGATCATTTCAAAAACAATTATGTGCCGCTCCAAAAGTAGATGAGTTTTTCCACTCAAAACCAATGTGCACTTGTGCTAGCATTTTTTGATGTTTCAGATTTAACTGAATAACAACGGGATAACACAATTATGATGTTTTAACGTAGTAAAATTAAAATGTTTAAATCTTATGTAAACTGATATGGACAATTGGACACACTCAAAGACATTCTTGCTAGTACTAACATTTATATCTGATAACATGATATTAATATTTTTTCGAATATTCAAACTAGATAAGTTAATTTTTATATTATTATACGTTTAAAGAAAGGCAATATCTTACAGATGTTTCTTGGCTGCTATGTAAATGGTATAAAAACCAAATAAAATTGTAATGAATTACAGTAGTTGTAGAATGCACGCAAAAAAATTTCACTTATGTCAACAGGAAGTTTAGCTGAAATTTGATAAATTCGAGTTATCTTAGTGATTGCATAAAAAAAACTAACACCCAAACAACAAACCTTGTTCACCTCATATGTGTGGGTAGAAATAAATCTTACTATCTGAAGAAGCTTCTCTGCATGACACCATTTGAAAATACCACATTATCTTTTAATTTTCCGTATAAAAAGGACTATTTAACACGCCGCGTGGTACTGAATGGCAGACTCATGTCGCCCATAGTGAAAAAGCCTTATATATTATGACATTTCGCATTGGCCCTTTTCAACTTTACAAAATAACGCATAACTTCCTATAAAAGTACCGAATTATCTTTCAATTTTCACTTTCAAAAAGGATTATTTACCACCCCACATTCATGCACTCTAAAAAATGAATGCTCAAAACCGATGAAATTTTCCTTAATTTGACGAATCCATTACTGGCAAATGCTCCGACTTTTCGTTTCCTCAAATTGAGGAAATTTGAATCGTCATTTTTATGAGGATTTGAATGTCGCCTAATCTAAAGAAATATTTCGTCATTTTTGAGCATGTGAGTACAACAATGAGATTCTGTTTCCTCAAAATCAAGATACAGAATCGGCAAATCACGATCGTAAAAGTGAGGATTCGCGTTTACTAAAAGTCACGCGATAGTTTGACGAAACAATCCTCAAAATTAACGAAATGAGACTAGAGGATTCATGAATCGTCAAAAATGAAAGTGTTATTTCTGAGAGTGTGGTATTCAATTCCAGACCCATGTGGTCAAGATATACTTTTTATTCTACATCATAAATTAGAAAAAGGGCTTGCATCTTATATTTAGGACATTAAACTTCAGCCTTTGTAACTGGAAGTACAGAATTCCAACTAGCTAACAGGAAAACAAAAAGAGAAACGAAACTTATGAGATCTCGGTCTCTTTTGCGTGACCGAAATACAGAAAGAGGGTCTTGAGATCAAAGAGTGATGAGTTATTGCTTCTTAATCCCCTGAGGGGTCAAGAAATCACGACCTTCCGGTCCACACTTCTGTGTCAAGGGTTCCTTTTTACAGAAGCTTAAACTCAGGGTCGGAGGTTTGGGCGAGGTTTGAATTTCAATTGCATAGAGTTCTGTTGGTTTGACGAAATTATAACTTTTCAATTTGAGAATTCCGAGTGAACCGGGAACTATGCATGTAGAAGATAGTACAATAATTAATAAAGAAATAAACGTCATTATGTTATGGTCAGCCGAAGCATCGTCCCTACTATAGCTAAGGCCCTTTTTCCTAAAGTACAAAATTCGCCAACCGAAGCATCGTCCCTACTATAGCTAAAGCAATTTTTCCTAATGTATACAAAATTCGCCAATAGCCCTCGTGTAGCTCTAATGCGACGACAATTCAAACCTAACCTTACCTAATGTGCATATTTTAATGCGTTTTATTATAAGACATAATAATTAAATGGAATAAAAAAGAAAAATTGTGAAAGACAATTTCATGGTGGTACTGCTATTAGTCCTCTCATTGGACACTCGAAAAGGTGTAGAATTGTGACAGAAATCAATGAATAATGGTCGTAAACCACCAAATATTCCAAGAGATCTGATTATCCCATTAAATCCAAGAGGCCCATGTGGACTCATGTTGCCCATACTGAGATATTTTGGTCACAGCCCATTGCTCAATATTTTTATTGATTTTTGAATTTTTGCCAAGAAGCATTCCTTCGTCTAATAGGTGTTTTTGTAGAAATGGTATCACATCATTGTGATCAATGGTCCTCATTTGAGATCGTTTCGAATTGAATTCACAATTATAGCATAAATGTGCAACTGAATTATTTATTAGAGCAGTACTTCATAAAGTCTTTAAATTCTACTCAAAATTAGAACTCGTTTTTTATTTTTTAAAGTTTCATCGAGTCTATACAACTAGATAACTATTTTTGTGCCACTTCAGTAATGCTGTATAGAATATATATCAAAGGTAGAACTAAATCGTCTTAAAGATAAATATATTATAAAGTATACAAACCTATATAGTTAATTTGTTAAAACACGGAGTTTTTCATTAGAGGCAAAGATAGAACTCAACTTCATAAAGCAAATATCAGTTAGGATGCTGTCACACCAATAAAGTAATTTGGAGATCATTGTACTTAGACGCCTATGAAGTGGGGTCTGCTGAAAGAAATGAGTTTTATTAAAAGGTCAACTTTGAAGACTGGGCGAGGAATATGTGGGTAAAAAAGAAAGGGTTGTGCTGGCGCATGAACCCAGGATAAACTGTGACCTGGTGTGAATGTAGGGCAAATACACCTTTATGAAATAAAAATAATGTTTATTTAAACGTTCTCTAACTCCCTTTCACCAGAAATTAAAATACAATAATTATTTTTATCTATGAATTTCTCATATTTTCTTTATAAATTGTGTTTTTCTGGGTTGGAAAATTTAAATACAATATGGTAGATTATATTAAAAAAAAAATATGACACGTACCTAAATTATTGTATACTCGGTTTGTTTATGAAATAATGATTGAAAAACAGCAAAAAGGGAAAAAATTATGATTAGGACTGTCCCTGAAACGGCATGCTATTTTTAAATACGTATTAATAAAAGTTAAATATTATGATACTTGAAGTCAGTAAATGAAAAAGATAAAATGTCTTATTTGCAAACACAAATGTCAAACATTTACAATAGAACTTTTTTTTTATTACATGCATACATTTTCAGCGGAAAAGTTATAAAATAAAATGTTGCAAAGTTGTTTAGTAAACTAATGAGCAAATCTGATGAAAGTAATGTTCTGAGTTTGATACAAAAAAAAAAGTTTCAACTGCAGTTATATTTTTTGTTTACTAATTAACTCATATTTAAATGTACCATTTTTAACTTTTTTTTTAATTTCAGTAAAGGATTTCTTTAGTAATAATGTATCACTACATCACTCTCTTGTACTTTACAAGTTTTAATCAAATTATTAATTAAACTAACATTGAGTTGGCATGTTTATGGTGACGTAATTCCTTTCAGCTTTCATTACAACGCTTCTTTTGATCGGTCCTCTAAATGGTGCTTTGCTTTCACGTGACATTTATTCGCGAAACGGGGCTCTAGAACTCATGTATTTTCACCCTGTTGCCACTCAAGACCTGCAACAAGCCTTATTGTTGAATTTTAAAAATTATTCTTTAAACAAATAGATACATGTCAGACAGTTTGCATTGATTTTAAAGTAGGATAACAAAACAGTAGTACGAATTCTCTCCTTTCTGGAGTCATTAAACCAATTACATTAAAGACTTGGAATCTGTAACCGGAATTTTATGATCTTATTTTAATACCACTTTTTATCTTTTTCGAATTCCAATTTGTTTGGATATCCCAGGTCCCAGGGATAAGAGGACGTCTGTTAAATAGGCCACAGAGGTGTCCGACAGTTATTTAATCGACAAGAATAGCAATTGTTTATTTTACGACGATGTTTTTCGAGCATTTAAATCGCTCTTTATGAGGTTGAGATGTGGATCAATATATCGCGTGCTCCAACAAAGACTTCGAATGAGAGGAAAGACTATCGATTGGCAAACCTAATTGGGGACATACATGACTGCAGCAAACGGCAAAGTCACTTGTGTTTATGCATTAAAACAAATGTTAGAATGGACTATTAACTACAAAAAAAAACTTGCAAGGTTTGTTTGTTTCTTCATAGAACACATAAATGAGGGGTATATAATCAAAAGTCACTAAATCCAAAAAGTAAAAATATGGGAAATCGCAAAAAAACTGTTTTCAATACCTTACTATTGTATAGAGTAAAGGTTACTACATGTAAATTAGTACAAAAATTACATCTATTCACCTTTACTCTATACACTAGTAAGGTATTAAAAGCAGTTTTTTTGCGATTTCCCATATTTTACTTTTTGGATTTAGTGACCTTTTGATTCTATAACCCACAAATGTGTATATTTACCGCTCAAAACCTTAAATTACACTAAATTGACTTGCTTCTTATTATTATGTCTTATTAATTATAATTATTTAGTCACATAAAACGGGTTTATTTTTAACCCCTTTGAGACGAAAACAAGCTATTCTAAAATGTTTTTTTTGTGTAAATAAAGTGTTTGTTTGACTCCCCCCTCAGAAAATGTTAGGGGTATTTTTTCAAAATTACTTGCAACATACACTTTTATGTGTATATTTGTGTGAAACATATGTTTATGAAAATAGTATATGTGTAGGGTTTGTTTTTCAGGAGTGAAGAAGATAAAGTACATCAAGGCAGTACAAGGTTTCTCACAACTTGTTCTTGAGTGGAAGTATCAATATTTTTAATAAATTCGATGCCAGACTTCAAATTACAAGATGTGATTGGGAGTGAGTTAGATTTTGCGGCAATTTTAACATCAAATATACGATTGCATTTAATCTTGTTAATGTACATTATTGACAAGTATTTATAAATATAATCATTGTGTGGCATAATTGTATTTACGAGAAAGAAGGAGATAAGTATCCTAAAGTGGGAATCTTTCTCATCTTTCTAGAGATTCATATTCCTCTTTTATTGTTAGATGTACTGGTCATTTATTTAAGTCGTTTAAATCTAATTATTATCAACTTAAAATATTTCTTTTTTGTTGTTGGACATTTCGAGGTATGGGGAAACTGTTTTCCCTTCCGACAGCTATCTCAAGAATGAAAAGGAAATCCTTAACTGATAAGGGTGTGATTGTTTGCTTTATAATCTAATGGCTTACGGAACTTTTAAGAAAGTTAAATGTGTACTGAATCTAGAGTTTTAAAAACTTTTTTAATGTCATCTTAATAAAAATAATTTTTTATCAAAACGACTATTACGTTTAGTTAGTTTGAATTATCGTCGCACTAGAGCTATACGAGGGCTATTGGCGTAATTTAGAGCCACAGTCAGGTGACGAGCCGACACCTGAGTAGGCACCTAACGCAACCATTAAGGACAACATCGTGCGCAGCGTTGGGACTTTGGAGCGTATTTAAAGTGCACTCCCTCTACACGAAGTATTATTCGTTGAAAATTTTTGGCTGCATGTGCAGTTTATGGGTCGGCAGTTATTTTGGCGATGCCCGGACCCGAACCTGGGACCTTCCGCATGCAAGGCGAATGCCTAACCAACTGGGCTTCCCCCCCCCCCCCCCCCAGGACCAATACGTTCTCCAAAAAAGGGCTGAATGTAAACCTTTTAAATGACAATTTTTTCTGTAATATTGAAATGATAAGATTTTATTTCGTTTAAAAAAATTACCGAAAGTATTAACGTGTGTCTGTGTATCTGTTTGTATGAAATTTATCTTCGTCTAAACCACGAAACGTAGATATATGGGAACGGTGTCAAAATACACAGAAAAAAATGAAAATATATAATATGTATGCGTATATGAAATATGAAATACACACACACATTTCTGGTCCTATGATGTAAAAAAATTAAAATTTAGAAAACGCACTTGGGTTACATTGTAAAATATTTTATGGCCATATTTTAGGTCTTGAGTGACAACAGAAATGCTGAATGAAAATATATTATTTTTTGAGATTTTATTGCGGAATTTTAGTGAACTTGTTACCCGTAGATTAAGAATGTATTTGTTTTAAAAAAATATCGAAATTTGTATAAAAGATAGCCACCGTTTAAACTGTATTTAACTTTAAATAACTCTTATAAAAAATCTGCATTTCGTCATTACGTCACTGTTCCTCGAACAACGCTATAGGTTCAATATTATTCAGAAAAAAAAATTAATGGTTGATAGAAGTATTGATTTAAAAAATAAGCTACAACAACAATAAGTTTTGAAAGGAAACCATCATTCATTGGACGTAACTTCAAATGACACAAAAGATCAAAGGTCCCCATTAGCAAAAAGATGGTTAACACCTGTATGCCACGAGACAGAAAGGCATACACGATTTCTTCACATACCTTGCAGACTTGTTCTAATTAACTTTCCCTCCCACACTGAGTCACAGGAGTTAATGCTACGTTAAGGAAGCTTTATGGTATAATCTTAATTGAATTGCTAACTGAAAGAAGGATATCAAGTTCTACAGTGAGATTTCCACACAGTCTTCTTCTTTTAACAAGAGTTAGAAAAAAAGAAGCGCAGCGGAAAATTAACAAATGGAGTTGACTATTTGTTAGATTAAGCAACTATTTTGATTCAATAGTCTTCTTAGTCGAAAGCGACCTATGAAACGCAAGGGTCCTTTTTCTTCGGGCGTATTCTGGTAACATTTCCCCTAAATTGTAAAAACGTGATATCTGTTCACAAGCGCTGAAGCACTTTCACGATTTTTCTGCATCTATAAAAGAATTAGCTAAATATTTTTTTAATGTAAAGCAATTTTTATGGTTAGCTTGTAAGATGAATTTACAAGATAATTTTTAAATTAAATGAATTTACAAGATGATGCTCAAATCGAAAAGTTTACGAGAGTATTCTTAAATTGAATGAACTTGCAAGATAATTCTTAAATTAAATGAATTGAAAATAATTTATAATATGTTGTATTTACACTTCTGTTTTAAATTAAGCGCAATTTGGTTACTTTATTTAAGAAATGATATCATTTAAATAACAAAATTATAAATATATAATATATGTATAAAAAAACTTGGTATATGGAATTATTTCAAATGATAAATGAATTTTTTTATTTTCTTTTTTATGATGGTATCTATGATTATTAATCAGGTTATTTAAGCAAATTATAACTAAATACTAATTATATCCATTTTAAGAAAGGTAAATATTGTAAGATAAATAATAATTTCGTTATTTTGAATCATATCTTTGGTTCCTTGTATTATACAGGGTGGCGCAAATAAAAGTGGCTCCAGTGAAGAGATAGGAATACATTTAGATGCTTGACAATAAAAACTATTGCGCCATCTGGAAAGATTCCATGTCGAATTCATAAATTATTCAAGCGTCCAATGGCATAACCTGTTATTGCTTTGGTTGGATTGGATTAGTACCACATTAGAGCTACTCATGAACGATTGTCGAGTTTAGATCTTAGTGAGTATTATATGAAAACGGAACCTTATGTAAATTTTGTGTCTTGCAACCAATTTAAAATGTTTTGTATTAACAAAAAGAAAAAGGTTTGGTGTTCTAAGATAAATAACGGCCAAAATAATCCCTAGCGGGAACTTGACAGCTGTAGAAACCTTCAGATTTTTTCTTCATTCCAACTAGCTTGTCAAACGATAGCAGAGATACCGGCAAATAATTCGCCAAGCGTTTGTTTCAGCTTAATATTTGAGCGATCAATAGCTAAACTTGTCAAACCAGTTTCGGCATTGATTTTTGATTTTGCAACATTTCTATCTCATTCTTATCTCCATCACGGGGCCGCTTTTATATGCGCCACCCTTTACCTACCTATCTATTATAAATATTAAATGTTATAATAATAAAATAAAATTCTATTGCATTTATAACTATATATAGGTAAACAAAATATTAACCAAAAGCGAAGGATTTTTTTTAAATCTTAATTTATGCAGCTGTTATGGTAGTAAAACACGATTATATGTGTTCTAAATGCAAATTTCTTTAAAAACATACATATTTTTATCGATTAGATAAAAATGGGCACTTTCGATTTTTGTGCTTTCTCTTTTTCTTTCTTGGCTATTAAAATTTAATCAATAGTACTTACTACCCATCAATGTTTCTTAATGTTTTCTTCCTTTCTTTTATATTCTATACCTTTCCTTATTTTCAATACTTTCCTATTTTATGTGTCCACGTACATATGATAACTAAAGGACACACCTAACCCACTATTGATTCAAAAATAGAACACAGATTGTAATCGTTAACAATTTATTTATAAATCATAAACAAATAACTATTCGTTTTCACATTTATTTTATAGATAATATTAACCTAGAAATATTCAGAGACAAATGTAAACAATTTACCTTTCCTGATAGTTCAGTATTATAAAAAAAAAACCTGAAAAATATATATCAATTCACATTCAGTTATGAGTTTTTCAGAACCATAGTAGACAGTGCTGAATATTCATGATTCAGCCAACACTATCGATACTGAAAATCAATCCTCAATCGACCAATTCCAATAGAAAACGATCATATGTCCAATGCTATAACATAGTATATGAGCCTTTTTTCTAGTATAAGGCTGACAACCAATCGTTCTTAGAAGCGCCCAAAAGTCGTTGGTTGGTTGATTTACATATATTTTCAGGCTTGTGTGCTTGCTCAGAGAGCCGCTTATAAACCTTGGTCAAGTAAGACAGTCACAACACACACACATACGTGACAGATGCTGTCATCTACCACGCGCCACCTCCACAATTTAGACATGTCCCTGAAAGCGAGGGAAATAGTCTCCAGCAACCTGTACCCGTGGGAAACTGCGCAATGACCGCCCATAGGACTTTCGGACCCAACAGATTCAACGAGCACGTACTCCGCATATACTCGGTGAGTTTTCAGCGACCAGGTTATATAGCGACCAGGTGTGATATCTGCTCACAAGCGCTGAAGCACTTTCACGATTTTTCTGCAGCTATAAAAGATTTAGCTAAATATTTTAAATGTAAATCGATCTTTATAGTTAGCTTGTAAGATGAATTTACAAGATAATTCTTAAATTAAATGAATTTACAAGATGATGCTCAAATGGAAAAATTTACGAGAGGATTCTTAAATTGAATGAACTTGCAAGATAATTCATAAATTGAATGAATTGAAAAGTAATTTATAATATGTTGTATTTACAATTCTGTTTTAAATTAAGCTCAATTTGGTTACTTTACTTAAGAAATTATATCATTTAAATAATAATATTATAAATATATTATAAACATATTTGAGAAAAAAACTTGACGTATGGATTTATTTCAGGTGGACAAATGTTTTTTTTTTATTTTTTTTTATAATGTGGGAGCTATAATTATTAATCGTATTATTTAAACAAATTATAACTAAACACTAATTATATCTATTTTAAAAAAAAATAATTATTATAAGATAGATAATTATTTCGTTATTTCGAATAATTTCTTTGGTTCCTTGCATTATACAGGGTGGCGCAAATAAAAGTGGCTCCAGTGTAGAGATAGGAATGTATTTAGATGCTTGGCGAGAAAATGCATTGAAGCCCTCTGAAAGCCTCCAAGTAGAATTCATAAATTATTCAAGCCTGCAATGGCTTAACCCGTTATTGCATTGGTTGGATAGGAATAGTTTCACATTAGAGCTACTCATGAACTATTGGCGAGTTTTTATCTTAGTGAGTATTATATGAAAACGGAACCTTATGTAAATTTTGTGTCTTGTAACCAATTTAAAATGTTTTGTATTAACAAAAACAAAAAGGTTTGATGTTCTAAGATAAATAACGGCCAAAATAATCCCTAGCGGGAACTTGACAGCTGTAGAAACCTTCAGATTTTTTCTTCATTCCAACTAGCTTGTCAAACGATAGCAGAGATACCGGCAAATAATTCGCCAAGCGTTTGTTTCAGCTTAATATTTGAGCGATCAATAGCTTCACTTGTCAAACCCGTTTCGGCATTGGTTTTTGACTTAGCAACATTTCTATCTTATTCTTATCTACATCACGGGGTCACTTTTATTTGCGCCACCAACCTGTCTATTATACCTAAATATTAAATGTTTGAAAATCGAATATTATAAAATTGTATTGCATTTATAACTACATAAAGGAAAATAAAATCTTATCCAAAAGTGAAGGTTTTTTTTTAAGTCTGAATTTATGCGATTGTTATGCTAGTAAAACACGATTATATGTGTTCTAAATGCAAATTGCTTTAGAAACATACCTATTTTTATTGATTTGATAAAAATAGGCACTTTCGATTTTTGTGCTTTCTTTTTTTCTTTCTTGGCTATTAAAATTCAATCAATAGAACTTACTACTATCTATGTTTATTCATGTCTTCTTCCTTTCTTTTATATTCTATACGTTTCCTTATTTTCTATACGTTTCCTATTTTATGTGTCCACGTACATATGATAACTAAAAGACACACCTAACCCATTATTGATTAAAAAATAGAACACAGATTGTAATCGCTAACAATTTATTTATAAATCATAAAAAAATAACTATTCGTTCTATTCGTTGTCACATTTAGTTTGTAGATAATATTAACCTAGAAATATTCCGAGACAAATGTAAACAATTTCCCTTTTCTGATAGTTCAGTATTATAAAAAAAAAAAAACCTGAAAAATATATATATCAATTCACATTCAGTTGTGAGTTTTTCAGAACCGCAGTAGACCGTGCTGAATATTCGTGATTCAGCCAACACTATCGATACTTAAAATCAATCCTCAATCGACCAATTCCAATAGAAAACGATCATATGTCCAATGCTATAACATAGTATATGAGCCTTTTTTCTAGTATAAGGCTGACAACCAATCGTTCTTAGAAGCGCCCAAAAGTCGTTGGTTGGTTGATTTACATATATTTTCAGGCTTGTGTGCTTGCTCAGAGAGCCGCTTATAAACCTTGGTCAAGTAAGACAGTCACAACACACACACATACGTGACAGATGCTGCCATCTACCACGCGCCACCTCCACAATTTAGACATGTCCCTGAAGGGGAGGGAAATAGTCTCCAGGAACCTGTACCCGTGGGAAACTGCGCAATGACCGCCCACAGGACTTTCGGACCCAACAGATTTAACGAGCACGTACTCCGCATATACTCGGTGAGTTTTCAGCGACCAGGTTTTGATCGCGGGACCTTCCGATCCGTAGATCGCTACTCTGACCACTAGGCGCCTCACAGCCCTCCATAAGTGTCGTAGAATAACACTTGTTTTGAAGTGCGTGTCGTACTCTTAGCAATTAACCCTTTCAGTCCCAAAAATTTACTACACTACAGAAACATCTGATATTCACAAAATAAGCTTATTTTAGGTCAAATATAAGATTTCCAACAGAAAAAAAATTCATTTTAATTTTTTATATGGTTTTTGAAATAATGACAAAATTTTTTAACTGTGGAAAACAACAAAATAAAAAAAAATATATGACCTAAAAACCCTTCGAGTTATATATTTTAAGGTATCTGAACATATTATTAAAAAAAATTTAATAATTATGTTAACCGAAATAGTTTAAATTGTGTTTTAAATATAAGGAACTGAAGTGAACTTTTCAAAAATCAGGTGAAACGCTTGTTAGCTTTTTTCTGAATAAAAAAAATTGTAGTTCTGACTTCTATTGAGATTAATGTAAAATATTGTCTAATAGAACAGAGTGTGTAGAATCGAATGATGGGTGTTGGATGTCATAACGGGGCATAATTATTTAGAAAAAAAATATTGAAAGTGATGATGCCAAATGGCATCACTGGGACTGAAAGGGTTAACTCCAACGGAATTGGTAAGGAAGTTGAAAAGGACACGAAGAAAAAAATGCCCAAAGGCCAAAGCGTGAGGGCACTTTTTTTATGTGTATGAGTGGATGGTGCTTCATCATTGTCTAAATTGCTTTGTTAAAATTGTGCAGATTTGAGCTGCAGTGTATTTAAGAAAGACGAATGCTTTTTTACAGTTGTTTGTCCATTAAAGTGGTAATTAATAATTCTCTATATTTTTCTGAATTTTCTATCTTTGTTTCCTGAAGTTGTTTTATCTTAGAAATATCTGTTCCACTTCAAACCATATATTTTCATTGCAATGCCTTTATTTCGTTATATACGTTTTGTACACATTTGAATATTATCTACTTATTTTATCAGTTTTCTGATCTAATAACTCTTTTTAAAACCATTTAAAACACTCTTTATTAACTCTTTCAGTCCCACAAATTTACTACACTACAGAAACATCTGATATTCACAAAATAAGCCTATTTTAGGTCAAAAATAAGAGTTCCATACGAAAAAAAAATTATTTTAATTTTTTATATGGTTTTTGAAATACAGCCAGAAGTTTTTTAATTTTGGAAAACAGCAAAATAAAAATATATATATTACCTAAAAACACTTCGAGTTATATATTTTAAGGTATCTGACCAAATTGTTAAAAAAAATTGTTAGTTTTTTAGCTGGAATAGTTTAAATTGTGTTTTAAATATGTGGAACTGAAGTGAACTTTAAAAAAAAATTGTTAAAACGCTAGTTAGCTATTTTCTAAATAAAAAAAATAGTAGTTCTGACTTATATTGTTATTAATGTAAAATATTGTCTAATAGAACAAATTGTGAAGAATCGAATGATGTAGGTAAGGATGTCAAAACGGGACATAAACATTTGGAAATAAATATTGAAAATGATGATTCCAAATGGCATCACTGGGACTGAAAGGGTTAATAATTCTTCTTTTTCTTTTCTTTTGTGATTTGGGTTTGTCCGATACAAGGTACCTCTGCTTTGGGTAGTATTTTGTACCGAATCCTTGACAAAAAAGTTTCCTAGCTCCATTCGATTCGAATCTTCTCCTTTACTGATTAAGTCTATATCGGACCCTTAATAGAACTATAGTGCAGCTCTTTACATGTAATTAAGAATTGAATTCAGTCTAACAGGGTCAGGTTTTTTTGCAGCCAAACATGTTACATAATGCATTTATGAGAAAGACAATGAGCCGCTGTAGCTCAGTCATGTGAAGCGTCGTGCTCGCATCGGAAGGGTTGTGGGTTCTGTCCTAGGAGGCGCTAGCAATTCTGATGGTCGCTGGGTCGGCCCTTGTACTCGGCTAAAGACCGCCGTGTTGACTAATAGTGGTTGGGGCAGGTTAAATATGTCGTGGTCAAAAGTCCTCCATGTTCCCATATAAATTATTACTTCTGGGGGTGCTAGATCAGGGGGTTATCGGCCTCTGATCTGGATCAAAATTCCGATATGTGAGTGAGAATGGATGTGTGAAAGGGAACTTCCTGTAAAACGGATGTGTTATGCTGACTGGAAAAAGTCGGACTTCCTGCCTGTGGCGCTCAATAAAAACGGAAGCCACCCTCTTCGCCTTAAATCGGGTAGTCCTCTACTCCGGGCTCGGTTACCGAGCGGCATTAGAATCAACATGAGAAAGACAACTATCTTGCCTTCTTCTTTAAGCAGTGAGAAAAGAAGGCGGTAAAGCATCTTAATTCTGTGTATAAAAAGTTATAGAAGAGACAAATATCATCTTCCAAATTAACAGTAGATTTTCCTGTCCTGATAGAAGATATTTTTTTTACTAAATTGGCATTTTCGTCGGGTTTATAACTAGCATGGTCATTGTAATATATGTTTAGTATCCATATTATATTTTTGTTTGCAGTATACCTTGCATATTATCCATAAAAATTTATTTTATTATAAAATTTTATTCAATTATTTTTATTAAATTACACATATAAGTAATGTTTCTCTAAACTTTACAAGCCCCCTTTTGTGTCTCTCTCACAGATGCACTGCACACATATCCTGTGAAAATTATGGTTTTAAATGAGCAAAAATACTACGTTTTCATTTAATAAGTCATTGACATCTGTTTGGTTTTAGT
Organism: Hylyphantes graminicola; assembly: GCA_023701765.1. NCBI lineage: Eukaryota > Metazoa > Arthropoda > Arachnida > Araneae > Linyphiidae > Hylyphantes > Hylyphantes graminicola. The sequence continues at coordinate 30,069,474 of CM043119.1, forward strand.
TTAATTGACGTCGAGCTAGCACAAAGAGGGTCATTACTGACAGGCCTCATGATTTAGAAAAACCACGATCAAGTAACGGAGCCGAAGCCTGAGCTGGCCGATTTAACGTACACCAAGCCCAAAGTCATGGAGCTGCTTATCAGTAGTATGCTTTGGGACCAGATAAAAAGTTTTTTTTGTAATTAATGTATCTGAAACATTGCAAAAAATTTATGCTTATGATATTTTTCCTGGTGTAGCATTAAAAAATTGGGTTTAGAAAATACATGAATGGGGGGTGGGGAGAATAAAGGGAATATATTTTCTTTAACAGTGTAGTTTTGTGCGTGAGTTACAGATGCTCTGTTATTCCTGTTTTTAGATTTTGTTTTGGTCTTCAACTCTAAAAGATATTTAAAAAAAATAATATATAATTACAAACTGATCAAACAATTATCCTTTAACCCCGATATGCGTTATAAACATTTCCACGAATTTACATTATATAGGTCGCAGACTTATTTAACAAACACACATTTCCCTGAAGTCACAAGAAAAAATATGCATTCTGCATTTTGCAATCCACTATACAACGTAAACACATAATCAAGCCCCTTGACGAACCACTCGCTAATTCATTACACCGAATCCAACGCCTTAAACGGCTCACTCTTGACCCCTAACACCGATTGTTCTACTCTGCGTTCTTTTTTCTTGAATTCCAGTTGTTTTTTGCATTTCGAATGGTCCTCAACACCCCGTTAAAGATAGGTGTGGGCTGAGCAGAGAAAGTTAAAGGATACGCCCGCGAACAATTGGAAATTTCTTCGAAAAATGGAACAAGCATCGGCCCATACCTCGGGCATGTGAGTACAGAATTGGAGGAATCGGCCTTGAGAGTGATATTTTTTTCCCGTTAACAGCTGCATCATGTCCGATCGCTTCAGGTGTCTTTCTGTTTGCCGATCTTTCCTTAGAGAGATGAGAGAAAAACGAAAGATTAGTTGGTTTTAACTTGTTCCCTTACACGAACTTCAACTGCCTCTCACTCTCAGAAATAACACTTTCATTTTTGACGATTCATGAATCCTCAAACTTCATTTCGTTAATTTTGAGGATTGTTTCGTCAAACTATCACGTGACTTTTGAGTAAACGTGAACCTCACTTTTACGATCGTGATTTGACGATTCTGTATCTTGATTTTTGAGGAAACTTAATCTCATTGTTGTACTCACATGATCAAAAATGACGAAATATTTCTCTAGATTAGACGACATTCAAATCCTCATAAAAATGACGATTCAAATTTCCTCACTTTGAGGAAACGAAAACTCGAAGCATTTGCCAGTAATGGAATCGTCAAAATTAAGGAAAATTTCGTCGTTTTTGAGCATTCATTTTTACGAGTGCTGTATAGTAACAATTTTATTTTTGCATTGTTAACCTCTTCAAAACGGAGTTTCAATACTAGGACGCATCTTCACATCACCCTGTATACCTAATTTTCAAGAATTTATACTTAAAAATCCAGTTTTTTCCAATAAAACATTGAGAAAGTGAACTGTTATATGCTTTCTATTTTGCTTAGCTTAACTTTGCAGATATATCGACTTTCCTAAAAAGAAATTTTTGTTCGAAGAGTTAATTCTTTCTAAAACATTCCAAGTAAAAATTAATTTACTAAAATTGAATCACTGAAAAATGAAAGCAAGTTTTGTTGTTAGAATGGTATGCTATATGATTTTTTCCCCTCTAACACAGTAGTACCAGTACAATTAAAGAATTTTACTTAAACTGAAAAATCTCGTGAAAAAGTTTTCCAACTATAATCCATTTAATAATAACAGTTTTCAAAATTGTCTAAACATTTTTTTTGTGTGTGTCAACAAGTTTCATAAAAAAAATTGCTTTTGTGTTAGAATTTAGTTTTCATGTGAAAAGTTGCACTGGCTGTTTTTTATTGTTTATTATCTATATTATCCACTTCTTTTAAATAGAGGACGAAAATATAATATTAAATATAAATATACTTTATCTGGGCATTATCTAGCATTTTTATGATATTCAATTGACAAAGGGGTGAAATATCCATTACAAATGTTAATATTTTCTCCAAAAAGTCCCAAAAGATTCCTATGCAAAAAATTACTTGTTGTGAACTTGCAGAACTAAATTTTAAAAATAACAAAATCAAACTACAGTGCTCTTTAAAGAAAACTTAAAATAATCAATACTCTTTTTCTTTTGTCCACTCGCCTAAAGTATTTGTAACGGCAGATCGCACGAAATCATCACATTACCACAAGAAACGAGAGAAGTTGATCGCAAAGGGTCAATTACTAATGAGGTTTGTCAGTGATATTCCGAAGGTGGAACAACAGATGGTGGTTTTGTAATTGAGAAAGTTTTTCCGAAAAGAATTAAGGTAGGTAAGTTTGAAATATCGCCACACTAGAGCTATACGAGGGCTATTGGTGACGGGCGTCATAATTTAGAGCCGCAGTCAAGTGACGAGCCGACCCAACACAACAGAAGGGCGACATCGTACGCAGGTTGGGACTTTGGAGCATATTTAATGTGCACTCCCTCTACACGGGGTATTATTTGTGGCACATCTTTGACTGCACGGGCCGTTTGTAAGTCAGCAGTTTTTTTTGGCGATGTCCGGATCCGAACCTGTTACCTTCCGCATGCTAGGTGAGTGCCTAACCGACTAGACCCCCCAGCCCCCGAAAAGAACTAGCGACAAAACTTTGCAGTGTAGCGTAATCGTTTCCGGCTGCCTATTTCTAGCCTCCAGTAGGAGCTTTAACACAGCCAATAACGCCTCGTAATTTAGAACCCTGGTCAAGTGACGAGGGACAAAACTTTTAAAGATCTAAAGGTTGTGTGCTATCTAGAGCACCAACAGCTGAGCAGTACCGAATCTGCATCACATAATAAAAGCAGGCCTGCCAACTCTCCAGGTTCTACCCACACTCTTAAAACAAACGAGTGGTTTTAACTCAGTCTGAAATAATTCTCACTTCTCCAGTGTCGAAAATGCACTTCTCCTACAGGAGTGGATCCTTTGTATGTTGAATCTGCGAGGAGATCGGGGGGATTTTAACACAGTCTGAGTTAATATTCACTCCTTTTCAGTGTCGAAAATGCACTTCTCCTTCTGAGAGTGGATTTCACTCCTTTGTTTTAAGAGTGCAGCAATACCATATTTGTAATTATAGTTTCTAAATTTCCGTATCATCGTGATTTCCGTATTCCGTTCCAACGGCCAGATTTTCAGTGGAGGGGGGGGGGCATTAAACTTTTTCTTAGGCGTTGGAGAGCCCAGTCGATTAGGGCACTTGCGTCTAGGGGTACGTCTAGCATGAGAAAGGTCCCAGGTTTGAGTCCGGGCATCACCAAAGTAACTGCCGACCCACACTCTTAAAACAAACGAGTGAATTTAACTCAGTCTGTGTTAATTTTCACTATTTTCAGTGCCGAAAATGCACTTATCCCATTGGAGGGGATTTCACTCTTTTGTTTAGTTAAAACTCCGGCAGGATCACTTCAAACGAGTGATTTTAACTCAGTCTGAGTTAATTTTCACTCCTTTCCAGTGTCGAAAATGTACTTCTCCTATATGAGTGGATTTCCCTCTTTTGTTTTAAGAGTGTACATTTAAGAGTGAGCATTTTCGACACTGGAAAGGAGTGAAATAACTCCTAAATCACTCGTAATCGCCCTAAATCGCTCCTAATCGCCTTAAATTCTCTCGCTTGCCATTAAGATTGATGGTGGTTTAACAAAACCAAAGAGTGGAATCCACTAGGAGAAGTGCATTTTCGACACCGAAAGGAATGAAAATTAACTCAGACTGAGTTAAAATCACTCGTTTGTTTTAAGAATGTATAAACGGTCCGTCCAGCCAAAAATGTCGGACGAACAATACCCCCTGGTAAGGGAGTGCTCGTTAAGTATCATTCAAAGTCCTAACGCTGCGTACGATGTCGCCCTTAACGGTTGCGTTGGGGTGCCAATAGCCCTCGTGTAGCTCTAGTGCGACGATAATTTACACCTAACCTAAATTTTCTCTTAGAGTCAGGAATACAGAAAATTGTCAATACCGAGTTAAACCCGGAGATTTGGCATGCGGGTTTCATTAATGTCATACTAGATCCATAGTTGACAGGTTGCTTTAAAGGTTCCCAGTTTAACAGATAACACTCTTAAATCGAAGCAATTAGTGAAAATTTTAGTAATTGTCTCTAAAGAAAGGAATACCTCAGTACGAAATTTTTAATTTTCCACGAAATTTTATTAAAAATTATCTATAATTGATTTTTAAAAAAAATCAAAGCAATCAATGGTTAATGGTAAAAAAATTAATACCAGACTTAGAATAAGTTACACTCTTAAAACGAACGAGCGATTTTAACTCAGTCTGATTGATTTTCACTCCTCCAGCAGTCTGGAAAATGCACTTCTCCTATTGGAGTGGATCGTTTGTGTGCTAAACCTCCGACAGGATCACTCCAAACGAGTGATTTTAACTCAGTCTGAGATAATATTCACCCCTTTCCAGTGTCGAAAATGCACTTCTCCAACCTGGAGTGGAATTCACTCTTTTGTTTTAAGAGTGTAACTTTTCTGTTTTTCTTTGCCTAAACAATGGAGTATTTGATACCGATAAATCAATTTCATAAATTTTCGCTTAGTTCCTTTCAGGATAAATACTATCCATCCGCTGATCGAAGCGATGTCATAATTCCAAACCTATAAGAGTTAATTTCCACGGAAAGTGTTGTTCCATGTAAATCGTCACTGGAAAAAAGGGTCACAAGATTACTCCCTATTCTAATAAGTGTAGGTGAAATGGTCATCTGTGATTTTACTAATGGTTTATTAAAGCATTTTATATCAACAATCATCTGTATCTACACAAATTATACAAATTAAAATAATAATTGCGATGTGGTCATATCCGTTGACTTAAAGCGTTATCTCTAAGTTGCTTAAACACATGAACACCATTACGGTTCTTTGTTTTCAGTTGATTTCGTCATTCTAGTAATTTATGCTACGATAATAAACCACTTATTTGAAAACATAGAGTAATTATATTTTAAAGCAAAAAGCATTTTTAAAAGTAAATGAACTTACTAAATGAATGACCCATTGCTCAATAAAATATCTATGGAAGTTCCATGACGTTCTGATTTTTTTTTTAGTTTCATTTTTGAAATCCTAGTTTATTTCATTTGTTAGTGATTTATTTCTCTTGGTGTAAGTCCAAAAGTTATGTGCAATTTAAATTTACGTCAAATAACTAAACATAAAAATATCGATGTAATCTGAAAATATTTTCGTTACAAATTATGAACAAACTAGATTTAAAATGATTCACTAAAAGCAAAATCTATTGGATTTTAACTTTGCATCAAGCTTAATATAATTTTAAAATTCTTTAGTTTAAAACTTTTAAACAAACATGCAATAAATGAAATGTCTTTTAATTCCTATTACCATGAGTGTCGTGATTTTTGAACCCTAAAGATGCCAATTTACAGAAATGGAACAAAATGGGAAGTGTAAAAAAATAAAAAAATAAATAATTTACTTCAATCTTGGTAAAACTAATTATTGAGTAATTAAAAAAATTACTTTGAAACAAACCAAATGTTCAGATATGTTTTTCAATACATAACTTTTTCATACAGTATTTCAAATACGCGAACAGGTCAGCAGTGCAAATTACCTATCAAACTGTTTTTATGTACATACTTAGTTTGAATATTATGTAAGTATTAAAAGCAACTTCAGTTTGCTTAAAATTATGCACGGTGCATCTTATGTTCAAATTACAATAATTATACGTTCAATTATTATTCATCCACTATGCTGCGTTCAATTATTATTCATCACTTAGTCACTCTAAAATCATTACCCCAAAGATAGCTATTATTAAGCTATCGATAGAAGCTTTCATCAAGCGTATGTTTCAACTAACTATTAAGAGAATTCTTATATGAATATTTATAAACATTTACCTATAATATTCACATCATTAAAATGGAGATGAAACGTGAAAATAGGAAACTACAGAGATTTAATTTTTTTATATCGATTTATCATAGGCGTTAAGCGGCAATTACCCACTATAAAGAAAACTGCTCCTGAACTTCGCAAGACTGTTCCACAAAAACTGAAATCACGGAAAAGTACGGCACGATTTGGACTTTCACATTCAACTGGAGAATATTTGCCCTTTTCCCATAAAGTAGAAGGGTACTGATGTCAGAATTTTCGCAATCAAAACATGAAATATTAATCGCGGAAATAATCAGAAATTTGTGTTATCATTTTTTTTTAACTTAAAAACTACTGTTAAGCAATATAAGCGTAACAATCTGATGTATGCCGCCAAGGTGGCGCAATGGTTAGGATGCTAGCCTTTGGAGCTGCTGGATTCGGGTTCGAATTCTGGTCAGGCATGGATGTTTGTGACCGTCAATAACTGTTGTTGTTTGTCTATGAGTTTTTGCCGTCTCTTTTTTTGTGTGTCTCTTGTGCTTGTGTCATTTCTGGGGTTGAATGTAATAGACCTAAGATCGCAGTGTTCGGCGAACTTGCCCCCCCCCCCCCCCCCCCAAAAAAAAAAAAAGTCATAAGTCATCTGATGTATCATTTTTCTTCTTGCTATATAAATCGTGCTTCTCTATATTTGGGGGGCAGCTTAAATATCATACAAACATTAATTTTGAAAACTAAACAAAATATAGCTTCCACATCAAAAGTGAGTATATGGGATTTGAAAAATGGCATCGTTACCATTATTTTGCATCAGGACCAGGGTAGATCTGCTTATAAAACTCTCCCTCTCTCTAAAACTCCTCTGCGCAACCCTGCCTATTAGTGGGCCAAGGCCTTCTGTGCCCATTTCAGCTTTCGTGACCAAGGGCTCTGGGGTGCTAGGCACATGTCCCGGTAAGGTGGTCAGCCTCACGCGGAACCCCCAGCGTTTAGTTCCCAAGCAAGCTTGGTACCCATTTTATCGACACTCAAGGGTTGAAAGGATGGGTCAACCTCGTCCAATCCGGGATTCAATCCCCGAACCTGAGGCGTGGCAATGCGAAGAATTACCAATGAGCCATTGGGACTCCAGTTCCGCTTATGCCTTACCAAATTACTTAACACAGTCAAATTGCATAAGTTCTTAAAAACCACAAAAATTGACAACAGTGGGCCCTTCCGCCTTTTGACAACATTTGAGCAATACTTGTATTACTCATCCGATGTCACAAATGGATCAATTAGACAAGTCAATGCTTCCCTTATCTTCACAGATTTCCCTAATTAGCAAGAATTGCATTTTGGATCCATAAAGGAGGTCAAACACGGACCATTTTCGCTGTGTGAGGAAGTGGCATATTGAATTCGCGGAAATAAGACTCCAGATGGATCGTATATTGTTTGAACGATATGTTTGATTATTTTGGTTAAAAGTCTGTCAGATAGCTGGATGTAATAAAATAAAAATCTATAAATGGTTTGTTATTTTTTAGTGAGGTAATAATGATAGCATGAAGTTTTAAGTGTATTTGCCTAAAATTAAAATTAATAGCTGGTAAAAAAAAAATTGGAAAGATAATAAATGGAAAGGGAAAGTGGCGACTCTTTTCTTTGAAATTTGAGTAAATGGTGCAATGACACTGTTTAGTGAAATCAATAAAATGTTTGATTGAATAGGACAGAAATAGCCACATTCAATGAAAACAAATAGCTGAATATGTAAAGTTTTAATGGTTTTCTTTGTTATAAAACTTTTTCATCAACGTTTGAATTGATAAAATAAAACAATTTTTAATTATATAATAATTTGATAACAAATGTATTTATTTAAAAATTTTCTTTCATTAAACGATGTATAGTATAAATGATTAAACTAATAGTTATTTTGTTTATAGTTATTCTGTTTAGAATGTTATTTTAAGTATATCAATAATTACAAAGTAAAGTTAATTATATATATATATATATATATATATATATATATATATATATATATATATATATATATATATATATATATATATATATATATATATATATATATATATATATATATATATATATATCGTATAATATGTGGAAAAGTAGTCAGTCATCAATCAACATATTTCAATTTTAGAGAAACGTAATTTCGCGAAATGTATGATTTCTCTATCATGAATTTTTTTTTCAAGTATTACATTTAAAATCTTATTCTATGTATTCAATTTGCTAATAATAATTTTATTCGATATAATTTACATATTTATTATATTTATCAATATCTATATTACTACTAAATTAATTACTACACTTGGATTCTTGACAAGCATTATTCTTAAAAAAAAAGTGTGTACCTATAGCATTGATAGGAATGTGTGAAATGTATTTTATAAAGATTAATTTAAATTTGTAATCCTTTTTCACAGCTCATATCTTAAAAGTATGTGCGATAGTCAGTTAAAAAATATATCTGTAAAAGAATTTGATAAAAATGCAGCTCAATAAAAAAATTTATAAATTGTTTGTTGTATGTTCAAGTAAAAGTAAACTTATAATAACTATTGATTTGGATAATTAATCAAAATACATTAGTTTTAAAATAATATTATTCAGAAGTGTTTGATAGATTAGAAGCTTATAGAATTGCTTTTTCTAGTTTTATACCAGATTCAACTAGTTACAAATAGCATAGCATTGTTACAATAGCAAGCATTGTTGATTTTTAACTCCTATAGCTTAGAACACCAAATATAAATATTCAAGCACTTGAACAAGTTTTGTTTATTTATAAGTTTGTAATCCTGCAGTGTAGCAAACGTTCTTCTACAAATTTAAAGATAAGATCATGCTTTAAATGCCAATTTTTTAATTTTTAAACTTCATATAGCAGATTAAAAAAAACCTGAAAATATACACTTGCATACGGTATGTGGAAAACTGAATTGTAAGTAAAGGTAAAGTAATTTCAAAATTTGAAATAAACAAATTTTTTATTAAAACTTATTAATAATAATAAGAAATATAGCTAAATAATTTTACAATTTTACACCTAGGTCTTGTTTTAAGTTCACATACTAATCATTATAAAACATGAAGTACAATATTTATGTAACAAGACTTTATTGAACTTTAATATTGGTTTTTATTTTATTTAAAACTGATAGATGACTCACATGACCTACATGCGCTTGTCTGATACCGGTATTCCTTTGTATAAAATATACACATCTTTTTTCACACATTAATTTTAATTAACTACTTACGTCCATTTATTTAAAAAGCATACTTTGCGCGAATATCCTTTACAATTATCACTTTTTGCAAGATTCGTCGATTTGATATAGGGATGAGATTTTTACACTATAGAATTTTAATATGAACTTTTGGCTTATGATCTCCTCTTACAAAACAAACTTTTGTTTTATAGCCACATCTTTAATTATATACAAAACCATAAGGATTTACAGAGTTCACTTTTTCAGAGTTCACTATTTACAAACAGATCTTTTGGTTGAATAATATTAATGACAGTTGCCTTTTTCATAAAAAATTTTAATACATTTTTAATGAAACTAATTTGAAGATATATTTTGGATAAATATTTTATAACTTCATTTTTAAACTGTCACTTTTACAACGAGGTTTTCGTCACTTGACTAGGGTTCCAAATTATGAAGCGTATTGGCTGTGTTAAAGCTCCTAAAGGAGACTAGAAATAGGAGATAAAGAAGACTAGGCATGGAAACGATTACATTACAAAGATGTTTTTGAAATATGCAAAAATGTTTTGAAAAGTCTTGACTCTTGGCTTACTTTTTAAAGCTGCGTAAATAATGCACCAATAAAAATACCCTCAAATTTTGCTTACTTTAGTATTTTAAACTTGCTAAGATATTTGTTTTTTTTTTTTTTGCAGACATTCTCACTTACAGAGAACGAACAATGTGTGCTATTGTTTCAAATTCTCAAGTCCAAGGACACAAAGGGTTTAGAGCACATTGAACCCAATATTAAATTTCTTCATATATTGCAACTGGCCTCAGACTATTCAATTTGAATTGATATACTTAATGATTTTTTTCTTTCCTAGAGGCAATATTCAAGGGCAATTATACTTCAGAGATGAATAGAAAAAATCTAATGCCAAGGTGAGGAATCAATTACCGATTGAAATTAGGGCGATTTGTGGATATTTTAATCGTCCGGGAAACAACCACAGGAAAAAGTAATTCGAAATGAATGACTTTCACTTTCTAGAGATTTGACTTTTCGGTTATTTTCAAAGAACAATATATTGTATTACTGACACTTTGAAGATTGTTCTACAATTATTAGCATTAGAAATATTTAAAAATGGTCTCTAGGACTTTGTGTAGATTATGATGAACCAATGGGAAAAAGGAAAACAGCAACTATTTACATTCCGGCGGTGTGATACAAACATGTGCTTTTATTTCAAAATTAATCTGAAACGTTAATAAATATTTTACATATTTACACTATCTAAACGACATTTTAAAAAAAGGAGAAAAAATACTCAAATCTGTCTCAGTAATCAATATGTATAAAAAAAATTACTTAAGTTCGAAACATGGTTATTTATTGCAATTGCATGTGCTCGGAACAGGATCCAAAACATCATTTCTCTTGTCCAGCCATCCTGGCAAAATTGCAGCAAATCACCAACTCGCCCTATGAAGACCTTTATAAGGACTACTGTCTGCAGATCGTTGAAGCTGTCTATGAGACCTTTGGTCCCATATAATCTTTTTCCATGAACACGACACCATCATCACCACATGTTTATACTCAAAACTACACATGGTATTCATATTTGAGCATGTACATGTTTCAAAATAAGTTACAATTTACTTTATTTACTCTTTCCTGAGTATGTCCTTGTATTAAAATAAGTACAAATTTATTAATATGTATACTAATTTCTGAGTATTCCATGTTTCGATGAGTTTCTGCGTCTGGCAATAAACGGAATATCCACGCTAACGCCGTCGGAACTTTGGTAGTAGGGACATAACTTCTATCATTCAGAAATTTTTTTCTCTCGAGTCCAATACGATAGCCTTTGAGCCGTCTACCCAAGCGAAGTTTACTACAATTAACCAATAATAAATAATTTTGTTTAAAACAGAGTATTCTGGTACGTATTTCATAATTGAAAGCATTTTTGGGTCTTCATATTTGTAACAAGATGTTAAATTTCAAACTGAATAATGAAAAACACAGATTCACTCTTATTTGAAAGTGCCATTTTTTTTCAGTGAATTAAAAACATTCAAAGAAAATTTTGGCAGAAAAATTTGCATTAACTCTGGATCTTTCTTCGATTGTAGTTGCTGAAATTTTAATTAATTTTCATCGAACAGTTTCTAGACCTTTTCAATTCCCTTCAGGTTAGTAAATGATATGCAGATATAAATTTATTTTCAGATAGGGTGTAGAAACCTTTTATTTTCTCAATTTCTCAAACAACCTAAAAGAAGAAAAGATGGGAATATTTCTTATGATGTCACGCTCTAAATACTGCTATTTCATTGGTTTTTTTGTTTTCTTTGACAAAGTGTTGAAACAAGCCCATTGGAATAGCGAATTTTAAAAAATTCTAGTGCTTTTCATCCATGATACTTGAAACTAAAATTCTGCAGTTTTAATAAATCGAATTGATTTTTAAATTGAAAAGTTCTTTTTCTTCATGATTGGAAATTGAATTTGTAAGTAAAATTTTTTATTAAACGAGGTGTAACTTAGTACAAGCATGAATTTTAAAAAGAGCTATTAAAATAAAACATAATATCATAAGTCATCTAACTTGGCAATTTATAAAAACAAAGCGTTTTTTTAAAGTTTTTTTTTTAACTTTTGTGCAGATTTCCTTTCAAATTGAAAATCACTCAAATCAATCAAATTATGCCACATAGCAAGAAGTTCTAACAGAACTAAAATACCTTACATTCTTGTTACAGAAATGCTTACGGAAATTCTTTTAGAATAATAATAAATGTGCAACATAACTGTAACCCAGAACCTCTACTACAGAAGATTTATACTCCTTAGAAAAAAAATTGCCAAACACAGCATCCAGTTGCAATTTAAGCTTAAAGGCCAAAATTAAATGTTCGTTAATTTTCTCTAGCAAATTCAATTAATATTCTTTATCGTTTGCTTATTTTGTGTATTTCGAAAAACTATTTTGTAAAATTTTGCTAGGGTTTATAAAAAAAAGAGTTATAAGTTAGTTTGAAAATCGTCGTACAAGAGCTACACGAACATGCGAACATCTATTGGTAAAATTGTGAGGTAAAATCACACCATCCGTTCCGGCGACATTTGGCGCGTTGGAAAATGCAATAAACGCCTGAAATGACGCAAGTTTCTTATTCTAGAATAAGTATCAACAAAAATCTGTAAAAATCTAATTCTTTCTTAATATTTAGTTACAAGACATCCAACTACTCCAAAGTGTACTAATGAATGAATAAATGTAAATCAAACTAACGAGATTTTTCTGAAAGTGGTCTTGCCGCTTTCTTAATAACCAAATAATGAGCAATCAAAGATTCAGATTGTGCTACATTTTATGACGTCATTTCAAACTGATTTATGTGACAAAATTTTTTACTTCAAATATGAATATCAAATAATTAAACTTACGCATGCTGTTGTCGATGTGGCATCAACGATATAATTTTTTTATAACATTGCTATGCTAATTCAATGGATAATTCAGCAACAGACATCAGACAGATGTTAATTACGACCTATCTACAGACAGACATAAAGCATGATTAATACGTATCTGAGGTTACCTTTACCTTTCTTAACAAAAAAATAATTTTTAATATCCAACGGATAGAATTTATTTTAGAAGGGAGGTACAGACAGACTTACATAAAGGGCCATCTACGGTGTCCGAGCCTTAGGTGGCAGATGAAAGGATTTTCAGTTAACAACACAATTTTCAGTTAATATTACATTTAACATTGCATTAAACTTCCAAACTTAAATTATTAATGTTTGAAATTATCAATTTGAAAGTCTTCTAAGCCGCCCCGGGGGCGCAATCGTTAGGACTCTAGCCTTTGGAGCTGCTGGCGTCGGGTTCGAATCCCAGTCAGGCATGTATGTTTGTGTCCGTCAATAAATGTTGTTATTTGTCTATGTGTTATTCATTTCTTTGCGACTGAAAAAACTATTTCTGTGTCTGTCCCACTTGACGAAAGCTTATAAGCGGTTCCCGGAACAAGCACACAAAATGGAATATATATGTACCATACAAGAAAGTCTTCTAAAAGGCCTTACAAGAAAAATCTCATTTTTAAACTCACGCAATGGATTTAAAATACTTTTAAACTCATGCAGTGGATTTAAAATAGTTCTAAACTCATGCAGAGGATTTAAAATAGTTCTATAATTATGCAGTGGATTCAAAATAGTTCTAAACTCATGCAGTGGATTTACAATAGTTCTAAACTCATGGAGTGGATTTAAAATAGTTCCAAACTCATGCAGTGGATTTAAAATAGTTCTAAACTCATGCAGCGTTTTAAAAATAGTTCTAAACTGAACAGTTTACACTTCTGGTCAGCCACTTATCAGAGGAACAGGTAAGAAATTCGAGGCTTTTCTTCTTCAGACATCCTCATTACTTTCTCTCGATGCCTGCTGTTCGATTTCATCAAAGCTGTTCCATCGGAAGTATGTCACAAAGAAACTTTCGCTACCCTTCCCCTAGGGCAGGGACAGAGCGATTGGCCAGAGACGCCCCGACCAAAATTGGGCCAGCTCGCAACTATTTAAACATCCCTTTGGGTATGGCAGAGTATCGTTATCGTTTGAAGTACGATTCGTGAAGTACCCACATCATGTTTGCTAAGGTATTTCAGATTCATTTTATCAATTAGATTTGTTTTAGAAATATTTTTTGTATAAAAGATGAGGATGTTTTTGTTATTTTAAATATTTTTAAAACTTGTTACATATTTTGAATTCAATTTGTTTTAAATTCAAAACATCATTTGATTGGTCTAAAATTTTACTTTTATTAAAAATTACCTTCAAAAATATTTCATAATAATATCATATTTATAATATTATTATTGTCGTATTTGCGTTAAGATTTTGTATTTAAATATGCTTTTAAAATTATAAATTTGTCACAATAGTTAAATTTAAAAAAAAAAGGAAATTTGCTTATTTTAGAAAGGATGTAGGAAATATTAGATAGAATCATTTTTTCCACAGTTACTTCGAAATTTTATTTTTTTAAATTAAATTTGAAAATACATTTTGAATTTCTTTTAATTATTCTTTTTTTTTTTTTTTTGGTTATAATATTTTTTTCTGTTACAATATTTTTAGTACTTTATTTTTTTTATTATTTAATTCGTTATACTATTTATATTTTGTGTAACAAGAAATTGATTGTTCCTTTTTTTAAATTTAATATGTCCATTTAATGTAAAACTAATATGATAAAAAAAACCTGTACAAATATTTATCCGTTTCAATATAATTAATTTCATTATAACTGTTTAAAATTATTGAAAATAAATGATGTTGTGCAAAAACAGTGAGGAAAAACTCAAAATAAAATACTTCATATTTTTTTTTTTTAAATGAGTTTCTTATGGCTGTTTTTTACACATTAAAAGTTTCCATTAATACATATCCATTATACATTTCCACTATACATATTTTAAAAGATGCCAATAGAAAACCTGTCTTCTTTGAAACATTGCTTTGTTTAACTTTAAAAAAGTGAACTTAACGTGTTTTGTTTGAAAACTACTTTAAATTATTATTTTTTTATAAATAAAATCATGTATTCAAAATAGTTATACCTGAGAGATGAATTTAAGAGAATAAATTATTAGACAATATCATAATGATTTTTTATTTTAAGTTTTTGTTTCTAACAAAACTTATAATATATTTCAATTGATTAAAGCATATATGTATCAACAGGTCACCCTCTTGTGCTTGGCCACACTGGCTGCAGCCCAGTATGCGCCCAAATATGATGGCCCCGCTTACCCTCACGCACAACCTTACGGAGCACATTACGTAAGTTTTTCTGAATATTTTTGAGTCAATCTACTCTGTAAAAATACACTCTTAAAACAAATGAGCGAATTTAATTCAATCTGAGTAATTTTCACTCCTCCAGTCATGAAAATTCACTTCTCCGAAAGGAGTGGATCCTTTGTGTGTTAAACCTCCAACAGGATCCCTCCAAACGAGTGATTCTAACTCTGTCTGAGTTAATATTCACTCCTTTCCAGTGTCGAAAATGCACTTCTCCAACTGGAGTGGATTTCACTCTCTTGTTTTAAGAGTGTACGTCCTGTTATATTACAGAAATTGTCTGTAAGTAGAGTTGCCAGAATATATCTATATGCTTCGGACAAGATCTGTGAACAGAATTTCCCCGTAGCCAGCCAATACAGAAAATATTAGTGCCTAACAGATACCTTTTTTGATATTTAGTTGATTGTTACCTAAGTTTAACAAAAATTGTTACCATCTAGTTCATATTTGGTTATATGTTTGTTTTTTTATATGTAGTTATCTGTCTGTTCTTTGATATTCAGTTATTTGCTACTGAATTTAAAAGTTTTTGTTAAAATCGATGTGAAGAAAGTTTTTATTCTAAACACATAATAGAAATATTACGATGTTCTCATAGTAAGCTGATAAAGTGATAAATATCAATTATGAAATTATATTCTTAACGGAAATTAACACCAATATATTCTTTTCAATTTTTTTTTAATATAGCCACATCTGACAATTTTGTTTCATTCAATTCTATGCCCTCATTGATATATTAAATTCTCATCCAATACACTTTATACATGAACACACTTTTATAGAGAAATGCACTTTTATACCTACTATAGAATTTTATATATTTCATACACTTTTATATATTCAATACACTTATAGGAAGAGAAACCCCAACCCTACAGCTTCGGCTACGACGCCAAGGACGAGTACGGCGCCACCCTCAACCGAAAGGAGGAGAGCGACGACTACGGCAACAAGCGAGGATCCTACGGATACACCGACGGATACGGCATCTACCGACAAGTCGACTACGTAGCCGACGACAAGGGATTCAGGGCCGTCATCAAGACCAACGAGCCCGGGACCGACAACCAGAACTCGGCCGACGCCGAAATCCACTCCGACGTCGCCCCTGTCAAGTACGAGGCAGCTCCAGCCTACGGCAAACCCTACGCTGCTCCCGCATACGCACCAGCACCCGCATACAAGCCTGCGCCAGTTTACGCACCGGCCCCAGCCTACAAGCCCGCATACGCCCCAGAGCCTGAATACAATGCCGCACCGGTTTATGCTCCAGCACCAGTGTACGCACCATCTGCCCCGAAGGCATACGCCGAGCCTGCTTACCCAGCTCACCAGGAATACGCACCCGCACCATACCAACCCGCTCACCAGGAATACGCACCCGCACCGTACCACCCTGCTCCAGCACCCTACGCACCAGTCCCCGTGTACGAGCAGAAGTCCTATGAGGCACCAGTGTACTCCGCATCTAAATACGATTCTGAACCAGTTACCTATTAACTGAAAAGGGTATGAACTGTATAAAAGAATGTTATTTATTTCAATTTCTATGTTTGTTTGTACTGTTACATTTGTAAAACAAATTGTTTTTTATTAACGTATTCTCATGAAAGAAGTGAATACACCTTCCAGAAGAATAGGTTTTGAAAAATAAAAATTGTTTAAAAAAATTGTGTTTTTAATAAATTCTGTAAATAATTGCATATCAGTATGACCTTCAGTAAATTAATCTCATACTTAAGTATTTAAAATTTGTATTTTAATTTATTCATAACTAACAATTAACATAATTTAGGGGTTTATAATTACTACTATAAAAGTTAATAAGATAAATTGATGAGGTACCAAAACCAATTTAAGGTATGGTATGGTATGGTATGGTATGGTATGGTATGATACATATATATTCCAGCTTGTGTGCTTGTTCAGAGAACCGCTTATAAGCTTTCGTCAAGTGGGAAAGACACAGAAAGAATTTTTACAGCCACAAAGAAATGAACCAATTTAAGGTGGGCGAATACCCAAAATTCTAAAATTTTTACTTTTACTTTAGTCTTTTCCAAATTTGGCATAGTGATTTCAAATATAATGAGCAATGCTATTTAGGCATTTTTGTATATAATTTGTTTATTTTAAACGGTGTTTTTTTACTAAAAAAGAGGTTTACGCTAACAAGTCTACCACAATGAATTTTCCTCCAATAAACATTAATTATGTGTTAAAATCTCCGTTTTGAACTGATACACTGATACATGCAATGACTCTCTAGAGTTACATACAAATTACAAGAAAAGAAGTTATTAAGAAAAATGTCATGAATTTAACTAAAAAAAAAGATTTTTTTCGGTTAACTTACACTTGAACATTAAAAAAAACTACTATATTTGCACCAGATGTTAGAGGCTCATAGCACATATATATATTGAAATAGCATCTGTAAAAAATTTCAGGTAAATAAATATATAAAACTTTTTATACTAGAAGTGTTGGCGTAAACCCCTTTTTTAGGTTAAAAACACCCTTTAAAATAAATCAATTATATTTAAATAAAAAAGATTGCCTAAAAAGCGTTGCTCATTATATTGGAAATCACTATGCCAAATTTGGAAAAGATTAAAGTAATAGTAAAAATTTTAGAATTTTGGGTATTCGTCTACCTTAAGGGGGTGACAAAACGTGGTATCCCGTCCCAATAAAAAGTTAAAGCTATGAGTGTTATGACCCTAATGCTACCACACAAAAACTGTACACCTTACACTCTTAAAACAAATGAGCGATTTCAACTCAGTCTGAGTTAATTTCCACTTCTCCAGTGTCGAAAATGCACTTCCCCTATAGGAGTGGATCCTTTGTATGTTAAACCTGCGACAGGATCACTCCAAAACGAATGATTTTAACTCAGTCTGAGTAAATATTCACACCTTTCCAATGTCGAAAATGCACTTATCCTACAGGAGTGGATTTCACTCTTTTGTTTTAAGAGTGCAGAAAAAACAGCATTTACTTGAAATTTTATCTTTTTAAAAGATTAAATTGCATATGTTCATTTTTTATTTCACAAATTTAATTAAAGTTCGTTATAATTGCTATATTTAACTACAGTTCAAAGGATAATCATGTAAAATTGCTTGTGTCAAATCCTAGTATAATTTCTCCGGCGAAATTTTGAAACGATTTAAAATTGCGATACAAAGATACAGTTTGCAATTTGTAGTTGTGTCGTTTTTTGTCGCAACTAAATCACCAAAAATATTACAAAAATATTTGATTTTATTAATCCGTATGTGTTTATTTTTATACTCATTTGGAAATAATTAAAAAGTTCATGTGTTTTAGCCATTATTGGTGACATTTTCAAAAAAGTCGAAGCGATTACAAGGATATAAAAATATTTTGCTCGAAAAATGGTAGTAAATCTTAGAATAACATCATTTTTTATTTGTGCTTATTTAATGTTTTTAATTTTTTAACAATGATTTAGGAATTTTAAAAAAAGGTAAATAAATAGGTAGATATGAATACAAACAATCTGTTATCATCAAATAGTAAATCTTTCAACCGTGTGATTTGCTTTCTGAAAAGCAAAAACCTCAAAAATGGATAGCTCAATAAATAATTTGAAATATAACGCCCTTATAGAATTATACATAAACAAAGAACTGTAAATTAAAACTAACCAGCTATGTATGCAAATAATAATAATAATAATAATAATAATAATAATAATAATAATAATAATAATAATATAATAATAATAATAATAAATAATAATAATAATAATAATAATAATAATAATAATAATAATAATAATAATGATAATGATAATGATAATGATAATAATAATAATAATAATAATAATAATAATAATAATAATAATAATAATAATAATAATAATAATAATAATAATAATAATAATAATAATAATAATAATAATAATAATAATAATAATAATAATAATAATAATAAAACTAATACTTTATCTCAACAAATTCCTTCCATAAAATTTTTACTTTTAATACAAACCAGCGGGTGACCGAGCTCTGCTCGGAGAAAACAGGTATCGAAGCTAACTCGAAGATTTAAATTTTCAATGGTGATTTATCAAAACAATACATAGGTACCATAAGAAAATTTGTGAAACCATTGGTGAAAAGATAACCAGTTAAAGTTAATGTGACCAGATTTTCAAAATCAAAAAGTGGGACACTCCATCACCCCCCCCCCCCCCCACCGGTGTATTTTTTAAGTATTTCTTTTATGCACATAATAGTCCCTTCACACAATTACACACTTGCTATAAGAAAGATAAGGAAGGCGCGTTCAACAGCAGCAGTGGTTCCAGGCAAACAGAAACCATACTCCACCTATTTGTTGATGACTTTAACTTTATTTAACAATTTCTAAAGACGTTACAACGATTATTCATAAAAAAAGTCTATTTTATATACAATTTCCTCGTTTTTCGAGACATTGAGGGACTTTTACAAAAAAGCGGGACGTTTTGGCGGGACATTCGGCCCGCGGGACAGTAACGCAAAAAGCGGGACTGTCCCGCCAAAAGCGGGACGTCTGGTCACATTAGTTAAAGTGCACCATTGTAAACAAAGTTAGAGTTTGGAAAGGGAACTATTTTATACAAAGGTAAAGTTTTAAAAGTTATAGGAAATGAAATGTAATTGATAATTGGCGTTTCATTGAAAAGCAACGAAAATGTCGAAATATGGTAAACATTCCATTTCATGCTTCATTCAACTCGATAGGTATAGCAACCATACGTTAAATTTTCAAGATCGCCAAAGATCGCCAATGAACAGAATAGAACTAAAATCGTCTGCAGATTGGAACTAAAAAAATAATGTTACCATTTCTGTAAAACTCAATAAAGTTTAAAGCAAGGTTGAGTTTATTTAAATTTGAAAAATTAAAATCTTAACTAAACATTTATACCTTAAGCAGAGGCTTATAGCTTTAGCAGATGGCATCAGGAAAATAGCCATTATGGCGAACTAATGAAGTTTGAAAATATCCTATCTGTAACTCCGAACTGCTTGACCGTAGCGCTTCAAAACCTGTGCCAATCGATTCGTCGTGGCCCAAAACCCCAGACCCCCAAGTTTACCGGAGTTTATTAATTCTGGGGCGATTTTCGACTTGGGTCTAATTCCTCGTATTATAGTATAAAGATAATGTGTATTTCTCTTCTCCTAAATTTGTCCGTTTGTTTTGGTACATTACTGACCTACCTCGATTGCGGAGTTTGATTTAGAAATTCTACTCGACCACTTTTTACCCTAAGGTATTCCATGTATTTGATGGCTCATGTCAACGCGCCTTTCATGAGCCATCGAATCCATGGAATGCCAAACCCTCCATTAGGAAAAAAGTGGTCGAGCAGGATTTCTAGTTTGATGGTCTGGGGTCGAATAAATGGAATGAAACATCAAACCCTTATTCATTGGAGGATTTACGAAACATCCCAATGAACCCTGCAATTCCGGTTCTGCATGAATGAAAATCCCCCGAGGGAAAATTGCGGGGCTAGCTCTTCATTCCATGGATTCGGTGGTTCATGTAAACGCCATCAAATCCATGGAATGCCAAAATCCCTCTTAGGGGAAAAAGAGGTCGAGCAGGATTTCAAACCCAAAACATAGTTTGTAGCCGAATCCATGCTATGAAACATCAAACCCTCCTGCATTGGAGGTTTTGCGAAACCCTAAATGAACCCTGCAATTCCGGTTCTGTCTGGGAGAAAATCCCCAAGTGGGAAAAATTGCTGAGTTTGCTCTTCATTGCATGGATTCCATGGCTCATGTAAATGCGCTTATTGTGCATTTTGCTCAATAACAAGCAAACCAAGCTCTGTATTGAAAGATTTCACTGAGTAAACTAAATAATAAAAGATTTTTAAAACATTTTTCCTAAAAATAAACAAAAAATCATATTTTGTTTTGCATTTTATGTAATATTTGTTGGTTTTTATTTTAAAATTGTTTTACAACTCAGCCGTTAATGTATTTTTGCCGCATAAAGTAAAATTGGGTAGATAAAAGATGGCATTGCTATGCTTTCGAATTCGGCAAAAAGCTAGTGTAAATTAAGTGGGAGTTACCTCGTAGTAAAAATGTGGTCTATTTGATTTACCTCTTCAATTGCTTTGTTATATACGGTAATTTTAATTCATATTTTATTAATTTTAATAATTATACAAGTTTTGAACACGTTTCAGTTACAATTTCAATGTTTCTGTGCTATAGTCCATTGCTGACGTTAAAGCTTACTTCCCTTGGTATCAAATTAAATAAACACTCTTTCTTATGATTAATACATTTTTCAACGAATATCTTTTAGTGTATATTATCATATCTTTGAATTTAGTTCAATAATTATATTTGTACTCGCCGCTCGAATATTGACCTTTCGTGCCTGTCCATGTCGGCTGAAACCTGTTTGATGATTACTTTCGCTTTATACCTGTCATTTCTACAAGTGATAATCTTGTATTTCAATTGTGAAAATTTTAAATTTTAGTTTCAACTGTATTTTATTTACTTAAAATCATTGAAAAGAATCTATTCAAATAAATGTGTTCGTATTTTTTTTCTCTGATCTGAATATGCATCATAACTTAAATTATTAAATATTTAAACCCTGAGTATGCTGAAACAGCTTAATAACTATCCAAAGCAACATTTTTTACCATAAACTGGTTTTATTATTTTGAACTCCATGTACAAGCACAGCCTTTGCACATTTTCTGTACAATTTGCAATTTGGGGAATATGTTTCAGTGTCTGTGAATGTGTTTACATGTTTTCTGAATTACTAGCTAAACATGTTATGCTTTTTCTGCCTTTTGGTGTTCCCGAGATTGGAATTCTAACTACCTTCTATCTTTTGTTGAGTGGCTAGGCTAGTTATTATTATAAACACTGATGGTTTTTTCACGTCCAAAATATTTCCCATTACAGCGGGGAAAACTATTAATTCCCAAGAAATATATCTGCAAACATAGATTTTGTCTACAGATTTTAACTTCACCCGTGGCTTAATTTAGAAATATCAGTCCAATTTGATTAGCAATGGTCTAAAATTAAGAACTTGCTTTAATTTTTAACTTTTTCTGTCACAATTAAGTAATGCAGAGTACTGTATAAAAATGAAATTTCGTGAATTTTTTATTCAGTTTTAAACGCAGAAGATAAGTAAAACAGGTTTCTTTATATATATTGAGGTGTTTCATGTTTAGATATCTGTAGGAAAACCTACTTTACTTAATAGCATTCGGGCAATCCTCAATTTGTTAATGTATATATTTTTTTAATAGTTTATACTAGGCTTCTTCTTTGATCCTAAATTACCTTAATCCCAGTTTAGCTATTTAATCAAAATTATTAGCCAAACAAGAAAAATGACCTGCACATAAACAATTTCTTAACTTGCTATTAAAAATTAGTATAATTTGATTGGTCTAGTAATAAAAAATATTTGTAGGAAGGAAAGCATTAATTTCATCCATTAATAGTAAATTATATTCAAAAAGTTTCTTTAATTATATTTGCCAATTCAGCAAGATCATTAAAATGTTTGAGAAAAATCTAATGACAATGTATTTATGCCTGATTGACTCTATTTGTTATTTGATAGTTATAATTAATAGCACAAGTATTTAAGTTTTTACTTTTTTTTCTTTTTAATGGTTAGACTAATTTGATTGTTTTGCAAATTTGATCCTTAAATGCCCTTAATTTTCATGAAATTAGACTTTGCAAACCCTGCATTTGTGATGCTAAGAGCATCTGCTCTACCACAAATTATTTTTCTCATCAATAAAATAAATTTCATAAACAAGGAATTTCAATTTTTTTTCTACTTGGTTACTACTAACTGTTTCAATTGTTAACCTCAAACGCGCTAGGTTTAGAAAAGCGATGTTCCTCCAGTTTCCTAGAAAACACAGCGTAGGAATGGGGGAATAAAGTGTTTTTGAAGCTTACATTCTGGCTAGACATGGTATAGACCTGGAAATTGTTCTGTTGACTTAACATGTTATGGATGACATGACAGATCTTTGTCCTCCCCTAATAAATCTTATGTTATTAAAGTTAATGTAATGTAACTAAAGCCTAAATCTCTTCCTGTTCAAAAAATATATATAAATTGAATAAAGTTCATTCACATTGATTTCCTCTTGTAGTAACGGTAGTTTATTTTTTCTTTCCAGGGCCTTATATAACAAATCAAAATGATCGGAGGTTTGTTCATTTACAACCATAAAGGCGAGGTGCTAGTGTCCCGCGTATTCAGGGACGACATCGGGAGGAATGCAGTGGATGCGTTCAGAGTCAACGTCATCCATGCCCGGCAACAAGTGCGGAGCCCGGTCACCAACATTGCCCGCACAAGCTTCTTCCACATCAAAAGAAGCAACATCTGGCTGGCTGCAGTAACCAAGCAGAACGTCAACGCAGCCATGGTGTTCGAATTCCTCCTGAAGATGGTGGAGGTGATGCAGTCTTACTTCGGCAAGATCAGCGAAGAGAACGTCAAGAACAACTTTGTCCTCATCTACGAGCTCTTAGACGAGATCCTCGACTTCGGATACCCACAGAACACAGATACCGGAATTTTGAAGACTTTCATAACTCAGCAGGGAGTGAAATCTCAAACCAAAGAGGAGCAAACCCAGATCACGACCCAAGTCACCGGTCAGATCGGGTGGAGGCGCGAAGGCATCAAGTACCGCCGCAACGAGCTGTTCCTCGATGTTTTGGAATACGTCAATCTGCTGATGTCGCCCCAAGGCCAGGTCCTGAGCGCCCACGTCGCTGGCCGGGTTGTTATGAAATCGTATCTTTCCGGTATGCCTGAATGTAAATTTGGTATCAACGACAAGATTACAATGGAGAGCAAGGGCAAAACCACTTCGCTGGACGACCCGAGTCGCACCTCCGGCAAGACGTCCATCGCCATAGATGATTGCCAGTTCCACCAGTGCGTCAAGCTTAGTAAGTTTGAGAGCGAGCACAGCATTAGTTTCATTCCTCCCGATGGCGAGTTCGAGTTGATGCGTTATAGAATTACGAAGGATATTAGTTTCCCTTTCCGAATTATTCCACTTGTCAGAGAAGCTGGCCGCACGAAGATGGAGGTGAAGGTAGTTTTGAAATCCAATTTCAAGTCTTCGCTCATAGGCCAAAAGATCGAAGTTCGCATTCCAACTCCACTAAACACCAGTGGCTGTCAACTCATCTGCATGAAAGGAAAAGCCAAGTATAAAGCCAGCGAGAATGCCATTGTCTGGAAGATTAAGCGCATGGCTGGAATGAAGGAGACCCAGTTGAGTGCGGAAATCGAACTCTTGCAGACCGACACCAAGAAAAAGTGGAATCGACCTCCAATCTCGATGAGTTTCGAAGTCCCCTTTGCCCCGTCTGGTCTCAAGGTTCGGTATCTGAAAGTCTTTGAACCAAAACTTAACTACAGTGACCACGATGTCATAAAATGGGTGCGATACATTGGAAGAAGTGGTCTTTACGAAACCCGATGCTGACATTTGAATTCGATAGTGCATGCTTTCTGGATGTCTGTTAGCTTACGTGTTTCCTTATGGAAAGTAAATATATGGTAATGAAAAGCTGTTATAAATCTGATGTCTTAAGAAAAGTTTCATATAATGGTGTAATGTATTCCTTTGTTATATATTGAATATTACTAAGATTCTCATGTTGAATGTGAGCACACAATATTTAATAGTGTTAGCTTCACTGTTATATAGCAATAATTAATGAAGTATTGCAACAAAATATTGGATTTATAGCTGGCATCTATCTTAAACTTCTGCAGGTTTAGAAGAGTTGCCGTAGTGTGACAAAATTATTTAAGTGAAGTTAAAGTTTTGTTTAAAATGGCCAATAAAAAAATTTAACGTATTCAACAAGTAAAACTTGCCTTATCGACACGATCTTAACTGGAAACCAACATGAGATTGAAACTTAAAAAATTGACATCTTCATGCTAAAATTCTTCAGCCTAACATTGCTGAAAGAAATGTGGAAATAAATTACAAATAACTTGTTTTCTCTTCAAAGTATACAACAAGTGCAAAAGTTTAACTTTTTCATTTGATTTCATAATTTAAGTAAAATATTTATTGAAATGTTCATTGTAAACAATACATTATGTTAATAGGCTATGAAAAGTTATTTATAAACACATTGTAGAGATGAAATTTAAACCGGTAACTGAAGATATATGTACTTGTGGTTCTAAATATAAATGACTTAGCGGAAAAAGAAGACTGAAAAGTGAAAATCAAAAAGTTAGCTATGTTAACAAGACATCCATTGCATGGTAGGACTTATTCTGAGTGTCTGATTTTGTAAAAGATATATACCCCCTCCATCGTAAACTTTAGATTTAAGGATACAATTCTGCTTTTTAAAATTATTAGGTCCTATATTAAGTTTAAAACTAGTATTTTGAATTAATGTGTTGCAATTTCTGTTATATGACTGATAAATATTTCCAACTTATTGTTAATAAAATAACTTTTTGGTCTTCCATGTTGTGGTATTTGTTCACTTTTTGTTAAAAGTAGGCATTAATGTAACAAGCTTTTAATTGAAAATGTCTAAGTATTTTTATTATTAAAGCTTCAAAGGAATAATTTTGTGTTGACTGAAAAATTTAAGTCCTTATAAGAAGTATGCTATAAGAAGCACCTTTTGATTAATTTTATTGCTTTCTTTATCATTCTCATTGACTTTAAGTTCGTTTAGTTTTTAATAGACATACATTTATGCTTGAATTAAAATTTGAGAATGAATTTTAAAAATTCAGAACCTTATTACTGGGAAAGCTACTAACTATTGTGTAGAACATAGTCGCATCACTATACTATGCCTGACTTAACTTTTAATACTACAAGTCCTATTGTAAATTTTATATGGTTGATAGTTTTGTTTATGGCCGATGTGCATGTTCAAAGCTAAATCCCACGTACT
This sequence comes from Hylyphantes graminicola, assembly GCA_023701765.1. Lineage (NCBI taxonomy): Eukaryota > Metazoa > Arthropoda > Arachnida > Araneae > Linyphiidae > Hylyphantes > Hylyphantes graminicola. Next base: position 30,095,604 of record CM043119.1, read on the forward strand.
TGGTGTGAAAATCTACATTGAATGTGTAGGTACAGGATCCAGACTATCTTGAAATGCGTCTCGAAGTGGGTTTTGCTAATGAGAGTTTAAAAGTCTAAAAGAGTCTAGAGTTTAAAAGAAACGATAAGAGGGTTGGAGTTGACAAGATGCTTGCTTTACATGCGAAAGGTCCCCTGCAGCTAAAAACTCTGAAGAATAATACTCCATGCAGAGCAAGTGCATGTTAAATATGCTTCAAAATCCCAGCATAACATTCCTGCAAATATTTCCGGTTAATTGCGTAACTACTATATATTTTTTTTATTTGTGTAAAATTTTATATCCATGGTATTTGGATATATAGTACATCAATGACCCAAATGCATGTTTTCGAAATTTTTATCTACCTTTAACAGTTTTGTCACAATTTTATTTTTTTCATCTGAAAAAGTTGCTTTTCCCCCACATTCTTTGTGAATGACAATAGTAGTAGTAATATCTTTCTAAAAAAAAATTATGTTATTATAAGGTAAAATAAGTTTTTAGCAACACTTAAAATATAATACTATTTAAACTTTTTGTTCCTTTAAAAAGCAGTCAACTTATGAAAAAACCATATAAACTGGTTGAAACCTATTATAACATATTTGACCATACATCAGAGAAATAGTTAGATTTAATTTTTTTAAAAAGGAAGGATGAATTAAGTAATTTATATAATGAATTTATCTCCCTTCTGTTTGATGTAGAGACTTGAAAGAAGTGTGAAAATGGACTCCTAAGTGTAAAAATTGTTTGCTTCTTCTGCAAGTTCACAGTAAGTTAGTGATGAAATAAAGAGTACATTAGTCTAAAGTTTTTTGCTTACTAACTCTGCATATAAACTCATTAAATAAAGAAATCTTTAGAGAAAACAATTTTATTATTTGGCTCCTGAATTCTTTAATAGTTTACCAATCTCTATTCAAAATATTGACAAATACTCATCTTTTAAGCGCTCTCTCTTTAAATTTATTATACTTATTGACAACATAGACAAATATTTTTAATTTTGTATTCACGAAGCATAAGTAACTTTTAAAAAAAAGTCTCTTGCCAAATACTGTGATGCTATAATTTATTATGTTTCATTATTATTTGTACAGTGTTAAAACTTATTTAATTTAATTTTCTAGGCTGCTTGAACAGGAATGTTCCCCTAAGCAGCTAATATGATTTTGCTTTTGTATTTTTATTTATAGTTTCTTGATTGATATGAAGATTATTATTATTATTAATTACGATTGGCAAGAAAATTTGCCACACCAAAATGAACTCTCTGCTTAAGTTTATGGAAATAAACAAATGACAGATAAAACCATAGTCCCGAACAATTTATGAAAAACAAATTAAGTAAAATGAAAAATACTTAAAATTAACAAAAACTTTAAAGGTGGAAATTAATATGTTAATTGTCATTACAAATTTTTATGGGTTAAATGAAAATTAACTAATAATTTTGTCATTTGAATAATTTTTTTTTAATCTTTACAGACACCAGCCAATTGATTCTTAAAAATAATTTCTGAAGTGTGGCCTGAAGCTTATCAATGAACCGTTAAACATCAAACAAAATGCTAGTTCAAGTCAGGCTACTAAGTTTAAATAAAACAACCATTTTCATTGAAATGTAATTATCTTACTTTACTGACAGTAATAAACCTAGTTTGTACTGTGACAATCACGTTACAGAAATTACACATTCTCGTTTAATTCCTTTTAAAAAATGAATTTTTGAAATCATAATGTGTAATAGAGATAGTGGAATGCAAAATTTTAATCAGTAACTGAATGTTGTATAGATTTACAAAGCTCTAATTAGGCCCGTATTGGCAGAGGAAAATTTTGAAATTTAATTAGTGATTCAATATTTTTGCTTAGCATTAGTTTAGTTAGTTTTAGCAAAATTTAACAAACCAAGAAATAACTTTTGGTTCATCTTCAACGAAATTTAATTTTATGTTGGTTCACATCCACAAGATTCAACTGTAGTTTTACAAAAAAAATTATATATATATATGGGCAGTTCTACCATAATTTTTAATTTCAGGTATTAAAAACTTGTAAAATTTAATTTTTCAAAATCACTTTAAATGTTTATCAAAAGGTTTATAAGGGTTCTAGAATTACGAAAAAAAGTTTAGAAAAGCTCATTTGTAAAAAAACCATAAATTATAATAAGGGGCGGCAGTTTTTTAAAAACACCGATTCTAAAGAAACCGGTCTAAACCGGCCTTGCGAAAGTAACTGTTCTTCAATGAAACCGAAATCCCAAAAAACCGGTTAGTCCTAAAACTGGTTTCGGTTTTCCATCCCTAGATCATTACGACGGTAAGGATCGGAAGGTCAGGAACGGAAGGAAAGGACATTCACTCGGTTTTCCGGTCTTTTTTGTGTTGAAACTAACTCCAGTTTTATAAAAATGGATTTTTTTTACTTCTTGTACTCCACTTAAACATCTTACAAGAAAAAAAATTCCATTATCAAGCAAAAATTAACCTGAAATCTGGGAGACTGTAAGGAAAGCAATAAAACCTCGCAGCCAATTTCAATGAGTTTTTTTGAATTTTGGGCTTATTGGTGAATTTTAGCAAAAATATTTGGCTACTAACTGAAATATCAGTTTTCTGCAATACAGTTTGCATGTTCGAAGAATCACTGTAGCTCAATCCAGTGCCTCTCTTCACCACTTTAGGAATGAGGTCAGTGAATGTACCAAAACCCAGGGACAAAGTTAGGAGACGAGAAAAACGCATTATAAATGTTAAAAGCCAAAATTCAATGGAAGGAAATCGTTAAGCTACAGTATTAGTTCAATTTAAAATCCAAATGAATGTAATTTTTAGCTAAAAAAAGTATTAGATTGAGCCCTAAACTAAAAATTTGACATTCGGGACACACGATGGTAAGGACTTTTCTGCATTGTTTTGTGTTCTAAAATTTTTTTGGAGTTTTTTTGCTTTAAAATTACGTGTTGAAATTATAAAAGGACCAGTATTTTAGTATAATAAGAAAGAATGGTTAAAAAATACTAATTTTTTAAAAAGTTATGCCCAAGGGACATAAAATTAAAAATTATGGTAGAATTGCCCATATATTCATAGGTTCTTTCCAAAAACACTTTTTTCAGCAAAAATGTTACTATTAAGTGTGCTTGCTGCATTTAAAAGCTTTAAACAAACTTTTTTTTTCACACAAATAGGTATTAATCAGGGTTGGAAAAAAACATGTTTTTTTTAAATAAAACAAAAAAACATGTTTTTTTTTTAAACGTGTTTTTTATGTTTAAAACATGTTTTCTTTTAAACAATTAGATTTTGGTTATTGAACAAGTTGTTTAGGTTAAAAAAAAACATGTTTTTTATTGCATTTTGGTTTCCTATATTTACTTCCATCCCCAATACTTTTAGGCATATGCCTTACATCTTTATTTGTCGAAGAATTATAGAATACAAGAAATTCTTCGACTATCTGGCGATTCGGTGTATTCCTTTGATTAAATTGGATGGGCTAATAGGAGAATTTATAAACTAATAATGTAATACTAGTTTATGTTTGGTATTATTTTAATGAACTAAAATTATGTACCACATTGATGATTAGCATAAATCTCACAAAAAAGGGGCTATAATAAATTAATGAATATTAACAAATGTCAGTAGTGTCCTATTTCCTATTTGGGACCTAAAGTATCACACACAAGGTTTACCATTCCATCAGGGTCTACTATTTATCACAATCTTAATCTTTAAGGTAATACAGCATGGTCATATATCCTAAAATAAAACCTATTTCCTTAAATGAACTGTATTTGGCCAATAAATTATTAAACATATAATAATTAATAAAATTGTTTTAAACATGTTTTTTATTACTATGTTTTAAACATGTTTAAAACATTTGTTTTAAACAAAATGTTTTAAACATAACAACCCTGGTATTAATACAATTGCATATTTCAAACTAATAAAAGCAAATGTGTGGATCTCATAATAATTTCTATCCACTTAAAATTCTTTATGTTTTCATGAACATCTAAAAAATGAATTATCAGAAGACATTGATGACTTTCGAATTTTATTTTGATCAGTTAATACAGATTAAAACAAATTTCTTGACTTCAAACTTTCTTCAAAAATGGACATAAAATTTTATTAAACAATGAATACTTCTTAAATGTATTAAAAGTTATTACAAACAAAATATGTTTTCATAATCAAATATACAAAAAAAGTTATTATGCTAAATAAGCTAATCATTCAACTGTTTTAAGTTAAAAGTATCTGGCAATTTCAAAACTTAATTTCTAGATTCAAAATAAGTTTCTCTGTATATAAAATCTGAATCATCATACAAGCCAAATTTTTTTCATACATCCAAAAGTTTCATTGCATTCTTGCATAATCTAAAAAGGTCGGAAATATGCGATACAACATGAATTTAATGTGACAAATAGATACAAAAGTATCATATTTGATTAAAATGTAGCTTAAGGTTTGCAAACGGAACAGCTATGATATAGAGGCTTGTCTCGAATTTCCTTAGACAGAAGAACAGACAGAGGGAGAATTTAGACAAATCCAAATGATATATGGAACAGCTAGCTAATGGCCGGTCTTGATTTGTGTTATGTTGCTAAGCAACGAAAATGTCCAAATGTGGTAACAATTTCACGTCATTTTGCATACAATTTGAGAGATTTTGCGACTCTACCTTAAATTTTTACACTCACCAAAAGTCTTCAATGGACATACACAGCTTTGTCACTAACTTATGTAAAATAGTTAAAACTCCAGGTACTGCTAGCGTATTCAGGCTGGTCGCGACTTGGCGGTTTAACTTTTTCAGACAAGTAGAGAAAACATGCTAGCCGGACCGAATGCCAAATAGCGTTCCGGCTTGGGATCACCTTTACTGTACGGTAACTATTGGCACAATTTTCAGATTTGGCGATAAATAGTTTTTGGTGGCAACCTGTCTGACTTCGACCAAAACCCATAACAGTCAGATAGGGTTCCCGGAAAACGCCATCATTGCGAAGAGAGCATGACGTCAAAAGTCGCCAGAATACAGACTTTTGGCGCGATTTCGGAAAGTTCGCCAATAGTTACCGTACAGTAAATTTCTACCCTGGCTTGAATACGCTAGGCGTTTAAAACTACCAAATCTCATTCGATTTGGTGACTTGAAATTGCGCATTTTGACAAAAGACATAAATGAACATTTTTAAGCCACATTTTATGCATATACACATAGAGTAATCTATGAGCCATCATTACAATCATAGTCCAATTTATCTGGAGTAGCCAGTCCTTCAACATCAACTTCTGGCTCAGTAGCATTAAGCATGTTCAGTGTAATATCAGCAGATTTGGCAGTAGGTTGGGACATACCACTGCTGGGAGTTCTAACTTTTTCCTGGGCTACAGCAGGTTTAGGGGTAGAAATAACCTGTTGTTTGCGCAACGGCAACCCCGCTTCTTCATAGGCATGCCTTTTCATACTGTTTCGAATTTGCAGAAGCGTCCGGTCTTTGATCCGCAGACAGATTTTGTCGATTTCTTGCCCGAACTTCATGATGGCAGCTCGAAGTGCGATTACGTCGCTTTCTGATAGTTTATTTCGCGAATCGGAATCAGGATTCAGAAGCATTTCCAACTCACCCAAACGTGTAAAGGCCACTCCGACATCTGTGAAAATTTCGGCGACAACTTGAGCTGTTTGGCGATTGCTTTGACTCATTTCCTCAATGTAGTTTTGATTTTAATCAACAAACCGGAACGTATATAGGGAGTAAAAGCTTTGCTGACAGTGTAATTTGACTGTTAAACTTATTTAAAACGTTAGCGGTGTTGTGATCAAACAAAACGTCTCACAAGTCAAAATGAAAATAACGATTTCTAATATTTTGATATTCTGATTTTGTCAGCTGAAGCTTCATTGGATAACGATTTAGTAACTTGAATTTTGATTGGGCAATAACATTTTTAAAATTTGTGTGAGAGATTAACTGCCACCGTCGCTTTTTAACTAATGTTTGTAAACAAAGGCAAAAAGCGAATTGGATTGGAGTTTCGGAATTAAGTTTATCTTAAATGACGAAACTTTAAAGTATAAAAAAAGTTTAAAAGAAAAATTATTTTGCACTGCAAAATGTTTTCACGGTTAACACCCCAAAAGCTGTTAAGTTTGCGGTAAATATAAATTATAATTCAACACCCCAAGTTTTTTTTAGGTTGAATTTCATCATACTTATATAATTGTGCCAGAGAAATGTCACTTTATTTTCTAAGCTGCATTCTTATGGCGAACCTTCGTGTTTAAAAAAATCACTTTGTTTACAATGTGTAATTATTTCTTTCAAAAATGCTGATCATCAGTCTAAATGAAATTGTCAGTCTAAATAAAATTGTCGAAATATTTTTCGTTACGTAAATATAAGTTCCTCTTAATATTTTATTAGTAAAAGCTGGTATATGTACATAAAGAAATTTTTTATAATCTAGCATTTACATTGTTTAAAAAGTTTGAAATTTATTAACTATAGTATTGAGATCCAAACGCTGATTTAAAACTAACTTTAGATAATTGGTAATTTAATCGTTTCCAGCTGTCTATTTCTAGCTTCTAAAAGCTAAGTAAATGTTTTAATGAATATTACACTTATTAATATTACCTACGTAAATATAGTTTAAAACATAATTTTTTGTGGTATTTTTGAAAAAAATCTTGATATTTCTGTTTTCAGGTGCAGTAGTTATACAAATTTTACAAAAGGATTTAACAGACAAACAAAAACTTCAAAGTTGTTGTTAAAGAATGAAAACGTAGCTGAAGTTACAGACACTACATCTAATTTAACTGCTAAGTGTCTTATAAAACCATTAATATTTACAGTTTCTGTATGTTAATAAGTATTTAGTTTCTTAATTAAATATTTATATATTATTCTAAGAAGATTTTGAATATTTTCCTAACAAATTTGTATTTAATAATATTTTTAATAGCTTTTTTTTTAATTAAAGAAACATTTAGTATTTGTTGTGGGTACATCAGATTTAATGGATTTTGATATCTTTTTAAAATTTTAGAAAACTGTTTTTTTTTTTGTCTATGAATGCTCATACAAGCTTTATGTTAATGCTTTGTAAAAAAAAATTGTAAGGTGTTTAGTCTAATATTTTTTATATTTAGTGGTTCACAATTTACTGCTGTAAAAAAACACATAAAAAATTGTCTCTATCCCTCGTTCTACATCAGTTTTTATGTAAATAACCAACTGCCACTTATAATTAAAGGTTTGCAGAAAGTCACTATCTGATTCTTTTATAAACAAACCATTTTAGTTTGCAAAGTTTAAATTTCTGTAGAAGCAGGAACTAAATCATGCATTTAAATGATTACCAGGACACAGAAGGATCTTAAGGGGATAATAGTTTTATTTATCAAATTTTAATGTTTCATTGTGTTCTTTTCAAAAAAGTTGTTTGCAAAAAAATAGTTGTTCAAGATTTAGAGAAGTTTAATTTATTTCTCTTATATAAGGCAAAAATGAGGAATTTTCAGAAAAGCCCTCTTTTCAAGGCTCAGATTCAAATGTTGGATGTAAATGCTTTTCATTAAACATCACTCATTAATATTGTTCATAATAAAATTTTGATTACAGCAAATTTTTAAAATACATGTTTTGTTTGTCTTTCTAGTTTAGTGGTTGTACTTTTGTTGCTGCATCTATATGGCAATATGAAGAAATGAGAAAATTTGCCCAAACTTTTATGGCTAAGCAAACATCACCTTTCAAATACCTTGAATCCCATTACAAACGTTCTGAATTTCGACAACAGGTGTTGCACTTACTTTTGTATACTTGAGTGTTAGATTTTACAAGCATTAAAAAAAAAAAAAAAAACATTGAAAATATTTTTTTTAATTCTTTTTTTTCTTAGCAAAATATTTTTATTGTATATATTTAATTTGAAATTCAATACAAAGTAATGATTTTTTAAAGTATTTGAATAAGTACTCTGAAATCTTGATATTAACTTTCATGAAATTTTTTTAATTGTTAATGTAAAAAAATAATTTGTTAAATTTTTTTTAGATATCTTATTTATTAAATTTCAGTCTCTTTACATTCTCAATAATATACCATTGAATCATATGACAAATTTATATTTGCATAAAATTTAGAATATAAGTGGCTAATCCATGTAACTGTAGAAGTTACAATTTGAAAAAAGCTTTTTAAAATTGAAAAGTAAATCAAATAAGCTAAAGCATGGTACATTATTCAGTTGCGATTAGTGTAGATAAGCTATTCTGCTAAATATTTTCGTTATATGTTCAAAGTTGTAGTAATAATCACTTTTTACACTGACTTACACTACAGAAAGGGTAAATTTGCATGGAAATACAATTTTTTCATTAGATTTTGTATGTTTCGCTTTTTTGCAGATCAATGCCTGGTGGCAAAGTCAATCAGAAGGACAAAAAGTGGCTTCAGCTATAATCGGTCTTAATTTGGGGGTGTTTCTATTATGGAGGATACCAGCTCTATATCCTTTTATGAGAAAATACTTTAGTGCCAGTCCTTCAATTCGTATGTACAGTTCATTTCAATTTGGATTAATTTAAAAAATTTAATATAAATTATCTAAAACATATTTTTTACAATATTTGTATTCTATTTCGTTTATAATAAGTGTTTTTTTAAAAAAAATAATTTAACTGTGATCTTCTACTTTCAATGTGTTACATTTAATGTAATTACTAATTTTACTAATAATAATTAATAATTTTATTAATACAAATTACATACTATTAGCATTTGAGTTGCTAGTTATACATATATTTAAAAAGTATTTAAAAAACGTAGTAATATCAGGGCCGGATTTCTAAATAGGCTAAGTAGGCTGTAGCCTAGAGCGGCAAATTTTTGGTGGCGGCAAATTTTTCGAACAATTAAAGTAAGTGGTATACAGCATAAAAAAAAGTTATTATAGAAATACTTATATTTCTAAGAAAGAAAACAAATAATTTACATTAATGTGTAAATCATAAAAAGTGTATAGTACTAATATTTAGCAGTAAACATGGTAGCTGCGATTCAATTACTCTCTCTCCCTGATTTGTAAGTTGAAAGACAAATAGAACAGTTTAAAATATTCACATATTATTTCGCTTTCGATTTAGAGTGTTCATAGAGGATTCTAATATGTTGAAAGAAAAAAATAGCCTAGGAAACTGTATCTGGCGGCAAATAGATCGTAGCCTACAGGCGGCAAATCTTTAAATCCGGCCCTGAGTAATATACTTATTTATTTTATTGATGTAGGTGGCTCCTGTTTGCCTATGTTTCTGTCAACTTTCAGTCACTATTCTTTCTTCCATCTGGCAGCCAACATGTATGTTTTGTACAGTTTTTCTGGCACGGCTGTTTCATTCTTTGGAAAGGAGCAGTTTGTGGCCCTTTACTGCAGTGCAGGTACCATTTTAACCTATTTATTTTGGTACCCAATTGGATAACTTAAAAATGGTGCATACATTTTATTATATTAATTTGCATAAACACCAATATGAATATCAAATTAACTTTAGATCATTTTCTCTTTTAACATGTTAAACTTAAAATTGATAGTTTTGAAACAAAAATTGTGAAGTATAAGTAAGTTATAAAGTTTATAAAGTAAGTTTTTATTTTAAGTTTAAGAAATTATTTTATCTTCAAACTTTCTTATTCATTGTTCCTTAATTATTCATTGTTTCTTAACTGTTCTTATGTAATGCTTTTCTTCTCATAAAGGGGTTATATCATCTTTTACCAGCTATGTCTACAAAGTCATGTCAGGGCGATTGGTGATGTCCTTGGGAGCAGTATGTATTGTTTTAAGTCGCAGTACTAATTAACATGGATTATCAGCATATTTTTTTAATTGAAGTTGTTATTTTTTTAATGTTTCACACCCCTGATTTATTGGGAACCTAGCATGCTTTATTAACACTTTTAGGTTAAAATTAAAGTTTTATATGGGAGCTGTTTTCATTAAAACCAACTTCAATAACTTGTTATTACAGATGGTCATTTGGTAGATTTAAAGTTTCTTCATTATGCATTAAAACTATCTTAAGAAACATTTTGAGATTAAAGAAAAACATTAAAATAAGAGGATTTGATTATGAGTTATGGCTGAAAGTGTTTAGTTTGGAGTTCATACATATATGAATAAAATAATTAATTAGTATTTTTTTCATAATGATTTATATTTACATTTAGAATTATTATTTATAGCACTAAACCTTTAATATAACAGTTTCAAATAGTTCTAGTTTATTTGTTCATTTACTAATGAGTAGTATTAAAGAATATTATATGAATGTCAGAAATCACATCTTTATTTTTAATGTTTTTTTTTTTAAAAAATAAGAAATAAATATTTTAATGCTTTAGGACACATCCCTGGTATAACTATTATGAATGTATGAAGTTAATCGAATATCACTGAATCATGGACGAAATACATTAATATCTCAAATAGGTTATTATTTTAAATACCATTTCGTAACGTGATTTTCCAGTCACACCATATTTATTATTTTTATATCTATTTCTCAATACTGAATAAATTATAATTGAACTGATAATTTCCGTTAATTATTTGTTAAACCACTGAATAATTCCTTTTAGTCTGGTGCTCTCATGGCTGTTTTATCATCTATGTGTTTCCAGTTCCCCAATATTCCACTACAGATAATATTTTTTCCATTTTTTACCTTCTCAGCTGGACAGGTAACTTTAGAAATGAAACTTTTACCATGTATTTAATGTATAATTGAACGTAATTTTATGTACGTAACACATGTATTTAATGTTAAATTGAACTGTTCAACCAACTACACTCCTCAAAACAATTAGGGGAGCACTTTTTAATTCCAACTTTAACTTCACTCCCAACTTTTTAATTTTTGTCCTATGAATCTAAAATTTGTTAAATAGGTTCACTATGCATTCGAAATGATATAGTAAAAAACAGGAGAAAAAAATCTTAAGTTTTTAATACTTAAATTTAAAGGGGGGAAATGGAATAATAACTTTTTAATAAATTATAACAATAATTTTTTCAAAACTTTTTTTGTTAAAAATAGTTGAAATATATTTTTAAACATCTAAAAAATGCAAGCATGAAAAATTTAGGGTCAATTTATTTTCTAAAACTGTTTTAAAGTGAAATTTATTTTACCATATTTTTCATATTTTTATTAATATAAAAAAAATATTAAATTCTTCAAAATACGTTATTCTTCCATCTAACGATGTATCTAACGATACATAAGTGCAAATTTAACTTAGTCAGAAAAAAATCACAAGCTGATGATTCCCAAAGGAATTATTGGGAGCGAAAGCGTTTAAAACATGTGCTCCCCTAATTGTTTTGAGCAGTGTACATTACTAAAAGCTTTTTCATTATATAGGTATTTGATATAGCATTTTTGTTTATACTTCTTTTATAAATCATTACAAAATTATAAATTTCAGGCAATAAAAGCAATAATGACCCTTGACTTCATTGGCTTGATTGCAAAGTGGAAACTATTTGATCATGCGGCACATTTAGGGGGTGCATCATGTGGAATGTGAGCATATAATTTTATTTTGGTCACATGCATATTGATTGATTTGTTAAGTCATTTATTATTTTTTAAAAATTGATTTTATATGTACCCCTCCAGCAAATGTTACAGGATTTTATTATTTTTTTATAGACTTTATTTGACTTACGGACAAGATTATATATGGAATAGAAGAGAACGATTGTTTACGTGGTATCACAATATACGAGAGCGGAAAAGTGAATGTGAGTGTTGTTTGCTGTTTTAGTTAGATGGTTTAATTTGCAAAATGTACATCAAATTCGTCTCTTAAAAAACTTATAGCTCAACATTATTTATACAAACATTATTATGGGCAACAATTTCAAAAATATTAAATAAAGAGTCATCAAAGACAAGATTTTTTATTCTTTCACGAAAAAAAATTCTGAAAAAATCCAAAACTAGAACTATATTTAAACAGAATTTTTTTTAACATTCTTAGCACGGTTTTTAGTATAACCTGGAATTAACTAGTATCCTGAACTATCAATTGAATTGATTTGTGTTTTCAAATTTGTCATTTAAAAATCAATACAAATTTTAATTCCTTATACATGAGTGGAATAAGTATTTTGTTTTTATTTAGCTTATTTTACTTACGCAAAAAAACTTATTTTCTTTAATTTTTTTTATTAGAAAACGAAAGATTAAGTGCAAATTTTATAAAATGCCCACTGTTCTTTTTACTAATTCATTTTGTAATTCTATAAAAGAAAAATTATATTTCGCATACAAGTTTATAAATTGTATTTGTATTGAACTCTACTACCATGTAATGTTTTTATGTTTTATTAGAGTATTCTTTTCCCCATAAATGATGTAAATTAAATAATTTTCTTTTCTTTTTTCAGAAAGGATTACTTATAGTCCTACTATTCTTATTTATTTTCAAGGATCTTTAACATCGTAATTTGTGATAAAATTGTTGGGAAAGTAAATAAAATGTTTTTTAAAGTATTTAAATCTGTTAATAAAATACTTTTAATTTACCATTTAGTAGTTTATTTAAATACGGGTGGTTAACACTTCAAATTGAAAGGATGAAATTAGTACAACATAAGTAAATATGGAAAAACTTGTAAATATGACTACCTTTTAAATTAAGAGCTCAAATAATTTTAACTTTTTTTAAGTCATATTTTTTTTCTGAGCTCTATTCTTGAGAATATAGATTGGTAAATATGTTTGTTATTGTGTTCTTTTCTAAATCTATTAATAATTTGATAACCATATTAATTTACACAAGTTTTGCTGCTGTGTCATTTTACAAAATTAGGCAACAAGTTAAAACTCAAAATTATTCAAAATTTCAATATCTTATAATTTAACAGAAATTTTTTGTATCATACACAGTAAATATATTTTTATGGGTGCTTTGAATGGTATGAATTTCAAATAATACGCAAATATTATATATAGTTTGACTATATTAAACACAAACAAACTTTAAATACATATTTTATCGAATTTCAACATTTAACTGCTTTACAGCAGCTTCTTCTATTTCTTTGTGAATTTCATTGACTTCTTTTTGAGTGAGTGTACGTTCCATATGTCTGTACACAATGCGATACGTATAACTTTGCCTTTTGTGTTTGGGATGAAAGAATTCATCAATTTTATGAACTTGCTCAACTATCTCACCTCCAACGCTTCGTGCGATGTCAAAGAAATCATTTGCATGATAGTCCTTTTGTACCCAAAAAGATATATCATTAGTACATTGAGGGTATTTGCTGATTTCCTTAAAAAAAAATTGGAAGATAAATACATTTAATATCGAAACATTACTCAAAATTTTGGATACAAAACTTTGAAAAAAATTCAAACTTCTAATACAATAAAAAAATACAAACTTCTAATGCAATAAAAAAATACAAACTAATACATTGGTTTTTCAAGAACATATACATTTAAATGCCATCAGATACATACTAAAATTATAACCTTTTTTTCTTTGTACACTTTAATATGCAGTTAAATTTGATAAATTTCAGGCAGTAAATTAAAAGCAGTTTCTTTTATTGAGTAATAGTTAAAAGAAAATATGGCAACAATTTAGTATAGTAAAAAGTGAAACAATAATGCAAGAATCTAATAATTTCTTTTCACAAAGTATTTTGTTTCCATGTATCTAATCAGAGGTGACTTTTGCATTTAAAATAGCAAAATATTTAGTTACACTTCAAAAATTTTAAGTTTCAACTAACATATCAATTTAAATTTGTTTTAACAAACAAAACATGTTTAATACGCTTGCTTACTTTCTAAAACGAATCAAAATAAAAAACAAACTATACTTGAAAATGTGCAAAATCATATGCTTAATATAGTTACCTTATATGTAATTGGTGTGTCAATTTCTGTAACATTGAACTGGGTTAAAAATCCAGAGTCGTTACTCCAAAACAACCTTACATCAGGAATACTGTATAAGGTCATAGCAAGTCTCTCGAGTCCTATTCCAAAAGCCCAGCCTATTTTTTCTTTAGCTCCAGCTATCATAAAATTATAAAAAGATGAATTTGTTGTATTTGGAAATAAATCTAAATATAATGTTATACAATGAAAGATTTAACTAATTAAATAAAAACTATTAGTTTGCATGTAATTATGCTTATACTTTGTCCCATTTAATGAATTTGACATTGAGAAGAGTAATTAAGGTAACCTACACAGCCTCTTAAATCTTAAGAGACAAGGCTTAAAATCAAACATAATACAAAAATTATAATTTTTTAACCCATATATCAAAACAATCTTGGGACGTCATCTACACCAACAAGTTATGCTTCGTTGGATTTTAAAATAAGAATGCCCAAACAGACAATGTAAACAGACAATTGTATATACAGTCGCATAAACAAAATGTCTAAGAAATAGTACATCAAGCAATATTTTAGTGCCTGAGAAATGTAATTTTTTTTTAATAAATCATAAATATTTTTAAGATTGAAAATTATTTTAAATGCATTAAAAATCATTTTGCTTGGACCTTATAAAAGAAACAGTGAAAAAAGTTATGAAACCAGTTTCAAAGCACTATATATTTGATTTCTAACTCTGCCACCAAGCAGAATTTGCTCACAGAAACTTTCCTTTGGTGAAATTTTTTGCTTGTCTTCCCAAATATATAATCAAATATAATTTTTTTTGATAAAACCTCATACCATTATTTAGAATGTCTTGTTCCATAATGCCACATCCTAGAATTTCCAGCCAATCTCCATTGCACAGAATCTCTAGCTCCCAGGATGGGTGAGTGAAAGGAAAATAAGATTCTGTCCACTTGTATTCAACATCTAAAGCAAACAAATTCATAAATTATGCACATAAAAAAGTTTGATTAGCATACATCTTAGAATAACATATAGGATATCAAAAACAAAATTTCTAATTTCAAGCTAACAGCTAAGTGACGAGACCCACGGTTGAGTGAGCACACAACAGAACACTTAAAAGCGACATTGTACCCAGACTCACGACATTAGGCAACCAAAAATTCAAAGTAAATCAGTTTCTTCTAAGTAGACATATTTTCATTATATATTTATTTTAACCATTCAATTTATTTAAAAGGATGTCAATGCTGAAGACCATATTTGATTCACAGAACTAAAGGACAAAACCTTTCCATTTGGGGTCTCAAATTGTAAAAATGAATTAAAGGAATAGTCTACCTTTCAATATGAATGTTGTAAAATCCTATCTTCCAGAAATTTCTTGAAATCTGAACTTACCATCTGTTGTGGATGCCCAAAAACTAACAGTGACAATATTAAATACTAAGTTAGACTAAAAATATTATCCGGAGCCAAAGCTATTAGCGAAATGACTAACAACATTCCTGATTTGCAATATGTAGCACATAAGTTTAGCAAATAATATTAGCATAGCACAAAACAAATTTACTTTTTAATGACTTGAAAAAATAAATGCAAATGAAACTATAATATGATAAACTGGTCTATGATTTTTACGTAGGATTATTAAAAAAAAAAAAAGGATATGCAAACCTTTTCCAAACAATCTTTTCACTAAGCCAGCTAAACAATCTTTCATATCCTTTTCCATAATTTTTACAGCTTCTAATGTGTGACAGCCTTGTTTTTCAGACCTTCTTACATCATTTTCAAATACAGTAAGTTCTTCTCTACTACTAACCAAATCAAAAACCTAAATTTAAAAAAATGTTGATTACAGCATAGTTAAAATTTGTTTTATTTAAATAATAATTCTAATAGAGATATAGCTACATTAGTTTTTAAATTGATGTAGGACCTTTAAAGTTTCAATCTCGTTAAAACCAGGAAGCTTTTCGATAAATTACCAGATATTTCAAATAGATTTTTCTTTTAACCAATTTTCTATAAAATGCAGTTCACATGAGCTAGCAACTGTAGCTAAACAAAAGTACTAATGAGAAATCACTGCAGAAGGGCCAAATCAATGTTGCTGATCAGTTCCCTTTTACACAGGGATACAGGCAGATTGAGAATATTTTTGTTTTCGAAAAAAGCTCACAACAATAAAATAACTGCAATATAGATCCTTGTTCTCGGCGATACTTTGAAAACCAATGTATGAGTCTGTGAATTCAGCAACCACAATTGTTTTCTCTGAGACCTTTCATTTAATATTATATCTTTAACCATTACAATAATCTTTTCAGAAGGGAAAAAACTTCTATCTACAAATACCCACATTTCATTTGCAAAGTAATCAATGTCGAACAGCAAAACCAAGACAAATCCAAAGAAAATATGGAATATGGCTATGTTCGAAGGTCAATCTCAATTTGCAATGAAAATGCCCAAAGATGATAAACATTCCACTAATATGTTATACAATTCTATAGATTTAGCAACCTTATGTTATTTTCAAGCACACCAAAAGTCGCCAATGAACAGACCGCCTTTATATCATAGTTGTACCTAAAATATTATGACTTATGGCAAGACTTTTACAAGTTCTCTGTCCTCACTCATATTAGCCCAAACAGTTATTTTTACATTTACCCCAAAATTATGAATTAATGTTAGATAATGTATGATAAGATTTTACCCTTAATATATTAAGCAATACAGTACAAGAGTTTTATGACAACTAAATTGGTTAAACTAAAGAAACGTGGCCGGATTTGGCATCTTTTAAAAAATATCGCCATGTTGAATGACAATAATAAA
Source organism: Hylyphantes graminicola (assembly GCA_023701765.1). Classification (NCBI taxonomy): domain Eukaryota; kingdom Metazoa; phylum Arthropoda; class Arachnida; order Araneae; family Linyphiidae; genus Hylyphantes; species Hylyphantes graminicola. Next base: position 30,112,457 of record CM043119.1, read on the forward strand.
CCCTGGCGCGTGGCAAGTCAACCAATGAATGACCACAGTATGGAGAACATGATAGGATAAGAATCTTCCCCATTGATAATTTCGCCAAAGGTTGCCACAACACCAATAAGTCGCGGTTCCCAGATTTGGAGTAAAATATCCAGCAACAATTCTTTAGTTTAGCCATTTATATGACCTCATACGATCTCTGCATACTAATTAATATTTATACCTCATGTGATGAGAGGAGCCGAACTGCTTCACACTGATGAAACACAGGATAGTGCTTCGAGTCGATCTCATCCCTCCTATAAACATCCCCGAACACCAAAAAGTGGTCAAGCCCACTTTTAATCAGCTCATTCTGATGAGCAGAAGTGTGAGGTCGCAACAAATATTCAGAGTTTATATAATAGGAATCGCTTTTGTTCCGGCAAACATGATCTTTGGGAACGAGCAGGCTGTCAAAATTTTGTTGGACGGTTACAACTGGAGAGAGTTTGTCGTAAACGGAGAATAACGGGTTACCACGACGGTTCAAGAAATTACCATACATGTATCGGATGATTCTTTGCTTAATGAGGTACAATGGGTGGTTTTTAATGAATTGCAAATTTCGTGGAAGAAAGGATAGTATGTGTGGGGTGACATTCGTGAATTCATCTCTAGCGAATTTTCTGTCACACACTGTTAAGAAGTCGCATTCTTTAAGTCCTGTTTTGCTGCCTTGAATCGGTTTGCCGATGATTATATTTCTTCCTACAAAGAGATTGATTAAATTATTTATTGATAATTTATGAAATGGTTTTTTAATCCGAGATAGCAGCAACATTTTCCCCTCTCGGCAGTTTTCGTTTTTGTTTGTTTATAGTTTGAACACTTTTCTTCACTTGAAATCGCACTAACACTTATAAGGATTTTAAAATTAAATTAATCACACGATGAAATTTTTAAATGATTTTAAATATCAAATTAGAGCATGAGTTACTTTTAAGTAGGTTAAACATTATTTTCAATTTTTATTATAGTGTTTGTATTTTGAATAAAAGTTACTTTCTGTAACCAGTAAGTCGGTCAAAAGTAAACTCTAAAATTTAAATGGCGGCCACCGGTAAGCAAGTTTTGCGGCTGTACAAAAACATGCTTCGAGAAGCTGAAAAGTTTCCTAGTTATATGTATAAGTAAGTGTTCACATTAAAATACTAAATACGTAACATTTAAAAAATACTTTCCGCCTAATTATCGTGCATTCGGGGACCTTAAGCCATAGGTCCAAATTGTTTCGGTCCTCTCCCACATCTTGATTTATTGCATCATCAATATTTTAAATTTACCTGTAACTTGTGCTAAAAAAAGTAGCATTAAATGAGATTTTTGATAGTTCAGCTTTTAAATATGGTTGTGCTTGAAATTTACAAGGTAAAAATGCCTGAAAAAAGGATGATAGAGACATAGCAGCCTTGAAGCTCTTTGGTAGTACTGAGGAAGTTTTGCTGTCATCTGTTTGCCGTCCATCCATCGTAGGTAGAAAATACAGAATGAAAACTGTAGGTGATAAGTTTCAAACCTAAACTTTTTTTTTTAAATCTCTAATAAAAGCTCTTTATACAAGGGGTGAAATGCACACATTCTGAAATATTTATTATTTACCAATTGTAATAGATAGTTCCTTTCAATGGAAATATGTATTCAAGACACTTTGCAGAAGTTGATGGCTCATGGGTTAGATTTTACACGTTGTATTACGACTTCCGTTTTTTTTCTTGCAGTTAATTTATTAATCTTTACTTAGTCCATCTGTATTTTCTGCCTATCAGTCTTGAGAACTTATTTCTTAACCTCTGTTGAACCTCTTTGCCCCATAGGTTCACATATGTGGGGCTTTATAGAATTCGCGTCACAACTTCAGTTTAAAAAAAGTTGAAAAGTAACTTTTTAAATAAAAAAACCTTCTCAGTACAACAGCCTGTTTCTGGGCCAAGCCCAGCCTTGCCAATTTCAGTTTATGTGACCAAGGGCTCCAGGTAGCTTCCTGTAAAGGGGGTCAGCCTTACGCATATCTCCCAGTGTTTAGTTCCCAAGCATTCTTGGTACCCATTTTATTTACCCATTTAAGGGATGAAAGGATGTGTCAACCTCCCCCAATTCGAAACTTGATCCCCAGACCTGTGGCGTGGCAACGCGAAACACTACCACTAACCCACTGCAGGGTTTCCACGCCCCCTTGAAAGTCCTTAAGAAGTCCTTGATTTTGATTTTCGTTTTCAAGGGCCCCTTTATACTCCTTGATTTTGACCAAAAATCATTGAAAAGTCCTTGATTTTTATTTTTGATTTCAAGGACACTCTAAATACCCCTTGATTTTCATCAACAATCATCGAGAGTCCTTGATTTTTTCTTCTTCGGCGACGGCGCTCAACCGTTCGAAATACGGGAACTCATTTTCTAAAACACTGCCAAACGCAGTGATAAATGGCGCATCTAGCACTTCCGCAAACAAAACGTCATTAGACAGAGGAACCGGTAGAATTTTCGCCAAATCCTTTTTCCCTCTGATATGGTTGCTATAACATCTGGCGTCGCCGATATTTCGAATGATGTTTTGTTTTAATGTTACAACTGCTGATGCGGGTTTATTTTTCTTTTGTTATTCATATATCTTTGGAACATCTGAATAAAATTATGAGTACTTTTACGTTAAGTAGAGTCTCTTTTCTTCTTCTTGGGGTTGGGGAGCCCAGTCGGTTTATGCGTTCACCTTGCATGCGGAAGATCCCAGGTTCGGGTCGGGCATCACCAAAATAACTGCCGGCCTATAAACGGCCTATGCAGCCAAACGAATAATACCACGTGTAGGTGTAGAGAAGGGTGCACATTAAATATGCTCCAAAGTCCTGACGCTGCGTGCAATGTCACACTTAATGATTGCATTGGGTGCCTATTCAGGTGTCGGCTCGTCACTTGACTGTGGTTCTAAATTATGACGCCTGTCGCCAATAGCCCTGATATTTTTTTTTATGGTTGGTTATTCAATGCATAACTGTGCCAACTACTACATAGTTGGGAAAATGCATTCAAAATCTACGAATAAGCTTCAAATATATATTTTTAAATTTATTTATTCTACTTAACTTTTTTTTTCGCCTTGGTATAGCGTCCAACGTAAATTTCAAAGAAAAAAATCGGTTCTTCAGCTTTGAAAAACGATGCCGATATTTTTGTTTAAAAACAATCCTAACTTTTAAAAAATTTATTTTCGGAAATTAAAGGTTCAAATTAGATTATTGCGGGTCACATTATTTAAAAAATATTTGTGCAGAAAATAAAGTCGACTCAATCACATTATGTTAGTGTTCTTTTTTACATTACTAGGTCTGATTAATCGGTCAGCCAGCTTCAGGTGCCCTTCGAAATATTTGCTAGTCAGCGACTTAATCACGATAGGATCTTATTTTTAGTTAAGTTTTCTTTTTGAAAAAAATCATTTAATCAAACCACAACTCCTCGTAATAATCGCTAATTTGCAGCGTTATCGCCGTCATGACCGTCGTAGGATCAGGGTCTCATTTCTTTCATATTATTAGTTCATGACAGATTAGTCAACCAAACATTATGTGTTTTGTTACTTCAAAAATTTACGATGGCCCTTGCCATTGTGACGTCATTTCGTGTTATTTAGGATCTTGTGTGTATGTGTGTTTTTGGTGGAGAGTTAATTTAGGTTGTTTTATTGTGCTTAAAAATTCAAACTAACGACAACGTTGTTTTTAAAAAAATTCTGTTTGTTGGTTATTTTATAAATTTTGTTTTATTTGTTAAAATGACGTCATATGATTAAGGGTCCTTGAAATTTTTTGGGGGGTCCTTGAAAAGTCCTTAAAAAGTCCTTGATTTTTATTTTGAAAGAAGAGTGGGAACCCTGCACTGGGCCTCTACTTTTTAAATATAAAATGAGATGTTCAAGCTTTCCAAAAATACTGGTACCAAAGCAGCTGATTTATTAATTGTATTAAAAAATAAAAGATGATGTACAAAGAAGGTCAAGCAGATTTCAGATGTCTTTTAATGATACTTTTTCAGAGGTAAATTCATAGGGTATTTTGCTTTTAAAAATAGGTTAGATTGTACCATTTAATAAAAAAACTAACCGAGCTTGTTTATTCATTAACACAACAAATATATTTATTATACTCTTCAAATTCTACTGAATTGGAGAGATCCTCCCCAATTGTTAAAAAGCTATTTTTTTAAAGAAAAAAATTACCAGTAGTGAAGCATATTTATGAATATATAATTGTTTGAAATATATGTTTATATAAGGAATATTTGCGTAAGTTTTTTTTTTAAGGGGCAAAGAGATTAAACTTGGACTAAACCAATTTAATTAGTGAATTCTATTATGTTTACATTTTAACATTTAGCAGATATCTAAGAGTACCACAATTTTTATTAAAAAATTTTTGTCTGTGTATTTAGATGAGCAGTTTTCATTTTTAAAAGTTAGTATTATTTTGCTGTTGTGTCACATATTTCACTACAACCTAAGTACCAAAAGAACCAACTTAAAATCCTGCATAAAATTTAAATATATTAATGTTCTTTTCTTATTGAACTTTTTCCTTTCATAGGACATATTCCCTACGTAAAATCAAAGATGCCTTCAAAGAACATAAAGCAGAAACAGACCCGGAAAAAATCAAAGACTTAATTTTCTATGCTAAGAGTAACTTGGAAATAATCAAACGTCAGGTAAGTTTGATTTCAAACTCTAAGTTTCCATATAAATCTTATAAGTATAAAGTAGACTATTTTTCAACAAAAACTGAGAATAACGCTTTCAAAATAATTTTTATTGCTTTAGTTGAAAATATGTTACATAGCCAACTTGTTTTAAAAAGATATCCCTTCTTCTTTTGGATTAAACTAAACCGTGTTTTTTTTATTATTTCTTTTAAATGAATTATTAGTTTTAGTTTATAATGAAAAAAACAAGAACGAGTCTGACAAAATTACTTTGCTCTGATTTTTTTTACTTAATTTCAGAAGCGAATACTCTCATTCTTGAAAAATCCTAAAAAATTACATAACACTTATTTTTCTCGGGAAAGGAAGGATAGGAATTAAAACCCAAATGTTAAAGTAAGATTATAATTCTAACTACTTTTTTAACATTTGGATTTGTATTTCTAACATTGCAATTTTTTAAAAAAAATTATAACATGAAAAATCCAGTTTTGAAATATCTTTATCAGCTTAATTTTTTTATTAAATTCATATTTTTATTACTTCTATGATTGTTGATACTTCATTTTACTATTAGTTTGGTATGCATTCATTAATGCATCTTTTTTGTAATCTAAAAAAGCAAATCCATTAGTTTATAGTTTATCTGTATCTGCAAAGTGTTGGGTACAGATAACCTAATTAAGTAAACAAGTTAAAACTTGGTTCTAGCAGGAAACACCACATACTACATATAAATAAGTGTAGAGTTGTGACCAAAGAGTTGCATATCATGGTACTTACTTATTACTGATATAAACCCTACAGTATTACACTATCTTCCTTTTTAAGAACACTTCTCATAAGGTCGATGACAGCATTTGGGAATTTCCTTCTTACGGCAATAGTGATATTTCAAGCTTAGCCAATGCAGCTTGTAGTGTAAACTTTGCATAGAAGTTTATCAATTAAAAGTCGTCAAAGTATTGAAGAAAGTATTCCCCCCTCCTTCCTGGGAAGACCCTCCTTACAGCTACCAACTCTGGCCACAACAACCAGTAAACTAGAACTTTGGGTTGTTGAGTCTTGCATCGAATCACAGTGAAGTTGTGCATCATAATTTCTTAGCTTTGCAGGATTCAGTTTGGATTATAACTTACATGGATTGATTCTAGCCATTTAAAAGCTACGGAAAGATAATAATCCAATCCAAGCAACCTTTCATTTGAAAATATTTTGTTAATCAAAGTTCCTATCAGCAAGCTTTATATTGTCTATTCCAATGTTGAAAATGCCTCTTCATTAAAAGAGCAATGAAACATTTCATACTTAGTTTTAAAATGATTTATAATAATATGACCACAAATATGCTGGTGATCAACACAAACTCAGATTTAGCATGTAGGCAATAAATAAAGCTGCTTTCTTTCTATATGAGAGTATTTTTAATTCCTTTGAAATATACTAGAACCAAAGTTTCCCTAATATTGATAGTTAGTTGGATAATATAAGTTAGTTGGATTCGATTATTTTCACTGCCTTTGTGATCATTTATTATGACAGCATTGCCTGAAAACCTGACCTCTGACAGGCACAGGTTTAGTGAAAATTAAGTTGCTTATCAAAAGAACTATTTATGTCTATTTTTTAACAATATACTTAAGATCAATAAGCATAACATGCAACTATATTATTTTACTTGTCTTTAATAAAAGTATCATTTTCAGCTATTCTGTTCTTTTTTCAGATAATTAGTTCTAATATACTGGTTTTTCTGTTTTGATCACAAGTGATTTGTTTAATTCTAACTAAATGCTTGCATTGTCACCGAAATAAGTGTCCTTAATGATTGGAGTTTAAACCAATATCATTTTTAAAATTATAGGTTGTGATTGGGGAACTGTATCGAGAGCCTGAAACCATCTTGGAGAACCACTTGAGGTTAATGAAACCCAGCCAATAAAATTTTAGTCACAAAAAAACTGTTGTAGAAAACTAGAATTATGTTTCTATTGTAAACTATCATGAACTGCAACACTCATTGCTGTTAGAAAGTACTGCGACACCAACTTTGACAGCTTGTTTTGTCTACAGCATTGCATGTAAAAGCAAAAGTCTTCCTTATGTTGCAGGCATTCATAGTATTTGTACATATGTTGTTATATTGAATGTGCAAGATTGTAACTCTTTTGTGTTCATATTTTGAATTAAAGTTTTAGCTTGTATTTTCTATTTTGAAAACTGTCTTATTTCAGTATTTATGAGTTCCTTATATTTTAGACAAAACATATGTACTATTTTTTTTGTTTTTTTGCATTCATAGTTTATAAATGCATAAAAGTGTAAAACGTTACACATATTTTTAAGAAAAAATATTTTTTTATTGTGAAACTTTTGTTCCAATATATTATATGAAAAGAATTAGTACCAGAAACTTGTCATTTAAGGTTTAGTTTTATTAATTCTATAGCAATAAATAGGTTCTGCCTGTTGAACAGAAATAGGAAGATATTCTGTTTGTTCATCCAAATGAAATATTTTAAAGCAGGGGTTCCCAACCGGTGGTACGCGTACCACTGTTAGTACGCGAGAGAATTTCAGGTGGTGCGTGTGAGTGATGTGAGCAACTTGATGCTGATGCTATTAATAGCTTCTGTAATACACATGAGCAGTGGGCAAGCAGACATATTACTCATTATTCTAAAGAGAAATCTTTAACTTCTGGGTCAGATATAAAAAACCTAGTACCCTTTGATCTTCCGGCAAGCTCTGCTATTTTTTTATGCTGTTTGTTAAGAGGTTTTTTTTGTGTGTGTGTGTGTGTGAGTGGATTTTCTGAACTCTTACAACAAGTTTCACACTAAAGACTATACAAGTATATTTGGTACGCTGATTAATTTTTTGCTGAGTTAGTGCTATTTTTTATTTGTATGTTTTTAGACCTATGGGTATTAAAGAAAACTGTAAATAGTTACCTTTTAAATTGTTTTATTTGTCCTTTATATAAGCATGTTATAAATAAACATATAACCATTAAATATGAAGTTTTCACATGAATTTAATTTTTTAAAAAAAACCCTTTGTACATTTTTGATAGAATAAATGTGTATTATACGTTTATTAAAATATTTAGGTTCGGTGGTACGCCAAAATTTCTCAATGACACGTGGTACGCGGATGCAAAAAGGTTGGGAACCCTGGGTTAAAGGATAAATGAATGGCTCAGTATAAGAGCAGGAAGATCTTTTTTTAGGCGCTATCTAGCTCAAAATTTCTGAAGTTTCTTACTTTATAAATGGTTAGTTACCTTAAATAACCCTTCACATTCCTATATTTAGACCCATAAAACAATCGGTTTACTTTTCATGCAACATGTCAAACTATTTAGAAATGTCAATCGGTGCTACAAGTAATGAATAGGAAAATTCTAGTAATAAAACTTTCCAATTTTTTTAAATAATTTTTTAATGAATTTGGCTGAATTTTTTAATGAACTGAAATTAAAAATAAAATCGTACAGTGAAGAGTTAAGGGGTCATAGGAGTCTTAAAAATGTGCAAAGAAGGTACTACAAAGTATAGTTTGATCTTTCAATGTAATTTTTTAACTACTCAATATACAAGTATAATTTTTTTTGTATGTAATTCTATAAGATTTATTTAATATAAAACAAATTTTAAAATTTATGAAACTTTAGCCAAAACTAAAATAAATGATGTTAAACATAAAGCTATTTGAACACATTGGGATTAGTCTTGCGCGGCACATTTTGAGGTCAAAATTGAAAAAATGACCAAGAAAATTACTTTATATTGTACAAATATGTACAAACAAAGACTTTAAAAAATTTAAAATCAAAATTTTAAAATTTTAATATTTTTTAGAAAAAAGTTCTTAAAATAATTTCTAATTAAAATTGAGCTGAGAATTTAGGTATAAGTCCTAGTTTGTACAATATAAAGTCATTTTCTGGGTCATTTTTTCAATTTTGACCTCAAAATTTGCCGCGCAAGCCTAATCCCAATGTGTTCAAATAGCTTTATGTTTAATATCATTTATTTTAGTTTTGGCTAAAGTTTCATGAATTTTAAAATTTGTTTTATATTAAATAAATCTTGTAGAATTACATATAAAAAAATTATACTTATATATTGAGCAGTTAAAAAATTACATGAAAGATCAAACTATACTTTGTAGTACCTTCTTTGCACATTTTAAGACTCCTATGACCCCTTAAACTTTAGAAGCGAGGGCTGGAAATTATTTTCATGTGGTTTAGAATAACTTTTTTATACAATATCAGCTGTGTAAGATTTCCTAATCTGAAGGCGTCACTCAGGTGTCGGCTCGTCACTTGACTATGGTTCTACATTACGACGCCCGTCGCCAACAGACCTCGTGTAGGTCTACTGCTACAATAGTTCAAACTAACCTAATCGAAGGCGTCACTTGACCGTGGTTCTATATTATGACGCCCGTCGCCATTACCCCTCATGTAGCTGTAATGGTTGTGTTGGGTTCCTCTGCAGGTAGATTGGAATTATCGTCGCACTAGAGCTACACGAGGACTATTGGCACGGGCGTCGTATTTCACAACCGCAGTCAAGTGACGAGCCAACACCTGCAGAAGCACGTGGGGCTGGGGAGCTCAGTCGGTTAGGCACTCGCCTAGCATGCGAAAGGTCAAAGGTTCGGGTCCGGGCATCGCCAAAATAACTGCCGACCTATTAACGGCCCGTGCAGTCCAAAAATGTCCGACGAATAATACCCCGTGTAGGGGAGTGCACTTTAAATAGGCTCCAAAGTCCTAACGCTGCGAACGATGTCGCCCTTAACGGTTGCGTTGGGTGCCTATTCAGGTGTTGGCTCGTCACTTGACTGCGGTTCTAAAATACGACACCCGTCGCCAATAGCCCTCGTGTAGCTCTAGTGCAACGATAATTCCAACCTACCTGCAGAGGCACCCAACGCAACCATTACAGCTTCATGAGGGGTAATGGCGACGGGCGTCATAATATAGAACCACAGTCAAGTGACGCCTTCGATTAGGTTAGTTTGAACTATTGTAGCACTAGACCTACACGAGGTCTGTTGGCGACGGGCGTCGTAACTTAAAACCATAGTCAAGTGACGAGCCGACACCTGAGTGACGCCTTCAGATTAGGAAATCTTAGGGCGATGAACTAACCCAAATCTGAGGTGCTAACGGCTTTCAATGAATGATTTGAACGGGGCCAAGTGTGGTTTGTTTGTGGGATAGAAGACAGTGTTTGACGCAGCTGTATTGTCAACATATAGGCGTGGGCTTTGTAGTATGAATGAATTGGCAGCCGACTGGTTTCTTTATGAGATATAAGACAACGTTTGCGTAGCTGTGACGTTTGATACCGTAAGTTTGGCCGTTCCGGTCGTCCATTCGGTACAGTGCCTACATTAAAGGCGAAAAACGCCCAATGTGGAGGAAGTGCACGTTAAATATGCTCCAAAGTTCCGACGCCGCTTACGATGTCGCTCGAAAAAGTTACGTTGAAAACCTACTCAGGTGTCGGCTCGTCACTTGACTGCGGTTATAATTAAAAGGCCAGTGGCCAAAGTAGCTCTAGTGCAACGATTTTTCAACCGAACCCTAACCCAAATTTAAGATTAGAGAGCCATAGAGCTATAAATCAAGCAAAGTTGAACTATAATTTTTACGACTCGTCATTATTTTGGCCATTTTCTGACATGCACCAGCCTCCTCTGCACGGAGTGCTTTATTAAATTTTGTTCTGTACAATTATATGAATCCCCCGCTTATATACAAGGTGGTTATAAAATAACTCTCGTTATTCGGAGTGGTCTGTAGCTTTAATGAATAATCCCAATGAAACAAACTTTGAGACACTTACTATTCAAGAAGGGGGGGAAAAGAATGGAATCATAAAAATCAAACTCGTCACTTGACCAGGGTTCTAAGTTACGAGGCGTAATTGGATGTGTTGGCCGTAAATAGCCATAACTGGCTATGCCTCGTAATTATAACCTTGGTCAAGAGACGAGTTTCTTTTTTATAATTCCATTCTTTTTCGAAAAAAAGAAACTTGTCTCTTGACCAGGGTTCTAAATTACGTGGCGTAATTAGCTGTGTTGGCCGCAATTGGCTATAATTGACGACGCCTCGTAATTTAGAACCCTGGTCAAGAGACGAGTTTGTTTTTATGATTATTTTTTAGGTTCGATCTTTTTAATGATTCCATTTTCCCCCCCCTTTTTGATTAGTAAGTTTATCAATTTTTGATGCCTTTGTATTATTCATTCAAACTACAGACCACTCCGAATAGCGAGCGTTATTTTACAACCACCCTGTATATGTGGAATTACATGCAATCCAGCAAACGTTGCACAATTATTGCGACCTCTCTACTCACGTGAGTTTCGAATGTCGGGAACGTGAACCATGGTTCGGGGGACATAGCCATGCTCTTACGATGACTATAAATATACCTTCTATTTATTCATTATCTTCTGTCCGTTCCTATATCTTCGTGCAATAATCGAGTGACAGAACTCTTACTATTTCCAAAAGTAGGCTTCGAGCTGTTAGAGCATGAGTACTACTTAATCATCGAAAAATTCAGGTGTAATCTTATCACTCCATGAATAGCAAAACTAATCTTTGCTTTTGAGGTATTTTTGGCAACTTGGGTTTCCGTGATCATATCATTTTGATGAATTGAAGACAAGCTTGTGAGTTGACAGATTGATTAAAAATGGATTCCGAAAACAAAAATGGTAAGTAGTATTAACTTTATTACCATTCTGACATTGTATGTTTTTAAATTGGTATTGTTTTTCTAATGATAGATTTAAATTAAATTGCATTGTCTATATTTGATTGAATTGAGAAAAATGATTATTTTTGTCACAATCAACCTATAATGTAAATTGTTTCTGTTGAAGAAAGCAGTATAAACAATAGTTAATCTTTGCTAATTTGGTGTAGATCGTCGTTGAGCTGAATATCTGAAAAACTGAAATTAACATAATTTATACCAAGTGGGTCATACTGCACCAGACCTTAATTATCTTAAGGCCACTCAGGACTTTCTGAGTGGCTATTTGATGTTGACTTGAAGTACATAACGGCCTTTATTTTTTTTTTTTTTTTGTACGAGCTATCACCATAATGGTTTTGGCGTACTGGTATTGATAATGCATAGTACGAATATAAATGCACGAAAAGAGTATATTTTTGTAAGATTATACAATTTTGCAAATCTTTAATACGCTATTTGCTATGTTTAGAAAAAAACCTTAAAAAAACTAAGCCATTAGCAAGTTTACCTTAATTAAAAATAATGATGTTTTGTTATTGGTTAAAGAAAAGGTTTACCGATAGCAGAAATCTAGTGAACCTACAAAAACACTTCGCGGTCAAGGTGCAATTACCTTTTGTACAAAGTTTACATATAGAAATGTACTAGTAACAGCAAATTTGTATATATCGTTTTTCAATACTACGTTAGTAATGCGGAATTATTAAAAAAAAATCGTGTAGATAACTCTTCATTGTTACAGAGCATTGCAGTACAAAATCCTCAAAATAATTTTTACTAACTTATCTTACTTTGTCTGAGCATATTGTATTGCCAGGAATATAGCCTCTTTGAAGGCTCATTTAGAGTTCTTTTAGTTAGGTTAATTTTTAATAATTAATTATTTTTCGTAAAATTTTAGAAAAATAATAAGCAAGCTTCAATTTTATACCGAGAAATATCGATTTGGAAGTTATTTTATTGTATTCAAGTTATTAAAATTTTTCCAGTGATTTTGAAATATTTGTTAGTCATATTTGGTCGGAATTTATTTCTACTCGTAATGAATAATTTGCAATTTCAATCCGAGACCTTGTTATTTCTGAAATGTTAATCTTAAATATTCCAGCCCCCATTCATATTATGGGTTCTGAATTATTCCACTAACTTTTTAAAAGACATAGCCATTAAAAGCCCTGAGAGTATAGATACAAAATTTTATTCCACACTAGTTTTTGAAAGCATTAAAAATAAATATAAAATATTATTTTATAAAAAGGTTTATGCGCTTATTTTAACCCAGCACACAGTCAAGTGTTTATTAAAGAAATCACGAAATTTATCAATTTAGTTTAAAAATATTTTTTATTTCAATATTCTATCGAATTCTTGCCGTCATAAATAACTCCCAAGTTACTTTAACTATCATAATTTTCTTTTTAATACTTTTGAATTTAACATTGCTCATTAAATAGATGTCATGGAATATTTTTCATATAGTTTGTGTAATTAGTATTCGTATAATTAGTTTGGTTGTAGATACATTTCTATTATCAATATAATTTAAGGTTATAAAATTGTTAAGCCTATAATTTTCTTAAATAGTAATAACTTTTCTTAACCCTTTCGCTACGAAGGATTTTTTGCTTCCTCGTAATATCTGATAGGCATAACATTATCGGATCCTTAGTTGTTCGGGCGTTTTGGGGCGCTTCAATAACGAAAGGGTTAAGCTTGTATATTAAATAGCCTTAATTGATTAAATAATTGACTTAAATAAACCAAACCAAACTGAAAGTCTAATAAAAAAAATTTCTTTCTAGAAACTTGCGACAAACTAGACATTAAAAAACCAGAGTTGCCCGAGGTTATTATTAGCGATGTCTCAGCAACTGCGTATTCGGACACAAATCCTTCTATAGTAGTTGATATGGATTCGGACCCGACAGTAAATGTGAACGAAAGGGATGCTAAAGAGGACAATGATGCAACAAACTATTTGTCAGCAAATACCAGTTCAAAAGAGTGTCGAGTTACAGATTGTAGTAGTTCCTCCTCTACAGAAAAGGACAAAATGGACTATTTATCCCCTGGTGCAAGTGGTTCAAGTGGTAAAGATCCTCGAATGGCCCGAAGCACTTCTCTAAAGACAACCGCAACTGCTAGTAGTCCGAACGAGAAGAAGATAGTCCGATTTGCTGACGCTTTGGGTCTCGACCTAGCGGACGTGAGGACTTTTTCAAAAGAATGTTTGCCAAAGATATCCAAGTCTGCTTTTGCCGATTTGAAGGTTCCTCATAACAAACCACCAAGGTCTCATTCTAGAAAAGGCAAAGTACACAAAGAAAAAAGGTTAGTCCTCCAGTTTGATCAACCCGGGACGGATCCGCAGTTTTTTAGTAGAGTGAAGAATGACGGAGTCTGTCTTGAGAATGTCCAAGTAAATGGCACCACCGTTCGAGGCATGATCATGGTCTCAAACTTGGGATTCGAAAAGCTGGTCCAAGTGCGATATACAACTGACTGTTGGTCATCCGTAACTGAAACTGTTGCTGAATTTGTTCCTTCCAATTCTACTGATAAATCATTTGATAGGTTCAGTTTCAGAATTAGTGTTCATCTTTTACAGATAAGTGAAAAACTTATGTTTGTAGTTAAATATACGGTAAATGGACATGACTACTGGGATAATAACCATGGAAATGACTATATTCTTGAATGCAAAAGCAATAACTTATCTATTCTCTATGCAGATAAGTGAAAATCTTATATTTGTAACTCCTGGCAAAATAACAATGAAAATGACTATATACTTGAATGCAGAAACAATTTATCCATTCTTTATATTTAGCAACCTTTATGCATATGTCTACAACTACTGAAATAATGATGCAACTTTTAAAACAATATCTCAATGTATTCTTATTGAATCAATTTAAATATATTTATTAATTTATTTTTATTAAGTGTTTTTAAATAAAACTATAGCTATTGCACCACTTTAATCCTTCTGTAAACCTGAACGGCTTTTAATATTGTAATATAGATTAATTTTTAATACTTTGTTTAAAATAGGTTATTTTTAGTTATCGATAGTAATAAATTTAATATTAATTAAAATATAAATATAAATATCCTGATGTTTAATTCATACATATTTGTATATTAATTTAATAAATTATTAATGCATTTGTATAAATTCCATATAACAAGATTTTATTTGTAAAAAATGTAAAATCGCAATATTAAAGATTTATTTATCAGTATCTCATATATTGTTGCTAGCATTTCATTTAACTACATATATTTAATTTTTCTTTTGGCTTCGTGTTTTAATTTAAAATATATGTAATAACGTAACTTAAAAAAAAATAATAATTAAAATATTTGATATAAAAGCTCTAAATATCTATTATTCAACAGGATCATTCCATCTACCTAGTAAGTTAGGGCAGTATAATTATTTCAAAACGGATTTGAATTTTAAAAAAAAAAAGATTTAAGTGAAAAAATAAATCACAGTAGAATCCAGAAATATTTCTATATCAATTTTATTAACATTTGTATTTTACTGACATAGAAATTAAACTTAATATGTCTTTGGAATATTTTTAAAAGTAATTTAAGCGGGTTTTCCTTTCTTATTTTAGTTTAGAAAACCCATTGAGAAAATTCATATCAATCGATACATTAAAGCGCGCCAAGTGAAAATTTCCAAGAAAAAATATATAAATGCTTAAAAACATAAAACAATTAGTAGTTGTAAACAAATAATGTTTTAAATACTCTCACAAATATTAAAAAAAAATTCATTTTGGTACTCAACAATGATGCTTGTGCTTATTAGAATGACCCGTACATATTTGAATTTTTTAAAAAAATTTTTTAGTTTATACAAATTTTGAGTGGTATTAAAGCCATACCTTTGAAACAACTTTGAAATAAACATACGATTATTATATATTTTACCCTTTCATTACCTCCAACAATTACAAGTTCAAATCGATAACCAACATTTTAGCTAGAAAGTCATCGAATAATTGTTCCTTTATTTAAAGCTCCTTTTTAGCTTCTCACCTTCTGAACCGAAGCCTCCAGTTCAAAAACTTTTCACGAGTACGAGCAGCCAAACCCTGTGGGTTCAAGTTCAGTCCGAGATAACCAATGCGATATTTAGTGGACGCTTCACCCAACTTGTCACCCAGAGGCATGCCAAAACCACCACCAACTGATTGATCATCTATTTGAGCAATGTGTTTACTGACATCCTTCTGATCCTCGATTCTCCAAGAACTACTTGGCGTCCAATCTTGAGAAGGGATTCTTGGTTGAGCGTCTTTCCAATCTTTTTCGTCCCAGCTGAATCCTCCAGACCATTTGTTCTTCCCGTCTTTTCCGTCTTCAGTCACACTTCCAGTGCTAATGGCATATCCGTTATTTCTTCCGTAGTATCCTCCGTCCCCAATGTTGGTGTGGGCACCGCCGTTGCCGCTGGCCACGACGTAAACCTGTACAAGAGGAGCTGGAGTTAATGTCGTATCTTTATTACTTGGAATCTTTTCATCAATTGGAGTCTTATCTTTATCGCCTGGGACCTTTTCATCAATTGGTGTCTTGTCCTTATCTTTATCATTTGGGATCTTTTCAGAAATTGGTGGCTTATCCTTATCTTTCTCATCTTGGGGTTTCCAGTTGATCTCTGTGAGTGTAGTTTTATTCCCTTTTCCTTGTTTAATAACAAGATTCCAACGGATTTTAAGGCTTTCACTGTTATCTGCAGCACCAATCTTTCGACCTTTGTCGTCTATAATGGGACTGGTGGAGGTACTACTACTCAACCGCTCTGGTGCTGGATAAGAGCTGCATGGTTTTGACTCGCATTCAGGAGTTTCTCTGATTTGTTTAAATAATTGATCGTTTCCACTAACCTTGCCCAACCAGCCATGTGGACCTTCAGTACCAAAGTATATTTGCCCAATGACAAGCTGAATCACGAAATGCAGAAAAGTAGCATGGACCTATAAAAGAAACAATCGTAAATTTAATAGAAAAGTTACGAGTTTTTCGAGGAAAATTAATGAGAATATGTTTGTATCATTGTAAAAAATTCAACGATTGTAACCAAAAGCTCTTAATATTTTCTAGAAAAGGTCGTGTCTACACACATTAGAATATGCCGGAAAACGGTCCGTATAACCACGTGTAAACACAGAGCTCTTGATAAATACTCTCGAACGAAGACTCTACTACTAATCATCGCCATTGTACCGCTGTAGTGCATCGCAATCTAAAGCCAATCAATAACCGGGTGCGTAAATTGTGAAAGAAACTAATGATCTGTATGTATTTTTATTATACGACAAATATGAGTACATATTCTGATTTCGGAAGAGAAACGGTTGGTTGGCTTTGAATTTGTTATTTTTCAGAAATGCGTTTAAATACATAGTATTTTTCCTTCTCACATATTATTGTATATGGTAATAAGCTTCTCATTGGTATTGTTGGTGTGTCTGGGTGCTCATGCTTTTTAGAGACATGCCTATTTAAATATTGTTCTACTTCACTTATTTAAAAAAAATTAAATATATATCCTGACAGCAGCAATATCTCATCAAAATATTTCGTCAAATATTTTGTTAATGCACTCAAGTTTCAAGTAAGATAAGTAATTATATTTTGAGGTACTGCTTAACCAAATTATGAAATACAGAAGATTGCAAAAAATTCCAATTTCATTCAGCTTAGGCAGACAGATAAATGTATAAAAGCGAATTATCTGATGTCGTACCTTTCTAACAAAAAGTAATTTTCAAAATAAGTCTTAGATAGGGAGATGAAACTTAATTCTGATATCATTAATTTATAACAAGAAAAGAATATTTAAGAATCAGTGGATTGAACTGATTTTGAAATTCTGTTACGGACGGATAGACGGATTTCTTCAGTAGGACGTAAATCTCAGCGACTTAAGACAGATATTTTCTGTAGGTGAAAAAAAATCTGAGCTTAATTTAGAGTATTCATTTATCGCAACTTAATTAGCACACAAAAACTTAAATAAATACACAAATGTCACAAGTGGTCTGAGTTTTAAAATAATTTCTTTCTTAAGGTAGGCGAATACCCAAAATTCTAAAATTTTTACTATTACTTTAATCTTTTCCAAATTTGGCCTAGTGATTTCAAATATAATGAGCAATGCTTTTTAGGCATTTTTTTATTTAAATATAATTGATTTATTTTAAACGGTGTTTTTCACCTAAAAAAAGGGGGTTGCGCCAACACTTTCTAGTATTATAAGTTTTGGATTAATTTACCTGAAATTTTTTTCAGATGCTATTTCAATATATATCTGTGCCATGAACCTCTAACATCCGGTGTAAATATATGGTTTTTTTTTTTTTAAATGTCCAAGTGTAAGTTAATCGAAAAAAATCCTTTTTTGTGGTTAATTTATAACATTTTTCTCAATAACTTCTTTTCTTGTAATTTGTATGCAACTCTAGAGGGTCATTGCATGCATCAGTTCAAAACGAAGAATTTAACACATAATTAATGTTTATAGGATGAAAATTCAATGTGGTAGACTTGTTAGCGTAAACCTCCTTTTTTAGTAGAAAAACACCGTTTAAAATAAATAAATTATATTTAAATTTTAAAAAAATGCCTAAATAGCATTATTCATTATATTTGAAATCAGTATGCCAAATTTGAAAAGATTAAAGCAATAGTAAAAATTTTTGAATTTAGGGGAATTTTGGGTATTCGCCTACCTTAATGCATTAATTGGAGTCGGTTATAACTCTCCCATGTTAATTTACCTAACTTTAGGATCATTTTTCTCGGGAACTATACGAGATATCATTATGATTTTTAAAAAATATTTTGTTCCTTACATATAGCTCTTTGACTTAAACTGAGGATATTTCAAATATTATAAAAATATTTTTTTAAATGTATGTATTTAAAAGCACAAAAATCAGATATAAAGTTATCTACGTTTTTTTTTCAGAGATTTATATATAGATTAAAGATTTTTTAGATTATAGATATCATTATAATTTTTTTATATAGAGATATTTAAATTTCTTCACTTTAAATCCAAGCGCTATTAATGGGGAAGAAACAACAAAACAAAACAGGTTGATATCTTTTATAGTTCCTGAGAAAAATTGTTCATAACTGTTTAAAAACCTTATATTTCAGGAAACGCAAAAAGAAAAGTAAGGCCTAAGTAAGAACTGATGTTAAGAGGTTCTCAAAAATGCTTATAAAAAGAAAATTACTAAACAGAAATCCATAGTCTTGGTATTAAATTAAAGCTAAAGATAAGCAAATACAAAAAGAAAGGAAAAACAGAAAATCGAATTTTTTGACTTTAGGACCCATCCGACCATCCTTATTGTAAATGCATAAAAAATGGATTGAGATACGTATCCCCTGAGGTAATAAAGTTTTTTTAATAAACATTTTAATAAAATAGTTGGAAAACAAAAGTACTTAAGCAGCATATAAAAATGTGCTTAGTAAAAATGTATTGACCCGATTCTGAATCTTAGTTATACTTTGGATAATGTTAGTTTTGCAACTGCACCTTTCATTTATTAATGTCTTGGTAGTACTAAGAATGTTTTGTAGCACATCTTGCTTTAAAACCTAATCTTCTTAGTTACATTAAATCATAGACTTCTACCCTAGTACATTATCTTGATGTCCTTATATACAAGATATAGGATTAATCTAAACTAAATCGTGTGTAGAATTAAAAATAATTGCCAACAAATAGTCACTCATAATAAAAGGGTCTTTTTAAGTGAAAGATAATAATGAACAGTTCTGTGAAATAAATGAAAAAATCCTTTCTACTGACTAAAAAGGTTACATTTAAGGGCTTTAACTTTAACATTACTTCATTTAAAAGAAATCCGTGAAGCAGATTTTTTAGTATCATTTGACTATAATAATAAGTATTTAAAAAAGATTAAAAAAAAAAACAATGTAAAAGTTACTTACAAAAGAGCACCTCATATTAAACTTCTTTAAAATTATTTGACTTTTCGTAATAGGATGAAGTACATAAAACAGAGAAATGGACTCGAATACTTTTAGTTTAGTTACAGTTTAAAAATTAGTAACTACGAGTATCCTTTATATATAATACCTCAATGGGCCATGATCTTGATTAGGAGGAAATAGATTCATGTACAAATAGCTAATCTATTTCTCACAACCTTAGTAACTTCAACGTCGAAACAATTCTAGGCCATAAATCGATTTAAGAGCTAAAATTAACCTTTCGGTAGGTTCAATTGTTTTGATTGAATTTCAAGTAAATGTTTTTTTTTTTAAAAGATACATAATTACATTTCATTTTTAAGGCGTTGATTGTTTCAGAAATTCATATTATCTTACGATTTTCATTTTGTGGAAGATTTAAATCAAATTTATAAACTATTTTTGGTATTGTGAGAATATTGTAAGTTTTGAATGTATTATTCCATTTAAGGAAATGCGAAGTCTTTTAATATTTCTCGATTATTAAAACAATAAAAGAAAATCTATATTTGTCCCTAAATTAATCAAATGTCTAAACTCGCAAGATTCTGAATGTTGACATTATATTAAATAATAGTTGTGACTAAATTATAAAAAAAAGCTTATTTATTGGTGCTGGATTGCATCAGATTTAGAGAGAATTGAGTCCTTTTCAACTATTTTATTTTCTACTATTAGTAATTTAATAGTACTGATAACATGCAAGGTTATCAATATTACTATATATCAGTCACAAAGCCTGATAAAAAGATTCAACTCAATTTTCACGCAAATGACATTTTCAAGATATCAATGTCCATGTATTTTTTATGTGCGTACGTTTGCAAATTATATTTATTAAAATTTAATACACAATCTAAAAGCATGAGAAAATTAATCTTAATGCAAGTAATTTGTGCAATTTTAATAATAAAATATTATAAAAATTGCACAAATTACTAGGATTAATATCAAGTTATTTTAATAAAATTTTAAAAAGTATTTTCTTTCATTGATTTTATTTTTCTAAAATTTTAACTTTCTTATATTTATAACAGTTTAATTATATTTAACTTTTAATTTTTTTCGAACTTTCATGACTAATAATTTAAACTTCGTCCTAAATTTAGTTTAAATAAAATGTTTTGTTTTTTGGGTGATACACCAGAACTTTAACATGTCATAACAAAATTAATAACTACAACAATTAGGTAAACAACTACTTTCGTTATATCTCGTACTTCAAAATTTTCCTATTTACAACTCTCTGCCACAGTTGGTTATATAAAATACTATATTATTTAAGTATACAACTTATTTCTAGAAAACTCTGTCATACGATCGGGGGTCTGGTTTAATCCGGCAAAACGATTCATTCATCAATAATTTCAAATAAATTGATTTTTTTAAAAAAAGAAAATGATTATTTTAATAAACATTATAAGATGACATTTGCAGTTTTTCATAAGAATACGTATTATAAATCTTTTTGTGTTCGATGTTAGACTTTGAAAATGAAAGAGTTTTGACAAAACTTCAATGTTCTTTATAGCATAACTCAGTGGTGCGAAAAAACAACAACAATGAAATAAGAAGAAAAAAGCTAAAACTAGTACTTGATCCAATCAATTTTGCATACGCATTCTTTGAACTGCCGACAAGTTCAGCAACTATAAAGAACTCGCTGGTAACGCCACCTGATCAGCTGGGGCTGGGGGTTAGGCAATCGCCTAGCAAAAGGTCCCAGGTTCGGGTCCGGGCATCGCCAAAAAAACTGCCGACCTATAAACGGCCCATGCAGAAAAAATGCCCGACGAATAATAAAGGGAGTGCATGTTGAATATCCTTCAAAGTCCTAACGCTGCGTACGATTTCGCCCTTAACGGTTGCGTTGGGTGCCTATTCAGGTGTTGGCTCGTCACTTGACTGTGGTTCTAAAAATACGACGCCCGTCGCCAATAGCCCTCGTGTAGCTCTAGTGCGACGATAATTCAAACCTACCTACCTATCTCCTTGCAGTTTTATTTTACAAAAACAATTCGTATAAGAAAAAATAAATATGAGAAACCGATTAGAGTAGTCTTCCGGATACTGATAGATAGTTTTCGTTAAACCTAACTTGGTACCTGAATCAGTAATGCCTGTTACAATTCTATCCACAGAAATTTCTCTCTAAATCTAATTAAGGTGGAAGTATCATATAAGGTTGAATTAGACATATTTGGAGGTTGAACTTCGTATAAATGTAAATAAAACATTATTACTATAAATAATTTTCATTGTAATACCTAATTCAATAAAATTTAATAACATTGACTATCGTTTGGAATATCTTAAAATTTCAGTTTAATTGCATTTATATTAATACCAATTAAAGAGAAGTTGGAATAAAAATTAATTTCATAAAAGAACAATCGCAAATTAAATTTATATGCAATGGAATCTAAATAGTTTTCGAGCTTATTTCCTTTATTATGAAATTCGATACTTGAAACATTGATTTTTCAAGTAAAAGTACCTTATAGATATTGGTACTTATCTTTACATAACTTAATAATATATGTTCTATAGGCATCGTATTGGCCTAGTCTAGAATTGTTCAATAGGTTCAAGTTTGAATTATAAAAATTTCTTACTTTCATTGTAAGGTCAGACTGAATGAAAAAGACACTTTATGCTGTTAAAGTTTATTTTAGGATTATTTTATCCAAATTAGTTATGCATTAGAAAACTATTTTATAGTTTAGTTCATTTTTCTATGATAAATACATCCTTCAAAACATTTAGATAACTGAAATTTTATAATAGAATTTTGAAAATATTTAAGTTATTTGAAATAACAATGAAAAATGAATTCATTTTTTTTATTTCTATTGGAAGCATGTGAGTAGGATATATTACAAATAACTAGGTCAGAAGATTCTAATGAACTTTTTGTGGTTAAATCTATTTTAAATGGTAAGAATTACAAAAAAAATACAACAAAGTAAGGCTTCAAAAGAAAGAAAATCTGACCTTTTAAATTAGATAAAATCTGCCATTCCATTAAAAAAAATTTTAATGTCTATTTTAAACTTGAATTATTCGGGTCATCCACCTTTATCGCTACTAAAAAACTTAACCATTAGCATAGCATGATACTATTTTAGAAATAAAGATTTAAGTAAATATAAATATTGAAATATATTTTTGATAATATAGAGCAGAAACATCATTTTTTAAATATTTTATTTTTGTCTGTTCTCTAAACTTAGATACATGCATATTTCCGTTCGTTCCATGTACGCTAATATTTTCCAAATTTATTTTCCTTTTTTTTAAACAATATTACAACTATTATAGAATTTAATGAATAAAGTAATTCATGTGAATTTTTTTCAAGTTTTATTTTTTTTTCTAATTCATTTTTCATAAATTTTTTCTTAGAAGTGACTACGTCTTTGTTACTTACTCCTAAATGTAGACTATTAAGGCAATTGAACTTCAAAAATATTAGCAATAAAATGCCAATGTCTAGTAAGATTTAGAATTGTAAGCATTAATATCAAATTTCTATTCTATAAAATATAGTTTAAAAAATCACATTAAACTAAAAGAAGCTTAACAGCACGCATGTATTCATACAAGAGTATGTTAGTATTTAATTGGTTTAAAAACGGTAACAATTGCAAATTAAAGTTAAAATTTTGAAGGTGTATAGTAAACTAATTTTACTGAATAACTTCAAACTTCATATTAAATATGTTTATCCATCAATGTTTTAATGAAAAAAGTAATAGTTTTATATTTTCCTTTGCTTGTAGTCATCCTTCCGCCTAAATCCAAACAAAACCACATTTACTAAAAAATGCAATAAATTAAAATACTTTAAAAAGTAATTGTCGTTACATATTATAACACAAGCTTTACATACCCTGCGTTTTATGGATGTACAATTAATAATGCATCAAACAACTGCAATACTAACATCTTATTTTGATGATTTGCGCTACTTTGTTAAGTACACTCTCAAAAATAACACTTTCATTTTTGATGATTCATGAATCCTCAAGCCTCATTTCGTTAATTTTGAGGATTGTTTCGTCAAACTATCACTTGACTTTTGAGTAAACAAGAATCCTCACTTTTACGATCTTGATTTGACGATTCTGTATCTTGATTTTGAGGAAACTGAATCTCATCGTTGCACTCACATGCTTAAAAATGACGAAATATTTCTTATGATTAGACAACATTCAAATCCTCATAAAAATGATGATTCAAATGTCATCACTTTGAGGAAACGAAAACTCGGAGCATTTGCCAGTAATGGAATAGTCAAAATTAAGGAGAATTTAGTCGTTTTTGAGCATTCATTTTTAAGAGTGTAATGAAACTTGACAAATAACATAAATTTTATACAATACTTCAACAAAACTTTATAAATTTAGCAAGCTTATTTTAATTTTTCAATCTCACCAAAAGTCGCCAATAATATAACCGATTCATACCATACATCATAACACGGCATTCTTTTAATAAAATCATATTTTTAAAGAAAAAATAATTATATTATCAGATAGTAATCGCTTACTAGAAGCATTTAAAGGCATGCGATTCTTTACTTTCAATGTCAAGATTTAAAAAAAAAAATCCCACCAAGTCATAGTTTGTAAATTTTATGAATTATGATAGTTTTAACTAGAAATGTAACAGTTTGGACAGTTGAAATAATTTAATACGTTAATATTATTCGTACTTGAATTTATGAAATGGTATGCTTGTGGTTGATTCCACGAAAATGCGCCATGGACATCATTTTTTAAATTTCATTTTTTTTTATTTCAAACAAAATCTACTCGGAAAAAATTCTTGACACTTTATTCTCTCTTTTTATACCTCAAAATAAACAGTTCGTAAAAAATTCAAACATTAAATTTTAAATTTGAATTAAATATAGAACAACGAAACTTTGCCATGTCTGTCACATTTGTCATGTCAGTCACGCTAATAAATATGTATAATATTTTACCATTTATAAATTTCTTAATTTTTTCTTTCTGGTTGGTACATCAGAATCTTATATTGATTCCAAAAAAATTCTAGACCTGAAATGCATACCAGTTAGGAGCAAATGGTAATAATATAAGGTCACTCAAAATCTGTGTCTCAATTTTGTCATGTCCGTCACGGCATGTTTTAACCCAATTAATTTTAAGTATTTTCTCTTGAATGAAAATTTCAGCGTTTTTTATAATCAAGACCTTTATTTCCATCATCCCACGGTAATTTTTTAACAGTCAATTAACATTTAGTACTTTATAAGAGCCAAGAAAGTTGTATTATGTCATGTCTGTCACGAATGGAATTAGCCATGTATGCAACAAAAAAAAAACCCTTAAGGCATATGTTACAGATTTTATTATGTAGGATGCTTAAATAAAGTGTTTCTTTTTTCTCTTTATCTCTAAGAAATCCTTGGTATTTGTGAAGACAACATTCTAGGACAACACAGTAATTGGATTTCTTGGATGATTAAATGTCCGTATTACTAACCAAATTCTTTAGGTAGGAGGTACCCAAATATAATTGAATAGATTAGTAAAATATTCAAACAGTGAATTCGTCAAATAGTTTACGAAAAAGAATTAGAAGTTTTATTTTAATTTTATCAAGAAAGCTCAAATGAGTTTTTGAGAATCAAAATAGAATAATCACAAAGCACCACAAGTAAATAACTAAGTTAGTTTGACATATCTTCTATTGGCTATTGGAGACGGGAGTCATAATTTAGAACCACAGTCAAGTGACGAGCCGAATAAGCACCGGACGCAACTTAAGGTAGTTCAACACATTGAAAATGGTGTTATTGAAAAAAATTGATTATTTTTTTTACTTGTTTACAGTTTAACTTGGTGGTTTTATTTTCTTAATAGGTCGAACAGTTTTTCTAACCTAATTGAAGTTTTTGACAAAAAACAAGCATAAAATGACAGTATTTTAAAACATTTGGAATGTTTGCCAAATTTTACTTGCTATACATAGTTATTTCTTTCAGATACACACAAATTACTACCAAAGGTGTTTTCTAGTTCATAATTTTAAAAAAGTGGTCCGAACATATGGAGATACCGGAAATATAAGCATTTTTTTTTTGAAAAGGAGCTAGTTTGGCACATGTATTCTTATTATTATCCATTACTATGTATTACCTTTATATGTAAATCATAAGTTATTATAATAATCTTCTAGTAGATACAAAATAAACTAGGTTTATTCGTGCAAATGTAGTATAATTGATAAAGTATTCCGATATACCCCATCACGGGACGCCTTGGATCTAATTGCTGACCTTTCTAATTAGCTATAGTTTTAATAAATAACGATATAAATAGATTTATTATATACATGCATATTATATACTTATTATGTGAAATCTGATAGGGAAGGTTAACTATTGATGCCAATAACGCTTCTGAAAAATGGTTTGAAAATATTTTATATGTAAATACAGAAAAAAAAAGTGATCCAAAGTGCCTCCCTCTCCTAAACCTTTAACCGTGATTCGCGCTGTTTTAAAAGTTTTTAAATTCAATTTTAAAATCATACTTTCAACTGTTTAATTTTTCATAGGACAGGGACACGCAAACAACGCATTAGTATTGTTTTATCGTGTACAAAATAAATCAAACAGTTAAGAAGCATTAATATAATAAGAAATACTTAATCAAATTGAAGAAATCTTTAATCGAATAATCCACTTTTTTCTGCTTAAAAAGTGGTATTTTATGCACTTGTTGAATGAATAAATACTATTTCGTAATAATAACTGTTTTTTTTTTTAACATTCAACTTTTTAGTGGACATCCGAGAAGTTGTCTTTGCCTGGACTGCAATATGTATTGCAGTGAAACATGTTCTACAGGTACAGGGAAAAAATTAAAATATGACTAATTTAGAAAAAGTGAAACACAGAAAACAAAATTCCAGAAACATGTCCGACCCCAAATTTTTTTAAATCACTGGCTATAATTAAAAAAAACCTAATTAATAACTTAACTCTTACGTACTCTTAATTCCCTTACGACTCCGATCTAGCCACTAGATGGCGCCATCAAACCCAAACCAAGGACTTTTGACGGTCACACGAGTCGCACAACCCGGCGGCTGCAGCAGCGACCGGTCTCCGAGTGTCGACCGGCGAACGAAACGAGCAACGAGGTAAACACAGCAGCCGAAACAACCTTGAAAATCCCCTAAACACGGAAGAAACGATGCTCTAGAATCTAATTATAGCCCCATGCCAGTGTCGGGCGATTATTGGGCCATGTCTTGCAGCCTCAACTTGGCGAGCTGTCGCCTGCGAGCCGAGTCGCTGGCTCGTCAGCTGCACTCCAACCTGTGGAGCCCGCGATCGACTCAGGGGTCCCCGGGCGACTCGGGGTGCGTGTCCCCCTGCTTCGGACTGCCCCCTCAAGGGGCCGTGGTCGACCGGGCCCCGATCAAGATCGACCACCACTGGAGGATGTCGTCTCTGGATGACGATGATGAAGATGAGGAAGAGCAGTTGGTGGATGGTGGGGGTCATCACCAGGAGAATGGGTCGGCGTCGACAACTTCGGATCTGCAGGCATCCCCGCCGTTCAGCCCGATAGAGAGGATGGCGTTTGATCCTGCGGCGGATCCTGCCGTGAAAGACAACGGGGAGATTTATGGTAAGGAAATATTTTTAGATTTTCATCCTCCGAACTTATGTGATTTGTGTGACCTCTTTTATTGCGCAATCACCAATTTATAAAAGTTTAAAATAGAGAGGGATACGTTACTCAGTATAGCACAAATTCTGATTTAAAATAAGATGTTCGTATGTGTTTACCTTTTTTAAAAATATGCAGTTGAGTCCCGTTTATCCGAATCCCGGTTATCCGAAAATCGGTTTAGTAAGAATCCCGAGCCTTTCGGTTAAAATAAGAATGTATACGCGTAAATAAATACGCAAAAAATAAATCCGTACTTACAAAGTTGGATTTATTTCTCAAAATATGCGGTATTTTTTTTCGGCTCAATTTTGGTCCCGTACCTTTCGAATAAGCGGGACTCTACTGTATTTAAAAATGTCGTTTGTTTATGAATAAGCTTTTATTAATCAATTGCTCATTAAAATTGGTAAATGTTCAAGTGGATGTAATTTTTATAAAGTATTTAAATGTGCTACTTCTTTGCCTTTTTGCAAGTTTTCTGAATTAGTTAAACTAGTTCTGACTAGTTTAGTAGAAAGTTTTAGTCTAAACAGATAAATTTCCTCAACTTTTCTATAATACCAGTATTTTGCGAAATACAACTCATGACATTACTAACCCTTGTAGTTAATACAGAAATTCTTATTTAAGTTTGATATTATTTTTATTTGTAGAGTTTTAATCTAGTTATTTTTCTCTTATATTCCTGTCTCTTATTTTTAAATATCTTTATTTTGCTTTTTTAAAAGAATTTATTAATTTTCTTAAAAGTAATATGATTGGTTTTTCAATTACATTTACTACATAAATATATTCTTTTATGTTCTATACTAATTCCATCATTTTTTTTCTTCGTCAAATTTGTATGACGAAGTAGGTAACAGAATTTGTCAATAGATTTTACAAATATCTTAGTATTGAATTATAGATTAGAATTTAGTTGTATTTTAGTTAAATAACTTTTTATGTAACTTCATTATAATGTGCAAACATTTCACACATTTTTTTATTCATTTTAATAATTATTTAGTTGTCGATGACTGGTATTTTTAAAATAAAATTTTAACAACAAAATATGAAATTTTTTGCTTCGGAATTTGCTACAATTGAAACTTTACTAAAACTTCTGTCGTTCACTCTTAAAACAAAAGAGTAAAATCCACTCCAGTTGGAGAAGTGCATTTTCGACACCGTAAAGGCATGCATATTTACTCAGACTGAGTTAAAATCACTCGTTTGGAGTGATCCTGTCAACACACAATGGATCCACTCCAAAAGGAGAAGTGCATTTTCCAGTCTGGAGGAGTGAAATCCACTCAGACTGAGTTAAATTAGGAGTGTTTGTTTTAAGAGTGTTGTTCTTACAGAAATTTTGTTAAATTTATAACTTTATGTTATAATAAAGTTTAATAACAATTATGTAACTTAAGTAACCGAACATTTTTTCAAGGATAATTGCAAAATTATTTGCAATTTTTATTTAACACATTTTTGTCAGATTCCATTTTATTATATAAAATTTACTTATATAATGTTTATTAACGTCTTTTAGCTTTTTTTAGTAGCTATTTATTTTTTTAGTGGCATTTTGTTTTACAAAGCTATTAATTTATAACACTTTTTACTTTGACGAATTATTTCTACACTCAATATTTTGTAATATTTGAGTAGCTTTAGTTTAGATAAGGCCTAGCTAGTAGAAAGAAAAATTTAGCATAATTAAAAAAAGAACACATTTTATGGCATAAAAATATATTGCATAACACATAAACTATGCCACTAGTAGTAATATTAAGTATTGATTCCTCTATGCCACTAGTAGTAACATTAAAAGCGGTTCTCTGAACAAGCACACAAGCTGGAATATATATGTATCATACCATAGTAACATTAAGTATTAATATTAAGTTGTATTTGTGTTCTTAAGGTTTAAGGCAAACTGTTTCTAGAAGAAAAAAAATACAAGGCAGATCCATACCTTTCTTAAATTAACCTGTACTTTAACATAGGTTTTGATTTTTGTTTGTTGTTTTAAAACGGCTTCATGCCAAGGCGCTGTTGAGTTGTTCACTTTTATATAATGTCGCCCTAATGATGATAAAGTGGTGAAAAACACGCAAGCAACTGAAAGACAACAAAACAAATCTCAAAATGGGTATATTTTTGACGAAAATATGATACAGTACAATTTTATTGCTTAATATAAGGCGTGTTGAATATAAGCATTAATTTATACTACATACATAATTAGTTTATTAACTCTAAATTATATAAGTTCCTTAATGAACAACTAAAGTTTGTTGATAAATTTTAATACATTAAATTAAAATTTCAAATAATGCAACTCAAAATTATAGTAACCCCTAGTACATTAAATTTAAACGTTAAATGTTAAATTGTGACGACAAAATTAGATTATTTGGACCTTGAGTTTTTTTCCTCATCTCCTTTTAAACCTTTAATTTATACTCAATTTGTTTTCATTCATAAGTTTTTTTTTGTCCGAGGTCTAGACAGACAAAATTAAAATTGATTTGCTGTAAGTTTGATCGTATGTTATTTATTTCATCCGGGTGCGATGTTTCTCAATTGAAAAACAACTGTGTATCCTGACGAAATTGAGAGTTAGTTGATTGATACACATTACACAATTTATCTGCAAAACAAGGGGATACTTGTAAGCGACGCTAACTTTCAAATGTTTGAAGGGTTGAACTTCAAATGCAGAAGAATAAATTATAGATTTAATATCATAATGCTTTAATTCAGCTTAAGAATTAATAATATATGCTTATTTTATTTTTCCTTTTCCTATAAATACTTTTTATAGGGGATTTCTTTAGTAAAACTCTTTATTTGCATTATAGCATTATGATATTCAGTAGTATTCTTGGTCATGTTTTTAGTCTAAGTAATTTTTGTAGGAATATTCTTTTTTTGTGAGTATAATTTATTTTTATGAGAAAAAAATCGAATGTATTTTGATAGGTTTATTTTTGTCGTAAACCTAAATAAAATAACCCAACACAATACACTACTTATTCTACGATAAAGATGCAACATTTGAATAAAACAAATTTTACAGTGCATTACCAAACTATCTCAACATTAATTTCAAAGATATTTTATTTATTGATTTTAATTGAAGCAATATATCCTAAATCCAATTGGAACTATTTTAATAAATTTTTATTTCAGTTTATTGCTTTTAATTAAAGTATAAAGTTTATTTTTTTTAAAAGAAGAAAATCGGAACTACTTTAATAGATAGTTTTACCATATTATTATCTTAACTAGAAAATGTTTATACAGAAAGCGAAATACACCTTTTAAAGTTATTTTATAAAGTTTAATGTTTTATTAGCTAAGGTAAATTTGACATTAATTTTGGCCTTATTTAAATGCATATATTTATATTTAATGATATTCTATGCCTCGAATTAATATACATTTTGTGATTAATTCACATCATTTAATATTAATTATTAACATACATTTTGTAATTAATTGTAAATGCTTATTGTCTATGTATAAGCGATTCACATATTTCATACTTTTAAATATAGGTAATTGCGAACATAAAAAGTTGCGATTTTATTTACGAATAAAATGCATTCTTTCGATTGTAAATTCCGGATAAATTCGTGAATTATGTAAGGTAAATCGATACAAAAATGTGCGGGCTATGAACGGCCTTGCACAATTCGACCTTTGATTATCGATTACTGTATTTTCCATTTATAACTTAAGCATTGGACCATATAATAAGCCACAAATCATCTATGAATGGAAATATTTTAGAAAGAAAACTGCCATTCTTGTTATAAAAAAGAAAAGTTATACTTTTTTTCGTATTCCCTACATTTTTTAAATCATAAAGCATTATTTTTATTACGGGGGTTTGCCTGATATTTGCATAAATACTGAGTGTTTTTAAATAAAAAGTAAAAACACTTTTTAATAAAATTTAAAATGTTCAAATCATTCACTTACTCGAAAGTATTGCATAATCAAACTTGTATTTTAATGGCATTTAAACAAATTTGAAATATTATAAATATTAGAATAAACTGTAATGATATGAGGAAACCTTAGAATCTAAATTTTTTTGTGTACCTGAACTGAAAGTACAAAACAAAAGTCCTTACTTTCAAAGTTATATTATATGATGGTTAAGAAAAATGTCTGATTTGATTTTGCCTTTTAAAGGTTATTTTCTTAAAAGTATATATTTTAACGTTCAAGAGTCCTTACATAATAAAACATATTGGAAAGAGAAAAATCTACTTCATAAAGATTTTCATTTATGCGTCTTATAATTTTTTTTGCTTATATTACTATTTCATGCAATACAAATAGTATTAGAAAATTTACTAAGTTTACCTGCTATAAAATAAATAAAAAAAAACCTAAATTAGTAAATTTTATTTCATGTATAACAACATATTTGTATTTAAGTATTTCATAACAACTTCGTGTTTTCTTTTTAAATTATTATTCATACTACATTTTAACAAAAAAACTAATATTGAACAGTTTTATTATCACTGTTTTCCAGAAGGAATGTACTAATTTACTTGGTATTCCTTAAACGAAATCATTTCTTTGAATATGGTATTTGATAAATGTCCTTGTTATTTTAAATCTTTAGAAAAAGTATCTGTGACGAGAATTATAATACATTTTTATTGAGTGAAGAATAAAATTACTTGCAATGAAAATTTAAAATAATTTATTATTATTAATCGCTTTGTTATTTGTAAATTTTCATACAAACTTTTTTGTGTGATACATTAATAGTTTTTTAAAAGCCATAAAATAATTTTTTATTATTTTAATGACATTTTTTATGACTATTTTTCAGCAAATCAGCATTCTTTTTGTGTATTCAGTACTTTATATTCTCATATGTATTTTTTCCTAAAAAAAAGTAAATAAAAGTCGATTGTTTAAATGGTCCACTTCCAAAATTCACATCTTTCAAAGTACAAATAAAATATATAGTCCAGAATGCTTCAGTGGCGTTTAAATACAATTGAATATATGATCGCCAAATGTCGCCAATCAATGGACCCGAAACTGTGTCCTAGTTTTACTTTGCAACTATAGACCCCTTAATTCATACACATTTATCCGTCTAAGAAATTTACTTTATTCTCACAAATTTATATGTTAAATATGTAAGAAAGATTTATAAATAAACTAAATTAAGATTTACAAACATATGCATAGTTTAAACAATTTTATTATTCGTACTAGATTATACACTTCAAATATAGTTATTATATAAAAAAATGTTGGAAAATTCAAAAATAAATTTCCGTATTTTCCTACCCTCCTTGTCAACCTAAGTTGGGTAAATAGATATATGGCTATGGAGAAGATCCTTCCGTGGATGTAAAGAACTCCATAAATTATTTGTGAATCCATCTAGAAAACATATTTAAAACATTCATTTAATTTAAGTTCTAACAGATTTGAATATTATTTGAGAAAATTTGGCAATTTTATCAGAATGAAAAGTGTATTTTGGTTAAATTTTATTAAGATCATTTTGTATGTAAATATTAACTTAAGAGAGTTTCCAACTAACGGGACAATCGCGCTTTTCCCTCTTCCTTTTTACTCTTTGTTTTTACCCAAGTTAGGCTGGCACGGAGTGTAAAGTGTATTTTATACTAAAAAAAAACAATTTTACGTCGAATTTCATTTAGTAGTGTGAAGAAATTAATAAAATATTAAGCCTGGCAAGAGCCTATTTATGGTTTCGGCATTTATTTCCTTGCCAAGTAATGTATTTTTGGTAGTTATTGTACAATAATAATTTTTACTTTGTCAAGGACATTTTTATTTTATATGAATAGCAAATTTTCCTTTTGTTTGATGTTTGGACATTTTTAATCGTATATTTGAGAGTCATGTGACCTAATTACATTACATTTTAATAAAAAAGCATTTATTGGAGGAGACACGAAGTCAATTTGAAAGTCAAGCTACTATAAACTAAAGTGCGTAAATAAATTTAAAAATGTAATAGAAATTTCATTAATTGATAGTAAATATTATGATATCTTAGTAACATGCTTGTAATATTTACTAAGCACTTTACTATGCTTAATATATGATTGATTTTTTAAGTACTTGGAAATTGTTGGGTTAATATTAGAAATTTAAAATACAATGTTAACGTAGAAGTAAAGGGGTTTTTTTTGAATATTTTTTGCTATGTATCTTCACAACTTGAATTAAGTATTCAACTTTCAACTTCAATATACATCGAATATTACTTTACTTTTAATTTTATAAACGTTTAATGTTAAACAAACCATAATTATTATTAGTTATTATGAGCAATGTTTAATATATAGTTTTAATTAATAACATTATTGTTAACTTAATCCCAAAAATATATATTGTTTATATCGAAGTTGTATGCAAAATGAATTGGCTGCTATTGAAAGTTTGAATATATCTTGTTCACTATTAATACGAGAAAGGACTTACTTTAAGAGAAAGTTTGGTTAAATGTAAGAGTGAAAATTTCGTTTGTTTATATTAAGTTGTTATTGACTTTTTGATCAATATCTTTATCATATAATATAATGCAGTCATCGTTGAGTACGTTATGCACTTCCTGGCATTCAAGTGGTTAATAAAACTACACTCTTAAAACAAAAGAGTGAAATCCACTCCAGTAGGAGAAGTGCATTTTTGACACTGGAAAGGAGTCAATATTAACTCATACTGAGTTATAATCACTCGCTTGAAGTGATTCTGTCGGAGGTTTAACACACAAAGGATCCACTCCCTTCTTGGAAGTGCATTTTTTAGACTGGAGGAGTGAAAATTAACTCAGACTGAGTTAAAATCGCTCGTTCGTTTTAAGAGTGTAAGATTTGTTGAGACGGACAATCCAGATGACGGATACATAAAAAACAGATAAAGACAAATGAATAAAAGAATAATTTGAATTTATTTTACATTAACTTTACAGAGGCTTATATAAATATTTTATTAAAGAAAGATGTCATGATTTGGAAAAGTTTTTATGGGAATATATGCTCATACAGTTGTGAAAACAATTAGGCGTAATTTTTGAAAATATATAAGCGAAAGTATGACACATGTTTAACTAAATTTTCGTACTGTTAACTTTTAATCGATTAAAATATTTAACAACCTTATGGTTAGGATATTTAAAATAATTTTGATTAAAAGCTACTGTGAACTGTTCAAAACGTTGTTTTGAATTAATTAAAAATTGACGAATAAAGTAAGAAACAATGAATGCTCCAAAGTGCACATTTATTGAGTTGCATGTGTACACTGACTATTGTCTTTAATTTTGTTCAAATAATTAATTTCAAATCCCCCCCCCCCCCATCTCACTTATTGTTAATTCTTTCTTTATTTAAAAATAGAAACGTACTTTTTTTAAAATGTCAACTCAAATTGAAAACAGTAATTACTATTTTACTAATTCCCCCTGAACCGAATTAAAATGTTACTGGTAGATAAAAAATAAAATATCACCTTAATGTGTCGTATTGTTTAATTCAATTCAAAATTCAAATAATATAATGGTTTTCAAACATTAAACTGTTAAAGTCTTATAAAAAGGATTATAGTAATCGTACTACTGTAAAAAGTATCCATTGAAACCACTTCAATATGTGAAATTAGGAAGTTAACACGGGAAACTCGCGTCTTTGTAAATTTTCTCAGACAAGATTTCTCCAAACGCGGAAACGGATATGACGTTACTATTCTGCACGCCACCAAATCTCTACTCAGAATAAACTGTCATCTGATTGAAGTTATAGATCATTCATTTAAAAAATATCCAAAAGCAAAAAAATATAACAAAAATAACAAAAACTTCAAGATCAATATTTACCAAAACTTTGGCTCCTCAAAGTCGTAAACTTGAAAGTGAGATTATTTGATGTCTTTGGTGATAAAAAATTACGTGATGGGGAAGTGATATTCTGAATGTCATTATGTTTCTATGGTAGTAAGTAATGTAGACTTGTCTGTGTTTCGGTCTTTGTGAGAAAATAAACAGAGGGTACGTAAATTCATTAACCATTTTTCATTCAGGTAATCACGTTTTTTTTTGGTTTAGTAAAGCAATTTGACACCATGGATTTTTAGATGCTGAAATTTGAGTAATTTTAAGTGCATGCAGTCAGATTTTTATTTATTTTATTTTTTTGGAAGTTGGGTCCATCGACATCCAGTTTTTAAAAAGATGTTTGGCGAAAAACTTCATTTAAAAGACATAAAAGTTTTTAAATATTAATTGTTAAGTTTTTAACGCACTGAAATTAAAAATAGTATTTGTGTGCTTTTTTAGTTTAAAAACTGCATCATAATAAAACCTGATGAACTATATTATACGAAACGCATATATTTCACTAATTTTTATGCATTGTACCAATGTTTTTTTTGCCCTACATTTCATAATCTTGTAGATCAAGAATTGAAAAAAATTGTCAAAGTTATTTAAATACTAACTAGATAAGTGAAAAGGTGTAAAAATGTTGTTTTGTTAAAACTTTATAATTTCATTTTAAGACGACTATTACTTTTTGGTGATTGTTAAACTGTATCTTCGGGTAACTAAAAAAGACTTTGAATAACGAAGCGAAGTTTTAAATACTTTTCAAGTTAAGTTAAGCAAGACTTAAAGTTTCAGAAGTTAAACAGCTATCCGCACTGTTAGTGTTAACTTGTTTTAATGTTATTTAAATGCAAGTTTACTTTAACAGTTTCCTCAGATCTTACCTTGGCTGCATAATTATGTATTAATCTTGCTCATTTAACATTTCAGAACTATGCAAGGACGAAAACCACATTTGGAGACCTGACTCTCCCCCTGAGTCCTTCATATCCGAGTCCGACTTGCAGTCTGACTCCCCGGCACTCACCATCGAAACGGAGGAACAAGGCAGCAGCACGACTTCCAATAGCACAGTGTCCGAACTGGCCAGCCCAACGTACGATTTCAAAGAGGAGGGCAGTCCCCTGGCAGACGAACTGCGATCTCGTCTGAGACTGATACAGTCCTGCCAGACGAACAACGGGGCGGCCTGCATGACAAGTCCTGTGGAAGAACTATCCGAGGAGTCCAGCTTATCTACATCGCTCTCGTCTGAGACTGCCACTTCTGGCAGTCACAGTCTCCTATCTCCACCGGACTGTCCGAGACTAGTGAGGAGTACCTCGCTGAAGACGGGCAAGACGCCCCCAGGTACGCCCAGTCGCAAGAAAATAGTCAGGTTCGCCGATGTGCTGGGTCTGGACTTGGAGGCCATCAGGCACTTCGTCAAAGACGACGATGCCCCTATAGTTCCTCAGTCGGCCTTCGCTGACCTCAGAGTGCGATCCGCTTCCACCAACAGTCCTTACACCTTGCCCTGGAGCACCAGCGCTCCCGGCCTGAGCAGCCCGTTCGGATGCAAGTTCGTGGCCCAGTTCGAGCAACCGGGGTCCGACCCCTACTTCCTGGACAAGGTCCGGCAGCAGAAGGTGTGTCTGGAGAACGCCGTCCTCAACGACCTGCGAGTGACAGGAGTGGTTAGGGTATTGAACTTGGGATTCGAGAAACTGGTGAAGGTCCGCTACACCACCACCGAGTGGGCGGCGCACACCGATCTGGTGGCCGACTACGTGCCATCGTCGTGCGACGGATTCTCGGACAAGTTTAGCTTCAACCTGCACCTTCCGCACTTGTGTCCGGGACAGAGGCTCCTCTTCGCCCTGAGGTACGTGGCCAACGGTCAGGAGTTCTGGGACAACAACTCTGGAGAGAATTACGTCCTCAAATGCCAGGCCAAGACCTCCGAGCAAGACTCGAATACCACTACTGGAGTGACTGGGCCTCGGTGGCTGCACCACTTTATGTGATTTTTTTAGTACACTCTGGCTGCCTTTCCCCCGTTAGTGAAGCTAACATAGTCACACGATGTCAATGGTGCTTTTTCTGGAGTTGTGCTGCCAATAGTGATGGAAACTGTAGATCCCATTTCCGTTCTTTACATTTTATAACGAATATTTATTTGCTCTAAGTGTGTATATATGTGCGAAGGTTGTTTTTGTCCCATCTGCTGAAGATTTTCTTATCATATGAGTAAGTATATTTTAAGTTTTGTTATTTAGTTTATGATTGAAACCTGTACTTTACTTATAACACTCAATGATGTATTTTTCTTTAAATGAAACCCTATAAAACACTCGTATATTCTTACAATTATCGCTGAATCGACATTTATTGCCGATTTTAGATTTTTCTAAATTTATCTGTACTGAAAAAATTAGACTTAAACGAAAAGTAAATAATTAAAACATGTAACTTTAAAATTTTCTTACAGAAGATTTACAGACAAGCAACACTTTTATTAAGGTCAAAAATGTTTTAAAACAATATTTCTAAAATTATTTTTAACTTTTTGCATCATAATCCATTCATAAACTATTGCAAATCTCCTTAATAACTCTTTTTCCTCATAACAGTTGAAACCCCTTTTAGAATACTACACTAGCTTATAAAAGGAATTTACAAAGGTTGGAAAACTGTAGAATTGAAAGCACTTTAAATTATCGAAAACACTTACATATGAATGGCCTTTTTATCTTATCTGTAACGGAAATTAAATTTTCTGCTTTTTTATTAAAAAGACTGCCAATACTTTTAATCTTCCAAACATATTTTAGTAATGTTACTAGGTTAACCTTAGGATCATTTAAATAGAAATAAGGTTTTTTTTTTAAAAATAAGTCAAAGAATATTTTATTTGGGAAATCCAATTTTTATTAACTCAAAGAACCGATGGCCGCTACTTTTTCCAGTAATGCTTTTTAACCATGCCTACATAACTTATTAATTATTAATTCAATAATATTTGGGAAATACCATGCCGACGTAACTAATTTTTCTTGATAACTATCAGATAGGTTTTTGTCAACATCTTCGATCATATTACAAATTAAGAAAATCAATTCCATGTTTCGTATAGGTTGACATAGTAATTACGTTGTTTGTTCAGAGTAGGGTCATTACTTTTGTTAGAAATAATTAGGGATATCCACAACAATCTGCTCGATAGGAAGTCCCATGTCGTAAAATCCATACATTTTCTGTCAACAACATAATACATTACTTTCTAAATAATAAATTTCGCTGAAAGGAGTATTTTATCTTATATTCTTGTAAAGTATTCACTATTAGTAAAGACTTGGTGCCACTTAAGCTCCGATGCTAATATCATTATTGTGTTGTATGGGGTCATTTGTAAAAATTGCCTCGTAAATGTTCTCTTGTATATTGAGTTAGGAAGAAAACGTTGGGTGATTGGGAAGACAAAATGCTCTTGCCAACATGTTTTAGTGTCGTTACATAACGATAAAAAAATCGATGCGAGAATATTTTCTCCACAAGATATATATTTGAAAAAACTAAACGTCATTATATAGAAGAAAAGTATAGGAGAATATATATTATTATTTATGTTTCTATTAATTGTTTGAAATTTATATTTCAAATTTTGATTTAAGAAATGCAAAAAAAAATATATACCGATGTATAATTTATAATTTCAAAGCTCCATAATTTTAAAAGTATAAAAATTTACAATTTTAGAACTATACAATTTATTATTTAAAATTTATAGAATTTATTATTTTCGAAGTATAGAATTCATAGTTTCAAAAGTATATAATTTTAAAATATAGGAACGTTTTGTTAAAATAGTTCTTCAAGTGCGAGTTATGAGAATTCAACTAAACATATAGAGATAAAGATTTTCAAATATAGAAAATATCAAAGTATCGAAAACAGGGCCGGACTGGCTTCCTGACAAAGGCGCAGTTTTACCGGCCCATCCGCCTACAAAGGGCGCAAAAAAAAAAAAAAATATTGAAATATTTATGAAAAACGTGTTAAAAGTGTCTAGGGTAACATTTCTTTTAAATTTCAAAAATATGTTATAAAATATAGTTTAATAAAGATATCCTGAGAAAATAAAAGTTATTCGTAAGTCTGTATACCTGATTTTTTTTTAAATAATTCAAATTGTTTTTATTATATCAATTTAGTAACGTAATATATGAATCTAAAAAGTTTCTTACTTTAATATTAAAATAAATTAGGAAAATTTCGATAGTTATTTTTTCAAATTTTAAATATATTTCGACAGATTAAAATGTTTTGATAAAACATGTTCAGCTACACATATCAAATTAATGTTTTTTAAGTTATCTTTCAAATAAGCAAAAGGGCTTTTCACTTATCTTCCCAAAAACTGTTTTAGAGGTTTTTTTAATTAAAAGTTCAAGTCAAAAATTTCGAAAATAATTTCTATAATGCTTACAGAGTATGAATAATGTTTATTTAAAGGACCTTTTTCTGGACTTGAATTTGAAACAAAACATAAAATAATTGATTTTAACTTGTTTAAGTGTTAAAAAATTCAAAAACTTCCGAAATTGTAAGAAGTATTTATATTAAATTAACACTATGAACATTTTATTTTAAATTATATATTACATTGCTCTCTAAGTACAATAGAAATGTTTTATAAGTATTTAAAAAAAATCAGGTCTACATAATTTTATCGATTTAAATAAAAGGCTGAATGTTGGCCCAAGCTTTTACAGCATACCTTTATCAAAGGATATTTGAAATGTATGTAGCTTTTAAATACTATCTTTGAATTTTTTTCAGTACTTTTTTAAAAAAATTTCGAAGAAAATTTATTTTTTCAATTTTTTTCTTTAAAAAAATATGATGATAAATTTAAAGCGCAATTTTTTCCAAATGATAATGTAGAAAACTCTATAAGCTCCATCGATCATTAAAAAAATCACTCCGATTGTTTTGAATAGTTATTTATGCAACAAATGTGCAAAGTAATACTTTTTAAATCGAGTGGATTTTGAAATAATGACACGGTTTTAAAAAGTTTACTTTCACATGTGTTGCATACACAATTTTTTTTTATAATTACGAGAAAAATCAAATGTAATTTGCTAAAAAAAAATAAGTAACAATGTTATGAAATGAATGTTTTACTTTGAAATGTTAGCATTTATGAAACTACACTGTTTTGAGAGGTTTGGCAAATCACCTTTATAGGGTTTGATTTCAAGTACTAGTCATTTATTTGCATAAACTAGGTGGTTTTAGCAACTTACAATTATCTCTAAATAAATCAATACACACATTTTAAAGATAATTATATACATTTTATGGTAATTTCAATAACTTTAAAACCCTCACAAAGTTATATAGCAGCTATCGTTTGCGCATGATACTTTTCGAAAATTTTATTCTAACGTCTGACAGGTACTGGAAACTCGTGTACCGAATTTGAAGTACGTATCTCATTTAACTCGACCTGTAGAGTGGTTTCATCTGCTTGACCAATGTTTAAAAAAAACTTTTCAAAATCATCACCCTACTAAACATATAGAAAACGCAAAATCTTCAATTCGGATTTTGAACTCCTTTACAATACTTCCATTACATTATATTTCATATTAGGTTATTAGGTGATAGAAAGTAAAAATTACATCGCAGGTCGCAGGAGAATCAAGCAGAATGTTTAGGTATTGCAAAAAAGCTTGTTTTGGTCTTGCTTGTTTTTTTTTCAGCAGTAAATTGTCAGCAGAAACTAAATGAGTACTCCGAAAACTAAAAATGCAACGAAAGAATGCTAAAAGTGCCAATATAAAATTAAAAATGCCCTAATACTCCTTAACGCATGTTTTTTTATATCCCTCATTAAAAAATATAATAATAAATACCGACGACATGGTATGAAAGAAACCCCTGAAATACTTTTTCGGCACCAGATACTGCAATTGTCAA
The DNA here is from genome assembly GCA_023701765.1 of Hylyphantes graminicola. Taxonomy (NCBI): domain Eukaryota; kingdom Metazoa; phylum Arthropoda; class Arachnida; order Araneae; family Linyphiidae; genus Hylyphantes; species Hylyphantes graminicola. Next base: position 30,153,577 of record CM043119.1, read on the forward strand.
CAACAAAAGCCAATAGCGCCTTACGTGATATCGTAGGCGCTTCAATGAACAATTAAAAATATATATATATTTGGCACCCGGTGTTGAAATTGTAAACAAGAAAGTCCAAGTTAGAATGTAATATTAATTATTTTCCCCTCCGATTTTGACGTAACAGGGCGCACGAATATCAAGGCGGACTTATCGCAGAGGAGCGACCAATCAGAGCAGGCAAAATTTCGGCGCCTTTGCTTGTCGACAGCGTTGTTTACTCCGTTTCTCCGCTTAGAACATTTTGATGCTGCAAAATTAAGGTGTGTTTTACTGTAGACAATGAAATTGTAAACAAGTAATCCCAACAGCGCCTTATGTCATATCTTACACACTCTAATGAAACAATTCAAATGATGTTTAGGCACACACAGCCAGAGGTGCTGATCCCCCCACCGAAACATCCTTTTTTTTTTTAAAAATTTTTTCAAAATCAATAAAAACAGCCGAAAACGTGATGATATCAAAAACGGCATTCAATTGCTAACCCTCAGTTATTAAATCTTAATTCTTAAAAATGCTTCCTTTCGCACAGATTTTTATCTAATAAAACATATTTGGCATTATTAAACAAATCAGAATTATTTTGTAATGTGTACAGCGATAGTTTCTTTTAAAACAGTTACTATTATTTAAAAAATTAAAATGAAAGTTAAAATATAAAAAGAAATTCTTACCGGGGAACTCGAAATTTAGCTATTTAACTACATTCAATGTTACTTTCAATGCACCACCCATCACTCACATAAGAACAAATATCTTCCTGTTGTAGTCCAACTGTTTCTAAAGCGTGTTATCGATATTCATGGCTTAGAAAGAGCTACGTCGCATCATTATTTTCGCCTCCTCCAATTCTAATTTGGCGGGAAAAGGTGAAGGTCATTAATTCGTAGAAATAATACACAAAATTCGAAAGCCAGCTGCAAAATAAAGCGGGAATGTCTCATGGATATCATATCAAGCAAATGTGTGGACGTCACCAATTCATCGAAATGTTTTAAAAACTGCTTGAGATTTATGAGTCTACTAGCTATAATTGTTTAAGCTTTATTCGACTGATCGAATTGTTTATGATAAATAAGTGTCAGACATCTCCGTCTACCAGACGCCATCGAAACATATTTATATCCTCTTTTTTTTTTCTTTATGTTGCTTTAGAATATGGTTGCTCATTTTCATATATTTTTTGTAAAAAATATTTTGTTTTAGTTTTATGGTCTCGATCCCCCCAACTTTTTTTCTTTTTTTGTGGACAAGATAGACAGTTTATTAATATTTTTTATAAAAACGGCACCAGGTTTTCAAGATTGATTTTAAGAATGCCTTTTTTACTAATACTTTATTGAAAAATGTTCCACTAGAGCAGTGGTTCCCAACCTTTTCTGTAACATCGCCCCCTTCTTTAAGTTGACTAACACCTATCGCCCCCCCCCCCTTTAATTTTTATAATTTGTCCAATTATAATTTGAGTTAAAGTGCAAGTAATAAAGCCATTTTATAATTTCAAACACTTACAACCATATATAAAAACAACCAAAGCAGCTTTATCCGGTTACTCTTAAATAAAGTCGAAAAATATATGATGTTTATTTTTTTTCTATTTTTATTGAGATTTTTTCAAAGAATGAGAGTGAAATAATTAACTAAGATCTTTAAACTCAATTCTGGAAAATTTAAGAGAGTTGACAAAAAAAATTAAAGAAAAAAAATTGAATGTTGAAAAAAGATAGAATAAAAAAGTTTTCAAGTTTATGCGCAAGTCTTTGAGGGAAATGTCTAATTGATTTCCTTGTTTAATGAGGAGCTGGATAACAGAACTAACCCTTTTTTAACTAAATATATTGGCGCAACGAGATGGGAGGTAGTTCAGCTTTTTACCACAGCTTAGAATCATTGTAAATAAGTTTCACGCAGGCTAACTCATAACCTCTCTACTTGAAATGAGTTTCGAGTCGCAGTCATACTTCAAACTCTGTCTACAAAGAGTTAGTTATCAAGGTTATCCACAACCCACAGATTCAAAAGGGAATGGATCAACAATAGAATCAGGAATTTTTAACTTGCTCAAATCCTCAAATCTTGTAAGAATGTCAGTTTGAAATTGTCATGGTGATAAAAAAAATTGGAATGGTTTTACTGTACTATAGGACAATATAATATATTTTAATTTTCTCCCTTTGAATACTCATCGCCCCCCTATCGCCCCCAAACTATTTATTGCCCCCTTGATAACACAAATCGCCCACTTGGGGGCGATCGCCCCCAGGTTGGGAACCACTGCACTAGATCTACTCAAAGGCGATTGGCAATAAGTCTCGCATTGTAGAAACGCAGTCAAGTGACGTGGCCGAAATCTAACCCGGCTTCCAACGCAACGTTAGAGCGACATCGCCCGCGGAGTCAGGACTGTAGACCACAACATCTTTAGAGTACATCAGTCCCATATACAGGGCGCTATTTTTCTCAGAAAATTGAGAAATGAATACAAGAAGTCTAAAACTGGTGTGTAAATGTGAAAGCGCCCTTTGACGAATATTTTTTTAGACCTCTCATTCGAAAAAAATAAAAAATTCCGACGACAAGATATGTAAAAATGATACGTCAGAAATACGATTCTTGTATCTAAATTGTATACAAGAAGTCTAAAGCGCCTTTTGTGATATCGTAGGGCCGTAGGTGCCTAATGCTGATTTGGGGGTTTTTTGATGATTTATTTAAGCACTAATTTTTTAACAAACTCCTTAACGCATATTTTTTTTAGATCACTCATTTGAAACCAAATGACTGAAAAGCCGAAAATATATTTTGGCACCCGGTATAAAAATGGTATAAAAGGGTGAGTGACCAGGTTGTTTCATTTGAGCGCCTATGAGCTCACAAAAGGCGCTGATGTTGGACTTTCTTGTTCACAAGTCAATTTCAATACCTGGTGCCGAATATTATTTGAATTGCTTCATTGGAGCGCCGCCTACGATATCACATAAGGCGCTGTTGGACTTCTAGATTACAATTACTTCTTGGTGCATGAAGCCATATGGTGCTCCTATGAAAAGGGAGGCGTTATTAAGATCCGTTTTTAATATTTGTCAAAATGTTCCATTTAAAATTTGTAGTTAAAAGTGATTCTATCGAGTGCGTTAGGGCGTAAGGCCATGGGAGTTACCTTTGAAGGTTCTGATGTTTCGTCCAACCATCTCCTAAACGGATAGCGTAGTTTATCCACGAATCCATAATTCCATGTATATGAAAATGTAATCGTTTATTTAACCGGCTCGTCAGCGCCCTGTATGGAAGCGAAGGCGCCTTGTTAAGTATCGGCTTAGTTATTAAAACTAAAACGGCACAAAATGACCCACTCCTTTCCTCAAAAAAGTAAAAACATCCTTCTACTGCCGAAGTTTTACGACCTTACAGGAACCTATGCACCATATGAATTATGAAAGTGCGAACAACCTACGAGAAGACGAATCTGGGGTTAAAAAAACTATGATAAAGTTTTTTTTTTTTTTTTTGGAAGAGGGCGCACCGGCCCGCCGGCCGACGGGCCGGCGGGCCAGTCCGGGCCTGATCGAAAAGGAAAAAGTCTAGTTTTCACTGAAAATGTCTCTTTTAAGTTCTATATACTATTTCCGTGCTTTATTTTCTTCTAGGTGTCCTTTAAAGTCAATAAAACATTTTTGAATAAAAGATAAATACTTTAAATTTTTCACAGGGCAGTTAAAATTATGCGTGTGTATTTTTACCATTAACTATAACGTAAATCTAATTTTTTTAAAAATCTTTTTTATCTTGTCAATTATCTTTTTATGACATTCATTGTTATATAACAAGGTGATAAAATTCCGATCAAAGAATGCAGATTTTCATTCTCGTTTTGAGGTATAAAGATAAAATTTATGCTTATTTTTATGTCTATGACTCCTAAATTTAGATAAAAGTTTTGTGTAGCCAAATATTGTGTATGTGTTAAACCCTCATCACTTAACCCTCAATTTAGAAGCACTACGTTTTCGAAACTTTTGATGAATATTTTATTTACCGAATTAAAAACTTATCCCCCTCGCCGTTAAATTATTATATTCTTTTTCCCGTCAAGCAAATATACCTAAGTGAAAAAAGAGGTACACACAATTACATTATAGAAAGCTGATTTATTTTCACTGATGCAATTACCACCTATGGATAAATATTATATTTTGTAATATTGATGTTATATAATGTTATGATTTTATTGTTTATGCTTTTCATATTATAGTTTAACAAATATACAGAGATTGACCAGTAATGATTAATAATATGAAAGGTTAAATAAATAAAATGTTTATTCGAATACAATAATCTGCGATAACAATTCTATTAAAATTCTTTTTCCATTTTTGATATAAAAATTTATTGCTTTTTAGTACCGATACGAAATAACTGTATATTGGCTAAAATATTTTAAATAAAACTATCTTGACAATTTCATTTTCTATCTATAGAAAAAAGAAAATAATTTAATTCATTGGTTAAATGTATCGAATTCTAAAATTAGGTCATTTCACAAAGAATAGACATTTAATTAGTTTTACATTCGCTTCCTAGAATTTTTGAAATTAAATATTTAAAATCTGTGTTATTAGGCCACATTAATTGAAGTCGTATTTTTAAACTTGATTTTTTAGTAAAAATGTCTTCTTTAATGAAAAGTTAATTTTAGTTGGAAGTTTTTAAACAGCAATGCAAAATTATAATTACAGAAACAAAAAGAATTATCAGATGTACAAATAATTCTTTGTTAAAAAAATAATCATTTAGCACCTATCATTGATTTATAGTAGTTAATTGAATTTAAAACTTAATATCAAAATTATGTTATTCACAGGTTGCAAAGTTTAATTACATTCATTAGGAGGAGCCTGAATCTATTGCAACAGAAAGTCAAAACTTGTTTTTGTCAAAGGGATAAAAAATAATTTACTTAAAAGCTTTGATACATTGGGACACTTTCTGTTTGACATTATGTACGTGACAGAAATACATGCCAAATTTTCCCCATTCCGCAGAAATGCGAAAAAATAACCAACGAGAATTATTTGTACGGCTTATTTACAAAAATATTCTCCTAACAGGTTTATGTAACATGGCTTATAAATATGTTTCTTTTCTAATGGTTTAAAAATGGTTTTTGTTCAACGTCACTAGAGTTGTAGGATATCCTTATGAATATATAACCATGCTTGTGTCGATTTGTAAATAATTTGATAACAAGTTACTTAAGACGTTTGAATTTATGTTGAAATTTTACAATTAAAAATTAGCATGCTTTCCTTTCTTCTATCAATTACATAATATAAAATAATGCAAGTATTTTACGATGGTGTTGTAAATAAATTGATACGTTTCATACTGCTTAAAATCATATCCGATTTGTTAACTGCTGCAAATATGCTTTATCACGAAAAAAGAGCAGAAATGGTTATAAATGAACACAAAAATTTCATTATTTTCTTTTAACCATTAGTTACAATTAAAAACCCAAAGTGATATCCATATGGGCTTTCTTATACTTCATTTAAATACAGTTCATTTATCCCTTGAAAACCTCCTGTGAGAGAACCTTTGTCTTTCAGAGAAAAGCATTAATATAAATAATGTCGACTGTTCTATTGTAGTATCGCACAATTTGTAACGAACTAGTCCCATTTGTCACAGCATAAATGGTATTGTTCATGCGACATGTTGGGAAAGTTATATTTCTCTTTCATTTTTTTATTAGGATCTCTGCGACATTTGCACGTCACGTAATCATGACTGTCAATTGAAATTAATCTATGTTCATTTCAACTTGCGTGCGATGCATAAATAAAAACTAGGTTTTGAAACACTACATGACTTTCAGTTACCACATATTTGAAGGTAATTATAGGCCCTATAAATAAATAACTTAAAAACTTCTTAATAACTTTAAAACCAAAATCATTTCTATGATAGCTACCATTTGCGATAGTGAGATTTTCTCAAAAACTAACTTTATTTCGGCGTTCTACAATTACAGGAAAATTGTAACCAAATTAGTATACAAGTTTCAAGTACTTGTGGTTTTTGTATATCAAGTAGTAGAGTGTTTTCAGACAAAAACCACTTTTAAGTATCAGCACCCACCAAAACGTGTATAAAACATAAAATCTCCATTTTGACATTTCGACCCCATCGCAATACTTTCATTAACTTATATTTAATAGTAGGTAATTGAAAGTCGGAATTGAAAAAAAAAATCGAAATTTATGTTAACATATTCCAGATCGTAAACTTTTCATGGTAGTTGTGATAAGAGGAGTTTGATTTTAAGAAAAGTAGCCCTATGCGATACATATATAGTTGCATCCTGTTTCACTCTTTGTTTTTAAATCTATATAACTGGTTTAAACTTCTTTAACATTTGCTATCCAACTTGAAAAAAAAATCTAGAAAAAATATAAATAGGCTCTTTTCTAAAAATTGTAAATGAGATCAGTTATGAGGAAAAAGTAAAAATGGTGAATGAAGTACATTTTCATCGGTGCATCAGGTTTTAAGTAGTAAAATTCTTATTAAAATTTTACTATAAAAATATTTGTAGAAAAGACCCTTTGAAATATTTTTAACTACCAAGGCATACCGTTCATTGGTAAATAGATCATAAACAGTTGTATTGCATCAGTCGAGAATTGAAAATATTCCACTCTCGACTGAGTATTTATGCCAACTAGAATTTTTTTGGCAATAACAAACAATTCTCCAGCATTCACCTATCATTTAAATTCCGCTTTATTTACATAACAATTCACCTGTTAGTTGTTTTCTCAGAACGAAACTAAGTATTGATATGTTTTCTGGCTTTGTTTTTTAACAGCATTCCAAAATTTAAGTGGTCTAAAATTAAGACCTCCCCACCTCCAAAATGTGAAAGCTTAGTCGTTCTACGTCGTTTATTTTTGTCTCTTAAATAATGGCGAAGATATTTTTAGAGCAACTTTCAAGATGAAAAAGTATCCAATCTTTCAGAAAGTTTTTTTTTTTTACTTAGACGTTCTTTTCAGTAGCGAAGTAAAGGATTTTATAGACTTTTGGGTTTGCTCAATTCAAATAAGTGAATGTGATGTTACTTTTTAGAATCGCATTATTGTATGGACTTTTCTTTTCTGACAAAAGTACAAAAAATATAAAGATTTTATAATATTGATTCTTAATAATATTGTGAAATATATTTTATTAATTATTTTAAGGAATTGTAAAAAAGCCGACTTGATAAAATGTAATCTACTTAATTCATAATATTTTGGTGATTAAAAGTAAATAAGATACATCTTTAAAACTGTTGAACCTTTATAAAAATATTTAATGTGCTTTCACGATAAATAACCATATTATTTTATTTTCAACATTTTAATTAAAAAAGTTTTTGTTTTAATTTTTTCTACGAAATTTGCATGTAACTATAATAGTTATTGCAGCAATTTTAGTTTCCAACTCGGGTTTTATATATTAGTTCTAAACTTTTACTTCTGTTTTAAACTTATATGTCAGTAGTAGATCAATTTCTGCTAATACTTAAGTCATTTGACAATAAAGTGTATTTCACGCTGCATTAATGAATTTTGTTTTAAAACGAGGAAATTCAAAGCATTTAAAATATGATTCATGATTCATATTAATTCTTGCATTAGCCTGCTTATTCAGGTATAAAATATTTAATACAATTTATCCTTATTTTTCCTCTAGCAGATATTACAAGTAAAATGTGGACAAGAGAACGAAGATGAACAACGAAAGAGGCGGACAGACTTCCCTTTTGTAAATTTTCGAATTTTTTTTCAACAAAATTGATATCAGGAAAATCCATAAGTAATTTAAAAGAGCTTATACAAATCAATTCATGTGTAAGAATGTTATGAATGGCTTTGTTTGAAATATTAAATATGTATATTGAGAAAAGATAAAATGATAGTTAGGTTATTGGTGAATTGCTATGGTATCGTCAAGTTTATTAATGGTATAGAATCGTTTATAGGAGGACAATCGTACATAGAATATTAAGTAGAAGTTGAAATTACATTGATTGGTATGCAAATAAAATTATTAACTGTTGTATTTTAAAAATATATTAAATAAGTTATTGAAATATATTGTGTTAGTGTTAACTGTTAAAGGTTTTTAAATAATTTACTGATGATACTGTGTTAAAATGAAAATATTAATTAAAAATATTGAAGATTCTAATTTTTATGCCTTGTTGTGTGAAGTTAAGCTAGGTAAAAAAAAATAACAAGAACATTTTTCCTTACAATAATAAACTAATTGTCATGAAAATGGTATGCTTAAATTGTGTTAGAATGGTTTAAAGTGTGGCTATGTGTGCATCTTAAAGTGTTTTATAAAAGCACGGCTGTATGTTTTACAAAATCTAATTGATCTATTGATTTTGAGATACTTTGAAAAATGTAATTATTCGCTTTTACAAAACTAATTATATCTAATTCAATTTAGGTGGTATTACAATATTAAAAAGACAAACTATTAGCTGTAAACCAGTATTCTAGCCAAGTTAAGATAGATTATGTTGCAAATTTATAGCATTCAAATAGCGAAATACAAATATGTTAGCTAAAAAAGTTCCTTAAAATATCAAAGAATATTGTTTAAATCAATGCGAAGAATTTTTATTTTTGCTTGGTTTATTTTAGAAACCGAACTAAATGAAATGATGTTTGTATCGAAATTTTTTTTACAATTGTTATATTATTTTAATTCACACTGTCTCACATTTGGAGTAACCTAGGAAGTATTTTGTGAACACTTTCCATTATCTATTATATCTAATAACTAACAAGACATCAATTAATGTAATAAATTGTCATGACTGAAAATGCAATTAGGTGTGTTATTTATTATCTCGACTGTGTGTGAGGTACAAGTAGGTGTAAAGGTATGTAATTTTCAAATGATAAATATTTTTATACACTCATTTTTGAAAATGTTTGTGAATTATGAATGAAATTAAAGAAAATATGAATTTAAGAAATGATAAATGAAATTAAGAAGATATTTGTGTATTTTATTCACTTTTGACTATTTACTTATCATTTTTGAATCGTCCTTTATTGAAAAATTAATGTTTCTTGTTTTAAAAAAATTCCATTTGTGATTACACTTAAAAAATCTTTAATACAATTAGATGTTCTTAATGATGTTTATTTATGTTGAAATTTATAATTAGTCTTTTTATGAACACTGCGATTAATTGTTTTGCATGTTTAACAGATTAAAATAAGTTAATTAAATCTAGCCATTACATAAGCCAATCCATCATAATTATGAAAATAAGTCAATCCAATATAGTGAATCCAATAAATGGTAAATACAATCTAAAATAATTGTAGTTTAAATATTCCAATCAGATATTTTACGTTAATATCCATATCTGACTTAAAATTTTATATTTTTGGAAATGTGTAATGTTTTGTTTAAAACTCAATTAAAAACTAAATTTTAGGTGCATAATAATTCAGTAAGTTACTTAAAAAAATTAATATATTTAATACTATATAATTTTTTCAAAATATATTTAAAAGTAGAAAAATACTTAACAATCGAAAAAATATAATTGAAGGCAATTTCAAAAGAAAACCTTATTGTTAATTAATTAATATTATGAATATTACTAAATGAGTTGATATTTAGAAATATATATATACATGTGTAAATTGAAGGGCAATACAGACAATGAATTTCAAGTTCCACTTTCAATAATTTTCCAGATTTTAGATTTTTAAGATTGCACTTTCTTTTCTCCACAACAGCTATTCGAGTGTTCTTTCTTAATTATTTCGGAACTTAAGAAAATTTTGTCAAATGTTAGCATGTATTTAAGATGTTGATATTACTCCTAGAAATTGTTCAGTAATCTTGTACTGAAAATTATTTATATTTCTTCTTGCAGCATAAATTACCATATTATACTGTAGTACTGCATTTGTAACATATAGTAATATATTTCTACTTTAAAGACAAAAATGGGCATATTCCACGTCTTGACTGGCAACAGTTCGACAGTAATGAAAATAGGGTCATAATTGGTTAATCAATGCAGTGGGTGGAGCTTACTGTATTATACCACCAATTACTGGAACTTCCAATGAAATCTAGGAATGAAAGTATAAATTACTACCTCTCGTGAACCAAGCCAATTGAACCTGACTTTCTTTGCCCCTGCCCTTCGATTGGTATGAAATACTAGATATTAGTAAAGTGATGGGTGCTAGCTAGTCTACGAATCTTGCTAAAGTGATGTTTCGAGAACTATTTTATGTTGATTATGTATATATGAAAATTTAAGACAGATTTATTCCTCTACACGAAGTACAAAGGTTAAGCAAGTGAATAGAATGTGCCATAACACTGTTTAATTTTATAGTCAACTTTGGAATAGAGAAACATTCATTAAAGTAAATTTATTTTTGAAGGCTTTTGATGCCGAGCATATTTTTGAGTCACAAAAATAAATAAATTATCCATTTTTAACCTCTTAGAGAGATGGTAAACAATTTGGTTTTTATGATATTTGAAATGCATAAAATATACTAAAATTTTGTTTTTAAATAAAAACAATCGATATAAGTTTTATTATAACCATTTTGGAAAACTATTATTGCCGTATATTCCAAAAGAGAAAAAAAAAATTATGACAGTAATAGCTTTTATTTCTTGAACTCGAAGAATTTTTAAAACTTTTATTTAATAAATATGGTATTCAGATTGTATTATTTTCATAGTTTAGCTCAGTAGATTTAACATTTAAAACTTAACCATCTAAACGAATAAAAATATTATTATTCAAGTATAAGAGGTAATACGACAACGGTATATGATGTGGCAACGTAGAAGTAAAGTAAATAGCGTCTGGTACTGCTGTACTAACATAAATAAATCGGTGTTGTTGCTGATATAAACTTATAAATACTCTTCTTCGAATGAATGTCTTTTCACACAAAGTATGCTTTTCTTGTCTTACAAAAAATCAGATAAAGTTATGTCTGTTTGGAGCAAAATGTAAGGAACTATTTTTTGAATAACTATTTTAAAAACCTAACTGCCCATCAATAAACTGAATTAAAAAAACTTTTGTTAAATCCTTAAATAATTAAACAATCACAATTTTAAAAAAAATCATAGATGCATTGGGATTGTAGGAAATATAATTTTTTTTTTTGTCAAAATAGAAATTAAGGGTAAAATTTATTTTTCTGTTAAACAAATGCTGCATGTGCTTTTATAGCTGTTTATTTATTACTTCTAAAAATTGCTCCATTTTGTTAAAAGTTGAAAAAACAAGACACATTTAGATGAATTGCATCATTGGGGAATATAATAAATTAAAAAACTATGTATGTAAAATTTATTCAGTTTTCAAATATATTTCGAAACACTTAACAGAAAGTGCATTTATCTGAAGATCTTATTTATCAATAAATATAATGTAATAAATATTATATGATCGAATTATTTTTGAAAATAAAACATTAAAATAATAAACTTTCGAAAATTTATATATTTAATAATTGTAATAGTTTTAATGTTATTAATACCGTTTATTGGTACAAATAAATGCATGTATTGAACTGATACTATAAATTGATCTATCGCATACTGAAGTGTGTTTTCCTTAGATTTTGAATTTTAAAATGTATTTTTAATAATGTGGAATTTTCAACGAAAGTACCAAATCCTATTAAATATTAATTTTTTATATCGATATCTATAAAACACGTTAGTATTAAAAGTGCATTTTGCTCTGAACTAAAATAAAATAAGTGTCTAAGGCAACAAATATAGATAAACTATTTGTGTTATTGAACCATGTTGTACTTTATGCACTGTGTAAAGATTTAAATGAATTGTTGTAAATGAAATTTGTATTTTATTGTGAGAGACTATACAAAATAATTGTATTTAAACTATATAGTGTTAATATATAAATTGAAATTGTAAAATAAAGTTGGCAATAAATGATGTATTGATTTTAAGTAGTATTTTTATTTCCAAACCTATCATTCCATACCTTTAAGTCACATTTTTAATTATTTTATGTACTTTTATACATTAATCAAAAATATTTTTTATAATTGCAACCCTTTAATTTATTTGCTAATAAAATTCTAAATGTAAACAATCTATAATAATAAAAATGAAGTTTTGTGTGTATGTATGTATGTATGTATGTATGTGGGTGTGTGTCTTATAGATTCAAAAACTAGACGTTTGTTTGACTCGTAACTTGGAACAAATGCGTATTTCATACTTAAGTTACAAATAGAGAACTTTCAGAGCTCAAAATGTTCTATTTTTAGAGAAAATTCGAATTTTGTGAAAAAACTACACCACTTTGGCTCAAATCCGATGAACATTTTTCTTTCGCGTTGCCATTCAGCAAATGAAATTAAAATAAACTTTTTCAAAAATAGTTAAAATGTAAAAAAGAAAATACTTTATTCTTAAAAACTTAAAAATATATTATTATTTTCATTTTAAAGATTTATCATCATATTTATCAAAGATTAACTATCATTTTAAGTAGTAAACTTTCATTTTATATCATTCTTTAATCTGTATCAATGCAATATTTTATTTTTAACTCGATATTTTAATAAATAATTATCATGGACGTCTATATAAACTGGAATGTTTCCTCCAACGACAGCGGATCTCAAAAAGTGCTACCAATTTTTGTACATAATTCCTAACGTTATTGTTGGTTTTTATAAACTTGATCGCCAAGGTCAAATAAGCTAAACATTTTATATTTTTATCATTTACGATTAAGCTATAAATTGATATTTAACTAATTTTTATTTGAAGAATCGTTGCCGGCAATTTTACGCCAACCCTGACAAATTGGTATTATAGCAACCAAGATTGATCGCCAAGGTCGTAAGCTAAACAATTTATAATTTTATCATTTACGATGAAGCTAAAAATTGATTTTTAATTTATTTTTATTTGAAGAATCGTTGCCGGCAATTTTACGCCAACCCTGACAAATTGGTATTATAGCAACCTTTGGCGAAAATAGCAATTGCATTGGCGATTTCTAGAGGTTGATATATTTAAATCTTAAATGCATATAATTTATTTTGAAGCTTATACTGAACTATGTTGTTTTTTTGAAGGTCATCGCACTACAGATGCATATTAGGGTTGTATGCCTTTCTTTTTTCGCCAAATACTTTGATAAACTCGCCAAATTATTACAAAAAACGCGCCAAATGACCTTTTTTCTTTATTAGCTGGTTGGTTGCGCGATGGTCATTGCGCCAAAGCTGAAAGGGTGTGTTATTGGTAGCTATATATTTTCCTCGCCAAATTTTTCAAACATGCCAAATGAGCTAAAATGTTTTCATTCGGGAAATTACCATGACATTATCCGTTAATTTTATAGCATTTTTTAAATTTTGAATTTTCATGGTCATATAAGTAACGGGATTCTGTACTTTATAACGAACGGGAAAAGTAACATAAGTTTATTATAAAAAAAAAACAGATTAAATGGTAGTATGGTAAAAATACTTGGATCGATTTGGTATTTATTTTTTTCCAACCCGTGCAACACCGGGTAGTTCAGCTAGTATCAATTAAAAACTTATTGAATTACAAAAGAAATTTTTAGCCTTTTAAAGATTTTAATTTATTTCATTTGTGATTTTTTTTATAAGTGCTGTTTATTTATTGTACTTGTGTTTTTACTTACCTGGTTGGTAATTTTTTTATACGAAACGTTTATAATAAATCCAAGCACCAACATAACAACAAAACTTTAACACATTCATAAAAAGTTAACTATTTTATTAAAAAATATTTTTGCGTTAAAGGGCATTCTACGGTTTAGTCGTGTAAATAATCGTGTTGGATAAATTTGGTTTTCTTTCATATATTTTTTCTATAATAATTCTCAAGTATTTTCTTCCCACAGATTATCAGACACCCACTCCAAGTATATTGACTGAAATCGAGCAAACTCAGCTTGTTGTATCTAAGAGTCAAACTCTTACATGTAAAAAAAAAGTAAGAGCCACCTAAAAAAATCTCCCTCAAAGATGGTCATTGGCCTTTTTAGTTTCACTTTTAGCCTTGGAGTATTTGGTCGACGGATATCCTTATTTCATCATATCAGAGCATCTCTGCGCGCTTGTTTGTCGACAGTTAAGGTTCGTTTGGAAGCACATGATAAGAAATGAACTGCCGAAATCTGTATTACTTTTAAATTGTGCTTATATAAATTGGAAACTGTTGACCAATTTCTTTAAACTTCCTATTTTATAAACATAGACATTAGAATTTAACCCTTTCCGTACGAAGGATTTTTGCTTCCACGTAATATTTGATAGGAATAACATTATCGAATCCTTAGTCGTTCGGCCGTCGTGGGCCATTTCAGTAAGGAAAGGTTTAAAACACTATCTAATTTTTAATTTTTGTTTTCGCAGTTTGCTCTATTTGTTCCCACATTCTAATTTGCTGTAAAATCCGTATCTTGATTTCAATCTCTTGAATTCTCTATTACAAAGAATAAGGTCATTTAAATCTAATAGTAGTGCAACGAACTCGTACCAACGCCTAAAAAAAATTCAGTTTCATTACTAAATGAATTGAATTTCTTCCATCGAACAGGTAACAGGTGTACGTACTTCTTTTAATGCAATCACTATTCACTTTAATCGTGTGAATTGAATGAAAATTAAAACAAGTTTTAAGATATTTTGTGAAAATAGATACAAAGCCAATTATAAAAAAATATAATCATCAAAGTTTCGTGTGAGTAACATGTTTTGGTTTTAAATAAAAATATATCTTATTATTTTACATTTTCTATTTTTGGTTTTAATCACATAATAAAGTGACCCCTTTACATTTGGTTGAGAAAATATATTAAAAAAGATGCAATAGCCACAGCTTCATTGAATTACGTACTGTGCCACTACATTTGATTCATTAAAAACACTCAATTTTTTTAAACCCTAAGACTAAGACAGTGCATTATACTAAGTACATACAAACATTAATGATAATTGCTGAAGTGGAGGGTTTTAAAGTTACAGCCTAAATTAACAAAATATTCTGCGTATTCTTTCTTTATTAAGAGTTCCAGATGCTGCTGACTTGGCGCAGTTTTTCAGTACGTCTGGATTCTAAGCGGTAAGTACCAAGTTCAAATCCCAGTTGGTACGTTATATGATATTTGTCTTTTTAATAAACTGTTACTGTATATGCGTTTGGATCATGCTTATTTCTGGCAGACCTTTTCGGTGGCTCTGGCAATCACCTTCACCAGTGAGATAACCACGAAAACGATAAAAAAAAATTAGGTAGTTAAATTAAACTTTTTGTTGTTTTATGTATAATAAAAATAATTTTTATTACAAGTGCTAGAAGGAAAAGTAGAACTAAGAAAGACAATAGAGATTTTGATACAAATGAAGCAAAAAAAAATGGCCAGTTACGATTACAAAATAATTAAAATATCTAACTCAATAATGCATCTCTTAAGCAATAATGCTTCTAATCCACTATAAACAGATCATTGATAGTTATATTGTTTTTAATAAATGCATTTTAGTAAAATTTTGTAGTTTTTATGACTTCCAAGACTCTTTTCCTTTATTGTAGATTAGATAAAACTTCAATCACTGGATTTTATTGGGCTAGAAGAAGGAGGATGTCCTATAAGGCCCTTTTTTCTACATAATTCTAAAATAAAAAAGATAAAACCAATTCCTTTCCTTCACTTTAAATGTTGCCTGATAAAAATACTTTCTATTTGTGTTAAATTTTAGTAATGTAATAAACTTTCCTTAATGTAATATTTTTTTTTATTAATTGTAATTTATTAATTGAATTTAACTACAATAAAGATAAATTAAAAGTTTTCTTTGAGCAAAAAAAAAAAGCTCATCAATACAAGATAAAAAAAAATTCGCAATAATTTACTCATGGACCCATCCGGAACGTCAAATGAGGTCCGGCATGCGTAAAGCGCCAAGATTGGACAAATCAGATGGCTTGCGAATTCTTTTGGAAGTCGTGTCTTTGCGCATCCTCGGTTACGCAGGACATCGATCTAGAGCTGCTCAAGACGTGGTCCTAAAAGGGATTTCACGTGTTGTTCACGTGATCCCCCTCCCTCGCCCCCTATTGATAGGGAATAAGCCCGAAAGATATGCGGGGGCGATCGTAGGAAATTATGAACGAAATTCCTTTTTTTTTTTATTTTCGAGATTATAGGGTATATCTATAAATAGTACTTATATAAAATATTAATAGCTTTTTAATAAATGGGATGAATCGTACAAATGAGATACTTTTTTAACCTAGATTTTTATTTTATGTAAATGCGTGGAAAAGTAGTCGACTGTAAGAAAAATAGTTTTGTAAAAAAAAACAGTTACTAAAAAATAATCACAAATTGTGTAAGACACACAGAACTAAAATCATGAATGAAAAATATTTTTTTATTTCATTCATGAAAAATTGAATGAAAGTGCTCAAAAATTTGATCATGCTCAACAGATCAATTTACAAGAACTCGTTATGTTCTAATTTAGTATTTCTTAACAGATTTTTTAAACTTAAGTATCCTAATTTATTAAATTAAATTTATTAAATCAAATTTATCAAATCATCCATTTCTTTACAACTTTTATTTATAAGCAGTGTAAATATAGTTAAAATTATCAATTTACTAAACTAGCGCCTTCTGTTTGTTTAGTTTTAATGATGATTCTATGAATCATAAAAATTGCTGTTAATGATGATCCAAATAAAACATGTAGATAAAATTATTAATAAAAATCAAAATTTAGCCGATACGCACTTAATATTTTCTAAAAAAAACACGTCTATATTTAATTTACTATTAATATTGATTTCTTTCAAGTTTAAATACGAAAGAGGTAATGGAAAAAGAGGTAACGGAAATGAATGGATAAGTTTTTATACTTAAAATAAATTTTAATAAAGTTATGTACCGATCATTTGTTTGCCTAGTGTGTAAATAATGTTAAATAAATTTTAGTTTGCTACCTTCTCACATCTATTGCTCGTTACTGTAACTGGAGCTATTATAAGTGAAATAAAATCATTCGAATCATCATCACAATTGAAAGAAAAATCAATCATTTTCTCGCTCTATTTTCAGCGAAGAAAAAAGAAATTAAGAATATAATACTTATTGAAATACCGAATCGAGCTGTTTTATAGCTATACGTTTGCAGTGCTTGCAGTTTATTTCATAGATATAGAAAGTAGCAGGTCTGCCCCTTGTGGAAAGGGTGAAGCCACTTTTGAACCAGTATCCCATAAGGCAGTTGGCAAGCCCCCACCCATGGCGTGCCATAAGCCACATGAGATAAATTCGACTAATAACAAATATATATTTAATATTAATAAAAGAAGCATATTAAAATGCTATTTATCTTAGCATATTTATAAAAGAAGCATATTAAAAATGAAATTTTATTAACTTTTCTGCAAAAGCAGTTTTTTTGGAAACAGTATCCTGTGATGCATTGCGACGGCATGCCATAAGCCACATGAGATAAATTCGACTAATAACAAATATATATTTAACCCGTAACTGGTAATATCCGTCTGATAGACGGATAGTTTTAAATAGTTATAGACGGATTTATTTAGTTATAGACAGATAGTTTACAAAACTCTTAGTCTGATAGACGGATGTTACTGGGAGTGTTTGTCAGCGAGATGTTACCAGTTACGGGTTAATATTAATAAAAGAAGCATATTAAAATGCTATTTATCTTAGCATATTTATAAAAGAAGCATATTAAAAATGAAATTTTATTAACTTTTCTGCAAAAGCAGTTTTTTTGGAAACAGTATCCTGTGATGCATTGCGAAAACGGCGAAAAGTGGCTTCATCACATATGCGCTGCACGGGATTGCGAAATCGATGGGATTGCGAAATCGATAATCCAGAAGAGTGTAAGCGTATTTGCTTCTGTTATTTCCATACAGTTACAGATAGAATCCTAACTACCAAAATTAGCCGATAAACCTATTTTAGATTAGTGTAATTTGCCAAAGTAAACCAAACAAGGGAACGTCATATTTTAAACTTTCCAATCACCAAATCAAAAATTTAGACTTCTCAATTCAGTTTCTATAAACTGGCATCACTTTTAAAATGTCATTGAGGTCAGTTGTCTGCTAGCGAATGTTGCGAAAGTGAAACATAAACAACCGGTGTCTACTGTGTGGGAATGCGTGCTAAATGCCAAATCCTTACAAATGTCTAGTATACCATCTCGACCATCCAATTTTTTTTCTTCTAGCAACAGAAGAAGACAATTTCAGACAGGCATACAAAGACAACAAAGTTTTTCTCTTGATATTCCGCAAAATATTTACGACAATGATAAACTTTCTCGTGGATTGGACAGCTTTTACGCAGAAGAACCTTTGCGATGCAGAGACGAAGATAGGGTGTTTTTATTTTTGCCAAGAAATTTATCGTACTGTGAAGTTTGCTCTGATGTGATTAGAGACCATGTACAAAAGAAAGTTCGACTTTTAAGTTCACGCTTATGTCAATATGATGATGTTCCTCCTACTCCAGTAGAAAATAAAGCTATTTTCAGTAAGTAAAGAACTTAAAAGTTTATAAAAAATTATAAGAAAGGCGTTAATTGTTTCAAAAATTGTAACATATTTATTGGCTTCATTTTACAAATGGGAACAAATTATACTGTACTTTTATTGTAGAATGCTGAAATTTTAACTTAAATCTATATTAAAAGTTTGGAAAATTATCTGTTTTAGTTAAGAACAGTAGTGCAACTTGATAATATTGGGCTATGCATTTTATGTAGAAATTAAAAATAGCTGTTCTTTCATCAAATTTGACTTTGACTTTTGATGGCTTTTGATTTTGAACAAAACTATTTTTTAAACTTCTAAACCCTTATATTGTTGTGAAAAAATGACTTGTGAGCTTTTGAAGCACTTATCTATTATCATTTTATCTCTAACTACACTTTAAAAAAAATTATATCCTATGGATAAACATCTGCATGCATACCTTATATGTTTGTAATTCAGAGACATGCCATTTGAATATAAGGCAAAAAGGAAAATCTTACATAGGACTTGGAGTTTTCAATTCATTTATGTTTCAATAAGTCGTTTTAAATAGAAATTTTCATTTAAAATAAGACCATAAATATATTCTAAACATTCCTGATCTTTACTTTGTATTGAATTTTTTAATTTTCTACAATGTTTTTTTTTTGCTTGTAGGTGTTGGAGAAGAAAGTGGAGATGAAGAGTCAGAAGAATCACAAGCAGACAAGCCAAAAGACGCTTTTCAGACTTGGTGTGCCGACAAACACGGCCACACTTCTGTCGACACGTGCTTCCCAAAGAGACCAATCCTGAAAAGGAAAGTCAGAGCTGTTTCATTCCCCGCACCTCGTAGAGAAGGCAAGAAAATTGTGAGGTTTGCTGACGCTCTTGGGTTGGAACTGGAATCAATTCGGTTTCTTGTACAGAAAGACTTGCCCAAACTCGTACCCTCATGCTCTGAATTAGATGTATCAACTAAACCCAAAGCCAAGAACGGTAATCAGAAGATCCAGCTTATCCCCGCGTTCCTACCACCATCTCTGAACAATTCTTTTATCGGACATTTACGGAAGCTGAACGTTTGCCTTCACAGTGTCAGTACCGCAGACAGCACTGTCTACGGTATAATAAGTGTGATAAATAAGTCGTTTCACAAAACTGTGTTCGTTCGTTACACAGCAAATGGCTGGATGAGTTACCATGACGAACTTGCTACATATCTTGATGGGTCCAGTGACGATGATACCGATAAGTTTACTTTCACTTTATTTTGTAATCCTTCTGATCTGTGCACCAGGGGTCACTCTTTGTTTTTTGCTGTCTGTTATGAAACACCAGGGGGAGTGCAGTATTGGGATAATAACAATGGAAAAAATTACTGTATTAAGTGTGAAAAAAGGGAAATTCCAGTTGTTGGGAATCACAGCTGGGTGCATTTCCTTTAATATGTGATTAAAATTGCTTCCATTTGCTTATTTTTTTATTGATTTTCTGTAGGGAAGTTTATATGTCACTAAAAACCTAGATTGCATGCTTTCATAGTGCTTTATTTACCTGCTTAGCCTCAAGGACCAAATGCTTTGTCAAACAAATTTGTCCTGTTCTAGATTTTCCCTTTTATGGTGTCAAAATAAACCAGTATAAGAGGTTACAAAAACCTTTGTGTTATTAATAAAAGTGAAAATTATCTATTATCACAGTTTTTAAGTATTCAAATGTATATTATTATCACATTAAAATTTTTCTTGTGCTCTTGTCTGTGTTGATAAAAAAAAAGCTTAGTTAGTGGTCAGTCTAGATTTGACAGTAAATAAAAAAAATAAGACCAAAAGAGCTGTGTAAACATGATAGTATTTTTTACTACATGAAATGTGTCTTCTTGACGGATTGCGGTTTGCTCCATTCGAGGAAAATATTATTGAATAATTTGTTACCCATTTTTTTTGTATGAACGTTGAGTTGAAGGATGTCAGGACCTTTTACCACATGACATTTATGTGCTTGATATAATCCTTTTGCTATAATATCTAATCATAAAGATACTTAAATCATAATTATTGTTGTCTGTTATTTTTTAGTATGGCCGCCAATCCTGGTATACTTCAACTGTACCCTAAATACAAAAGTGTTTCGAATGTTAAAGCTTTTTATTTTATGAGAGGCATGTAAAATCAAAACAAGCTTAAATTGTGTATTTTTTTTTATAAAAATGTAGGTTTGCACTATTTTATTTATATATATATTGTTTATGCTTTGTTTATACAAAAATTGTTTATAATTATTAATTTATTTTTACATCAAATATGCTTTGTGAATAATTAACTTTCATTTAAATGCTTAGAGTAACATTAATTAGTTATACAATTCATTGTATTATATTTGAAAAAATATTGTTTGTTTTTATGAATCTTTGGTGCTAAAGTAATGTATTAGAAATCGGCCAAAGTCTTTCATTAGTGTAAGTCAATGCTGTGACTTTTCATTTTGACTAAAACAAATGTGAAATTGATCATGCATTTAGAAAAATGAAAGAGCTTGGAGGAAAATTTTAAGAAATCAGAACACAATAGGTGCCTACTTATTAAAAATTTCTTAACTGGTTTAGATAGCTTATGTGTATTTTGGCTATAAGTATATCACCTCTCAATTCATATACAAAGAAAACTAACCTTTGTAAAATTTACCAATTAACTAAAATTTTATAAAAATATTATTCCATTTGTATTATACTATATCTAGTACCAAAAGGAACAATAAAATTGTTTTATAAAAATTGTGAACTGTCAAAAATTGAAATACAATCTTTCAATTGTTCAGTAAGCAATAATTTCTTTTTAAGATTATTTCTGAACTAGTTTTATTTTTATAGTTTTTAAGTAGCAATAATCCTTTGAGATTGCTATAGCAAACACATACCGTTTTAGTATGTTAACTCTTTATGTCTTAGATTAATATTTATTTGTCTTTGCAATTTGAATGTTAGCTGTGCAATCAATTAGATAAGGAAGTTCGAAAAAAATGCACACCAATGAATTTTGACCAACGCAAAATTTTAGTAAATGATAGATTTATCGTTTTATTCTTGGATGTGTTGAAACAGAATAAAGTATTAAAAAAAAACTATCTATTTTCCTTCAAACTAACAAAGAAAATTAAACAACCATTTAATAGGTAATGACAGGGTTCGTACTCTATCTATAATAGTGAAATTCAGGAGTTTCTAAGGAGTTTTTCAGGAGTGCAGCAATTTAAATTCAGGATGTATTGGGAAATAAATTTGAATACGTTTATTATCGTATTAGTCATGGACTTCACAGCACTTTAAATGATTAAACATAAGCAAATAAATTTTCAAAGTTTTTAGGTGCATTCTGGGACATTAACTACATTGTCCCGATGACCAAACTCTATTATACACGCGCAGTTGACTTATTACAAATAAAGTATGGAGAAAAATGGCTGAGAAAGGAGAAAACGATTTACATAGTCAATTTTTCCAGGAGAGGGAGAAAAATACCAGGAAAATTGACACAAATTTCAGGAGTTATACGGGCCCTTAGGAAAAAAAATTAAATTCAAGGGTTTTTCAGGAGGTGTACGAACCCTGTAATGATAAGTGTCATCTGAGCATTATGAGTTGGCATAAGACAACTACAGTAAAAGGCTTCTAATGAACTTACAACACCATAGTAATTTTTAATATGCTATTAATGTATGAAAACTAAAAAGCTCCCCCCCCCCCCCTATTTCTCAAGGTTTAATAATGTAGAGCAGAGGTTCCCAACCAGTGGTACGCATAACACTGGTGGTATGAGGGAAAATTCCTGGTGGTAAGCGTGAGTAATGTGAGCAACATCATGCTATTAATAGCTTCTGTAGGCATAAGCAGTGAACAAGCAAATATATTACTCATTATTTTAAACATTAACATTTATTTTAAAGAGAAATTCTTAATTAACTTCTGACTCGGATGTAAAACCTAGTACCCTTTGATCTCTCAGCAAGCTCGCTATTTTTGATGATTAGTTCTATCACTCCTAACGTTGATATTTTAATCACAGGCAAATAAAAAGTTTCGCACTACAGACTATGAAAGTATATTTTGTATGATGATTCATTTTTGATGAGTTAGTATACTATTTTTTTTATCTGTATGTTTTTAGATCTATAGGTAATAAATAAACTTCATTGTAATGCCAATAAAAAATTTAGTTCCTTTTAAAGAATTCACTTTGATATTATGTTAAAAATAACCTTCATGAGAAAAAGTACTTTAAACTTTCGAATGTTAATGCAATGCTCCATGCAATTGTCATATTAATATAAAACTTTCCATTATCATTCTACAACTTATTAATATTGCATAGTAAAATTATAAACATATGCTATTTTCTTCTACATTAATTTTCTGTGTTGTTAATGTTTAATATATATAAAAAAAGATAAAGGAATGGATAAAAGTGAATAAAAATGATTTTATTTATTTATTATTCCACAAATTTAAGAATAAAATTTATAAATGAGACAAGTACATTGTGAATCATTCCATCTACAAATAAAAACTATTAAATATTTAGTTAAACTACACTGTTGTAATATTTTGCATCAACTTGGTGTAAAAATATTCTACTTTGACTGGTAGCATCAACAATCAAAAGTCTTAGTTAACATCACTTTTTACATTTAATAGTTGATAGCACTTAATTGTTTAAAATTCAAAATTATATTTGTTAATGTATCTATGCAAGTTTTCTACAGATATATAGTAAGAATTTATAAAAACAATGAATTAGCTACAATTATATTATGATTAACCTAAAAACAAATGCAATAAATGCTAAATATCACAGACATAACACATAAATCAATTTTTTTTTGTAAATAAAACATTGAAATGAGAGAACATATTTTTTCAGTAAAATATAGTCTTTTAAAATATCAATGAGATTTTAAAAACTTGCTTGGTGACGAAGGTGCAAGTCAAAAACTATTTTCATTAAATTTACTTAAGATAATATCTTATACATACATAAAAAATAAATATATAAGAATATGCATAATTTAGCTTTATGAATATTGAAATGAAAAAAAATAATAATAAGGCTAAAGTCTATATTTTAACGATTGAAATAGCTATTTTAGTAGCCTATTGTTTCAGTATTTACAATCTATGTACATAGTAAGAATAATCTATGCAACAATACACTAACCTTTTGCCCGGACCCATAATTTGATTGAACATCACAGCATGCCACTTAGTTAAACTAATAAATATAAAGAAAACTGAATTTTTTTACAGTTTGTCTTAGGTGGGAAAGGCTGTTCTCTTTTAAAAGATTGTTACTACTTTTGCTTTTTATAGCAGAGACAAACCCTTGTCTTAACATCTGTACTAAGAGATAGAATACACCAAAGAATAAGGACTCATATCAGCTATAATCAGCAATGTCAGTCGTACTTTGAAGATCAGATGAAAGCAAAGAGTTCGAATTCGCAGAATGGATCTCGACAGATATAGGCGATCCCTCAGGAATATTTGTCTCCTCCTCAGCAGGGTACAACTGCAAATCGCTATAGTTCATGTCCGAGGCCAAAGAAATCTGACCCAACTCTGAATTTCCAACAATACCATGTGCAGATATTATTTCTATGTGTGCCGTTGGGATATCATCAGCCATCTCTGAATTACTGTCAAGAATATCTGGGTCATCAAAGTTCCCCAAGCAGAGGTGTTTCTTGTACCGACCTTTCTTTTTAGAATCATAGTTATTTCTAAAGCTATTGAGATACACTGGCTTCTTTTTCTGACGCCGATATCTACTCGACTTCTTGCTCAATGTCGATTTGATGTATTTAGAGTCATCCGAATCTGAAAACGACAAGGAGGAATTGCATTTGTCCTGCATCGAATCCTCCTCGATGAGTTCTTTAAGCTGATCGCCATGGTGGTTGAGTTTCTCGTGCTCTCTGAGATGAGCTTTTCTGGTAAAGTTTTTGTCACAGGTCTTACACGTGAACGGCTTGATGCAACTGTGGGTTAGTATATGCGACTTGAGCTTATCTGCACGGTTGAATTCCTTCGAGCACCCACTATGAGTACGAAATGGACACTTGTACTTCTTAACCGGCTCATGAATCAGAAGATGCCTCTTCAGCTTGTCTTTCCTGTTGAAAGCTGCTTTGCAAACATTGCATTCGAAAGGCCTTTCTTCGCTATGGACGAGCATGTGTACTTTCAAGTAGCCGTCGGTTTTAAACCCTTTGTTGCAGACCTTGCATACAAATGACTCGGATTCAGAGTGGATGTGAAGGTGCCTTCGTAGGTAGCGCTCACATGGGAAGACCTTGTCACACCAAGAACAGGAGTATGTGTGAGATGACGTTGCAAGGTGGTGATCTAAGGCGGCTGGTGTTGAATACTTATTGAGGCACAGATTGCATTGGAAGAACCTGAAAAACAAATAAAAAATAAGCAATTCTATAACAGTTAGCATATAAAACATAAAATTTAATAAAAAAGATACAAGTATATATTTTCAGTAGTGAAACATAAATACTATTATAAATTTTAAAAGTCTGATCTTTTGTTTCTTACAGTCAGTCCATAAATTTTGTTACTTGATCCTGGTTGAAAATTATGAAGCTTTACGTAGCAGTACTAAAGTTTTGTAAACAATTAAAAAGACTGCTGGAAATGACCAACTGAAATTTTACAAGTTGTCACAGCAACAAAGGGTTTTTCTCAGGAGGCAAACTTTTTATGGGACATAGCTGCTGCACATTTCATATAGTTAAGTTTTATAGTTTCATATAGTTTAGTTTAAGAGCATAAATATGTTTTTTTTGTTATAGTGTGACATATACTATACATACTCCTACATTCAATAGCTGAATTGACAAATTCAAATATTAAATTTTTTTAAGTTTGAAAAGAAGATTTTAGAAGAATAGTGTTAAATGTTTGTTTATTAAATTTTTAGAGACATAACAAATGCTATAAAAAATTTACTGACCATAAAATGTTCCATGAACAAAACTCCTGCTTAAATTCAAATTGACAGTTTCATCTAAATTACTACTAGTCCACTGGGAAAAAGTATTTTGACTTGTCATCAAAAGCTGGACAGGAGCCTACAGACTTTAGTTTAAAAGTGCTAATCACCAGTTAGATTAAACTATACAAAATGGTGGCATACCTTCGACTGGTTCTTGACCACCCGGAATTAGGGTACAGGCTGTGCGAAAACTGGTGGGACCAGTTAGATTAAACTAGACAAAAAGGGCTAATCACCAGTTAGATTAAACTAGACAAAATGGTGGCATACCTTCGACTGGTTCTTGACCCAGAATTAGGGTACAGGCTGTGAGAAAACTGGTGGGATCCCAGGGCAAACAAGGATTCAAAGTTCTTGTTGCACTCATGGCATCTGTAGGTCATTTCACTTTCATGGGTTTTTGTATGTTCAAGAAAGGGGTCCAGCTCATTAAACATTTGTCCACAGCTGCTAAGAATGCACTTGTATACCTGTAAAGTAAGTTAAAGAAATTGAAACTTGCAATATTCTTAATATCTAAAACTATGAAATATATATGATATTTTAAAGGCTTTTTCTTTGTAACTGTAGTTTTTTAAGTCACAATAAAAAAGGTTTCTTAAATATTAAAAATAAATCAAATTAAATAAAGCATACAGCATTCTATATATTTAGTTGCAATAAGTGTAGTTCAGCTATTCTGTTAATTATTTTTTTAAAAAAAATAATTAGTGATACAATTTTTAGTGATAATTACTTTTTACTTATATGACTTGCACTACAGGAAGGGTATTTTGCATTGAATTAGGCTTAAGTAAAGCTTTTTTTCAAAATTTAAATTTGATTAATATATTTCCAGTGAAGTGAGAGTACTTATCTAGGTTTCATCTAAAACAAGTGGACTACTAACACTATAAATGTGGCAGATCTGTTAAAAAATTACGATTAGTTTAGACACGCAGGATATGAACTCTTAAATACATTAAAAGATCAAGGGTATTCATTTTTATAGGTTTAATCAAGATACGACTTTGCAGAACGCAAGTGCAAAGAATAAAAATTGCTAAAAGCCAAATTATGTGGTTAGGCAACACTCACAATGTTGCAAGAATGCCACATATACATGTACTGAATTGCATATGACTTTTTTATTGGGTAAACAAATAAGACTAACAAATCTGTATTAACAAACATGTTTATTGAACTTAAACTTCACTACAATTCCCGAACAATCAAAATAGGTTGATTTGGAAGTTGGTTGTTATTTTGGATTTCAAATAAAACTGCACATAAGAGCAAGAAAATTTTCAAAGCAGAGTAAGTTAATGAAACAAGTCAGTAGTAGTAAACACTTGCTTGGTCAACAAATGAATTAAGACAGATAACCCAAATTTTGTAAGTGATTATAATAGGTGTATTGTAGTCGGAGTAAATGAAGTATCAGAGTATCTATGAAGTTTTATAACTGAATTTTTTAGAAAAAGTCTGAGAATAATAGCCTGAACTTGTCTCATGATAATTTTCACACATTAAAATGGACATAAATATACAATTAAGCACAGAAGCAGAACTTTTTACAGTGTTTTGTAGTGGAACCCTTGGAAAGCTTTAATGATTAGCAGATTTCATTGACTACAAGTCTAGTATTTTTGAAACTAATAATTAAATCTGAATGTTTAATACAAACACAATATTATTTGAATACATTATTTTTTCTTCTATTAACCTTATTTATTTTCTTCATTAAAGACTCTGATATATATCTAACATTTTGATTTAAATTTCTTTGCCCTCAAAACACGATAGAATTCCAGAAATCTGCACATATTAACTTTTCGAACAGCCAGGAAATGGCCAGAATTTTTTTTCCCATCGCATTAATTTTAAGTTCAATTTTAATTGAATTATTTGTTTAAAAAAATTAAAATTAGTTTAGTTTTTGAAGGTATAATCTTGAAAACATTCCCAAATAAAAAAAAGTACATGTATAAAAATTTATATATAAAATTTTGAAATTCGAGGGAATTGTAGGAAAGACTGATGCTTAAAATACGAAAAAAACTGAGTCTCGTAATCGGAGGGTTAAAACATAAAGTTGAGGTAATTTAAAAAAGAAAAAACCCTGAATAGGTAGTAATACATTTGCACCTTTTAACTTTTTAGACTCAACCAAATGCTATTAATGCATTTTAAGACTGACAAATGTCTATACTGTAAAACTCAATTAAAATTGAATCTAAAACAAACAATAAAGAGAACTTTTAGGAAATATTTTTTACATTGGAAACC
The DNA here is from genome assembly GCA_023701765.1 of Hylyphantes graminicola. Classification (NCBI taxonomy): domain Eukaryota; kingdom Metazoa; phylum Arthropoda; class Arachnida; order Araneae; family Linyphiidae; genus Hylyphantes; species Hylyphantes graminicola. The sequence goes on from CM043119.1 coordinate 30,181,584, forward strand.
TCTGTAAAACAAAGCTGTACAAATTGATAAACCAACTAATTCCAATTTACTTTAATCCCATCAAAATCACCTATTGGCCATTCTTGACTGATAAAAATATGTGTTCGACGTCTTTACTGTATCAATATAGAGAGGTTTCACTATATTACCTTTTCAGTATCATGCTGCTTCATGTGGCTTTTCAACTTGTAGTAACTGTTACTGAAGAAAGGACAGTAGGGACATGCATAAGAGCTCTTGTCTACTTCTCCAGAGGCGGATGCTTCCTGATCTTGCTCCTGAAGGAATAGTTTAAAGTTAGAACTCGTTTCAAGCAGTATTTTATTCATTTGATGTAGGGAGCACCAGTGTAAGTACTGATTCATGAATAATAAGTGCACTGTACATGCTGACAGTGGCTGATAAATTGCTGTGCATAAAGCAATTTGTATTAATAAAATTGTTTAAAGGATAATGATGAAAATGTTTAACCCTGTAAGCATGATTTTTTTTTCATCCCTAAACAATATATTTGTATCTTTAATATTCATACATTATGGAAAAAATACTGAAAAAAAAATTAACTGCATTAAAATTAAAATAATTTCAATTTTTAAAATTTTTGACACATGGCAAAAACCAATTACAAAATTCCAATTTTTAGGAGAATGAATAGAAAACTACTTAATATATTTTAAAATAACCCTCATGAACTGTAATTTTTTTTATTAAAACAATTTATTTATATTTAGTACTAATATTATTATACTTTGAATACTCCCAAAGAGTAATTTCACAACAGTTAATAACTTCAGTCTTTAATTTTGAATATACTTTTACTATAAGGGTTATTAGTAACTAAAACTTCAAAATGGAATGTAATAGATGAAAAAAAAAACACATTTGTCGAGAGGGAGCTCTACTTTAATAGAATAAAGTGGATTATGTTACTTGTTACCATATGATAACAGTATGCATTAAAGGGTTAAAAAACATTTAGAATTTTTATAGAGAGATAAATAGGGCGAAAAGACATACTGCACTTCATAGCAGTTTGTTATTCAACTATTTAGCTACAAAAATTTTGCAAATAGTCTTTGTTTCATGTTATTGTAGTTTTTCAGGCAAGAAATATGATACATAAAAAGCTAATAATTTTATGGTCAAAATATTAATCATTGAAACGAATTTGAAACTCTAAACCTGAAAATGTAAGTCATTTCTGTTGGCTAAGAGAGAAAAGAATATCTTAACTATTTAATAGAATTAACCCCAGAATTTAAACTTGATTATTTTCATAACAACTTTTTGTGAGACTAATACAGTACAGCTAGTTTAAAACAAGAATTGAAGCTATAAATTAATTAATACACAATCTATAATTGTATTCCTAATTTTAATCCTTTTGAATAATAATTTTCATTATGTGTGGAAATACTATAGCTTAAGGTACACAGTTCGAAGTCAGTTTTTTTTCTAACTGTATTTTGTGATTGTATTTTTTAATATTACTAATTGAGAATTCAAATGATAATTAAAATATACAAATTTTAGAAAAGATTTAGTTTGCAACATGATCTTAACTAAAATAAAAAGAATAAATAGGATTTGAGCTAGAACATAAGTTATTTAAAAAGCAATACATTTGGTAGGTCTAGTTCATCAGGGCACATTTGATTATTTTCATTTACTATTTCACCATCATCACTACAGGAAGAGTTGTTTTTTGAAAGAAGATGAGGCAAGGTTTTAGCCAGACCATCTGGCCAGACCTATAAATACAAAAAGCAATATATCATGTGCATTTGATATATAATTTGAAATGGATGGTTGTATAAATCTACATTGACTAATAAATAATATTTTGCACAATATTTAATAAGATAAGCTACAGATAGTAAAAAGAGGAAGGCCAGGGCCCTACAAGATGATGGCAAATAGCATAAACTTAAAATTTACATATTGTATTGAAAAGGCAAGCATAGAATCAGCAATTGAGTGCAAATTTGTTTTTGAAACCATTTTAAGCCAATGCAACTGCATGCATTGGCTTCAAACTTGATGTACAGTTAGAAAACATTAAATATTTATGAGTTCCTATGACAAATATCACAAATGTGCAGAGATTATTATTTTGGAAGGTTAGGTTAGGTTTTCAAATATCATTGCACTAGAGCTACATGAGGGCTATTGACGACAGGCTTCATATTTTTGAACCACAGTCAAGTGACGAGTCGACATTATTTTGGAAGGATTCATCTCACATACATAACATCTTGAGTGCATTCTAGGGCTTTGAAGTACAGTGTTGCTACAATGGATTCTAGTCAAAACAAAATAACGACCAAAACTTCTGGTTTTTATGACCGAGTCTCAAACATAAAAATACACACAATGGAATTAAACATATAAATGTAAAGCTTGTGCTTACCTTATGAGTTTGCATATGTTTCTTGACATTAGACTTTTGTGCAAAGGCCCTGCCACAAACAATACACTGGAATGGCTTTTCTCCTGTGTGGCATCTTATATGTTGTTGAAGATCAAAATTTTTTGTAAAAGTTTTGTTGCAGTAGGCACAATTCAATTTACTATCCTAGAGAAAGTAAACCAAAAGTTGATTTCAGCATTTAACTTAATACAAGCTTAGTTTTATTTGTTAAGACATTACTAGCAAAATTGTCTAAAATTTTTGTTGATGGTTAACTAACGAATGCATACATTACTATAAAACAAAAATAAAGCTTAGATTAAGATTGGTCCAACTATTAGAAGGTGTACTTGCAAATACTTTAAGCTTAAAAATTGGGTAGCATTATGCGATGTAATGATTCCTGGATTCCATTGTACTATGACATGGTAAGTACTACCCACTACATAAACAAACCAATTGATACCCTATTTTCATCCATGCAGAACTATTAACACCCAAGGCATGAAGCATGCCAGCCCATTGGAAGCAATAAAGAATTGCAGTTAGTTAAAGCATTTGAAAGCTTTGGGTCTGTTTGGGGGGTTGTGGTTATAAACCAAACACTTAGCCAGACACAATCGTCTAAACAGTTGACATTGCAAAATATACATTACAATTACACATTTTCCTAAAAAATTTCAGCAAAAGTTAGTAATAAGGTTGACAGAATAACCTATGTGCTGGTCTATTCAAAAAGGATTTTTCTGCAATACCAATACCAAAAAATAATACAAAATTAAAATATAGGGAAATCTCAAATTTCAATTATTACTAAAATATAACCTTTTTATTTTGACCTTCTTCACTCTCAGACTCTGCACTCGTTTTCTTCGTCTTCACCATGCTACTATGAAACTCGGTAATAATATTAACGGTACTCGGCTCCTTGTCGTTCCCGTTCTGATCGTTATTGTTCCCCGAATCCAGAACCTGGCATTCCGGAGGCTCCACAATGACATGACCACTCTTGTCAGGCTCAAGGCTGTTACAAAGCACTGAAGCCTGCTCTGTAGCACTGCTGAGATTCAGGATGACACTTGAGATGCCTTGCTGCTGATTCGTAAGAAAGATGGGCCTACCAATGAACTTGTCATTGATGATGGATAGCTCAACAGTCTGTGTTTCTTGGTTGGGCAGTTGTTGCAGAACATGTTGTACAGGGAGGACATGTTGTACTGGAGTTGTTGTACCAGAGGTGTATGTGGCCTGGGGAATAACTGTGTGGCCTGGTGGAAGGTTGATTGTTGTCTGGTTGGTGGTTGTTGAGTTTGGTTCTAGTCCAGAGGTGGATAGTTGGAGGAGGTCTGCTTCGGTGAATACAAGGCTTTGGGGGTAGTTAGATAGTGTTGATGTGGGGATCTGAAAGATGAAGGAAGATTGTAATAGTTAAAGTGTATATTTTGAAAAAGTAGTTGAACTATGCATCGATAATCAGCATAAGCAGACAAAAAAATTGGCAAGCATGATTAATGTTCTTTGTAAATGATTACTGAAACACAAGGATTGTTTGCAGCATAAAAATAAGTTATAAATAAAGAATTACTATGTCATAAAACCTCAAACTAAAACACTGTTAAAAACTATATAAAGATTACGAGGTCCAAACCAAACACCTGTACAATTCTAAAGAGGAGTTAGGTGCCTAATAGCCCAAAGTTGTTTAATATTAAATATCTTGAATGGATGAAAATTATAGCTACACATTCATATTGGGTAACTGTCTAGATGCTGACCCATAAAACTGTTGTAATGGAGACAATATCTTCTTTGGAGATCATCTCAAAATAACTTAGGGTTGATATACCTATCGAGTGCATAAAAGTTGAACAGAAATGGGTATAAAACTAACTAACATTGTTGAATTCAACATAATGGAAATCATTAAATCACAACTATCTTCTATATCACAGCTTTTCCTGCTGACCTCAAGACCTGATACTAATTACAAACTTTCATGGCTGCATGAAATCCCTGCTATGCGGCTAGAAAAAGAAAACTGAAACCATATAGGGTAAAAATCTTACTTTAGCCTACCCATTGACGTGATTCTGAAAAATTAGCGCAAACAAAAAAGGATATTATGCATACAAACAGTAAGATTACCTAAGAATATGTGCAATGATGGCATAATATTCAGTCATTTATGATATGGGCCCAGCTATGATATAAGCGCCAGTCTCCCAGATGCTCACTGGTGACCTTTTTTTTTTGGTGCTTCTATATACATCAATTTGTATGAATGTTTACCACATTTGGGCATTTTCGTTGCTTGGCAACTGAACACAGATTGAGACTGGCCATTATATCATAACTGTTCCATGGCATGTAATCATGACAATTTGATGGATAAAATCTTAAAATTTGGCACCAAATAGCAAGCTAAAATAAGAATTGACCATAACTTAAAAGAAACAGGGGGTTAATTCTTGTATAGAAGAAAACAGTACCTGTATTTTCTGAACTAGAACTGTGTTCTGAGGCATTGCACAGACATTGGATGACAAGTTTAGATCGGTCATAGCTGTAGTTGCTGAGTTGTTGCATTCTGCTTTGTGATTTACAAACACTTCAATGGACAGGAACTGCTTCTTACATTTCCCACAATGAAATAGATCACTGTCACCCAGTGCGGAAGCTGAAAGTACGAGAAATTTATTCGAGAAAGCAATTGCCTAGAAATCGTGTAGGGTTCTTAAAGCTAAAGGTCAAGCACCAAAGAAAAATCCTAAATATTACTCTCTAGCTATTTCAAAAACTTTTTTATATTAGAAAATCTGATGTACATGCAGACGAAACATACTCATACACATAATGATGCAATAATTAAGATCACAATTGTTAGATCAAAGGATCTAAACTTATTTTAGTAGAGATGTATTAAAATAATTTCGTCAATAAGTTTATTTAAAGAAAGATAATTAGATTTTTTTAAAAAAATACCTGGGACAGTCTCAAACATTAGCTGCGCCATTTTATTTGTTTTTGTTGTTTTTGCGCACATATAGAAGTATCCTCCGTCTTATTTTGCTTTTTAGTTTTAACACAGTCAAAATTGTGTTGTAACAAAATAAGAGCACTTTTCTGCGACGACTTATTCTCGCCAAATCTCCTAACTATCTATTTATAACAATATATTTGTGATATTACAATTAAACGGTAGAGCTGCACATTATGGTTTTTATTACTAATTATTATTTTTTTTTACTTTTCAGTCAACTTTTAAACGAAAACTGCGTGGATGAAAAGATAAATTATTTAAACCACTTTAATTCCACAAAATGTACTTTAAACAGAAAGCGTATCACTTAAAGCCTAATTAAAATAATGTCGTCAATAATTCAAAATATTATTACTTACAAATAAGCTATATGCCAATGTAGTAACCCTTTATTACAATAGATGGCGGCACTATTTTTTTAAAAAAATTAAGCACATGATTTAAGATGGCTATATAGGTGGTTTGCATATTTCGTCACTTCCGGTAAAAGTAGTTTTGTTTTGGGATCTTGAAGCACCAGGTGCGGCCATTTTTATGTAGTTTACTGTGCTCTGTCAACTTATTAATTAAGATTATGACGATTTGCGCTGTTTATGGCTGTTCAAGCCGAAGTGATCGCAAGAGAAAGGATTCTAATAATATATCCTTTTATCGATTTCCAAAAGTGGTGGAAAATAAAGGCTCTGGCATTAAAGCTTTACTTGAGGAACGCTTAAATCTTTGGATTTCCAAACTTCAAAGAAGGGATTTAAACGCAAATAATGTTAAGACGAAACGAATTTGCAGCAAACATTTTATTGGAGGTAAGATATTTTACTTTAAGAAATCCATTTACTTTGAAAAATTCATAATATTTACTTTAAGGGCTCATAGAAGTCTTAAAAATGTGCAAAGAAGGTACTACAAAGTATAGTTTAATCTTTCATGTAGTTTTTTAACTACTCAATATTTTAGTATACTTTTTTATATGTAATTCTATAAGATTTATTTAATATAAAACCAATTTTAAAATTTATGAAACTTTTGCCAAAACTTAAATAAATGATATTAAACATAAAGCTATTTTAACACATTGGGATTAGGCTTGCGCAGCAAATTTTGAGGTCAAAATTGAAAAAATGACCAAGAAAATGACTTTATATTGTTCAAATATGTACAAACAAAGACTTATACCTAAATTCTCATCTCAATTTTAATTAGAAATTATTTTAAAAAAATTTAAAATGTTTTATTAATTTTTTTCGAAAAAAGTTCTTAAAATAATTTCTAATAAAAATAAAGCTGAGAATTTAGGTATATAAGTTCTAGTTTGTACATATTTGTGCAATATAAAGTCATTTTCTTGGTTACTTTTTCAATTTTGACCTTAAAATTTGCTGCGCAAGCCTAATCCCAATGTGTTCAAATAGCTTTATGTTTATTATAATTTATTTTAGTTTTGGCTAAGACTCCTATGACCCCTTAATATGAAGAACAAACAAGCGTATTGTTTGGTAGTTGTAATTTGTGTAATGTATTGTTTTCAAATGGCTTTATTAGGAAACGAATCTACATACTTAGGCAGTTCACAAAATCACAAGGGATCTGGGATCCACAACAAACAACAATGAAATATATTAAGGAACAAGAAATAGTTACAAAATATCAGAGGTATAAATACAATAAATATAAACAAACAAATCCGAATAAAGTTCTATCATTTCAAGTTGTTCATGCTGTCTCTGGCATCCCAATGAAATTTGGCAATGTCTCCAATTTTCTAGGAGTCTCTGTATAGCCCGTAATAGGTTAGAAGGTTAGAATGTGGAAATTCATGATCCCTGTTTTACGTATCGCGTATGTGCTCATTTGAAGGATGCCGATTTTGGACAGGTGTTCAGCTAAGCAATTGTGACTGTCTGTAACCTGAATTTTGTACTGCCTCCTTGCGGGGTTTCAGACATATACCATGTTTCCAGTTGCCATCGAATCCAACTATGTGATGGGATCCACTAAAAGGCTCCATGTGTAGTGTAATATATAATTAATTTAAATACTTCATGCTTTTTTTTTTTTCAAAAAAACTTCCAACCTAGATGAAAAAACACATCCAGACTGGGCACCTAATATAGCTTTAGGTTATGAACTTGCAAAAGTACCTTCAAGTGAGAGATATAAGAGGTATATAAACAACCTTTTAATCAATCTCTTCACTTTATAAAATTCACAAAATAAATTATGCATTTGAACTGTTGTGATTTTTTTAAACCCGTTAAAGTATGAATATAAATAAATATATATAAAATGAGAGTAATTAAAATCATGATTGGTTAATTTGGGTGATTTTTTAATTCAAATAACAATAATAAAAAAAAACTCACTTACTCACAAAATGCTGTTTTTCCTGGTTTTATTTTGTTTAAATTTCTACTGAAATGTCAGCAAATTAGTAGCAGATTATTTGGTCAAAGGCTAATATGCAAGTACTGTTAATAATGCTGAGTCGTTCAGTTATTTCTCGTAATTTAAATTGCCTATTTTAGTAGGATTCATTATTTTTAAATCTTTTTTTAGGATCCAAAAACGAGCAGATACAAAGCCAACATTACCTGTGTCTGAAGATGACTGCGGAAATGAAGAGGATACTTTCTGCGAAGCTGAAATGTCTGAAAATGCTGAGGATCCAACTACCAATTCAGTGCAATGCCAAACAGATTTAACTGTGGATGTCATAAGGCAGATGGAAATGGAATTGCAAAAGAGAAATGAAGAAATATACACATTACGAGAAAAATTAGATAATCTTTCTTTTAATGAAAGTATGTTTGATGATAATGAAGAAAAGGTGTCATTTTATACTGGAATCCCAAATTTTGCACTTTTGATGGTAATTTTCAATGAACTTTCACCTTTCATTCAAAACACTAAAAAGAATGCATTAAGTTCATTTCAAGAGTTTGTTTTGTTTCTGATGCGATTGAGACTCAACCTATTTTTTCAAGACTTAGGTTATAGGTTTGGCATCTCAACTTCTACAGCTTCTAGAATTTTCAGCAAATGGTTGGAAGTATCTTTCATCAGGTTGAAAAAGCTGATAAGATGGCCTTCGAGGAATGATTTACAGGCAACAATGCCAACATCCTTTATAAATACATTTGGTAGAAATGTTGCTGTGATCATGGATTGTTTTGAAATCTTTGTCGATCAACCCTCTTCATTAATTACAAGGGCAGCAACATGGTCTAACTACAAGAGCCATAACACAGTCAAAATACTTATTGGCATTACTCCGCAAGGTGTTATCTCTTTTGTGTCGAAGGGATGGGGTGGCAGGGTCAGTGACCAACACATAACTGAAAAAAGTGGTATTCTAGATAATTTACGAGTGGGAGACCTGGTATTGGCAGACAGGGGTTTTAGGATTGAAGAGAGTGTTGGGCTTTATTGTGCTCAGTTGGTTCTGCCTGCTTTTACCAGAGGAAAGGAAAGATTGACGCCATATCAAATTCAGGACACACGAAAATTAGCTTCGTTAAGGATTCATGTCGAAAGAGTTATAGGTAACATTCGGCGTAAGTACACTATTTTAAAAGGGCACATTCCTGTAGAGACACTTACATCCTTGGAAGAAGACAGTGCCCCTATTGATAAAATTGTACATGTTTGCTGTAGTTTATGTAATCTTTCACCGTCTGTTGTCCCACTATAATTAACTTGCCAATTGGCCATAGTAAAACTTAGTAATTTTCTTGATTTAAGTACATAAAATAAGAGTGCACCAGGGTTCGTACGCCTCCTGAATTTTCCTGAAAACTCCTGAATTTTACTTTTTTGTATATGGGCCCTTAAAACTCCTGAAATTAAGTTAATTTTCTTAAATTTTTGCATAGTTCTATCTTTTACTCCTGAAATTTGTATATCTGATTTTCTGTAAGTTTGCTGCACAACAAATGAATTTTCCTAAGCGCTTTCATCAGCTGTTTACAGTAACAGCACAGGAACCATTCACAAGAAAACAAGTTTTAGTGCGCATGTTTTTAGTCGAGTACTTTTTTTTTACTAGCTAAAAGTCATAAGAGTTTTCTTGTTGGATATTTTGATGGTGATTATACCTGAAATCTACATTGAATTGCAGTGTTTTTAACTAAATAATTTTTTTGTTAAAATCTGCCGTAAGCATTTTCCCGCGTTAGATAAATTTAGCCTCTTTAATTTTTGGAAGACTCCTCCTGAAAAAACTCCTTAAAACTCCTGAATTTCTTTTTCTCAAATAGAGTATGAACCCTGGTGCACCCTGAAGGGGAAGAGTATAGGCTATAAAGCCCATTACTCAATACACTTAATGAACAAAAAGGCCCTCGCCAGATAAGACAGTGAAAAATTCCCCCATTCCAATCAGGCTAATTTTTTTTTCTGAAAATATCTCATAGCATGGACAACTTCTCAGGCAAGTTTCAGCTCTAATATGACGCGGCTTTTGAGTAAAAATGAAAGTTTTTTTCTTTTTAAATTGAATATTCCCTGAATATAATTGATAAATCCAAAAAACTGCTCATGAGCTTTTAGATATCATTGAGTAGTATTCTCAGAAAAATTCCTCATAAATCTGATGGAGCGATCATTGTTAAAAATGCGATTTTATTTTTCAAAAAAAATTTTTTTTCATGCCAAAATCGTTTGGTACACCTTAGGTTTTTATCTCTACATGGTTCCTCTACCATCAATCTATAATATATATATATTTTTTAAATATTAGATGGCAGTTAAAAAATAAATAAAATATTCTTAAAACCTGATTTTTCGCACTAAAATCCTTTTGTGCAAAAGAAATTCAACCAGATTGAATTTCCCTGCCTTTTTTAGGAGTGCCATCTGCCGAGTAAGTAGTGCGAAAAATCAGGTTTTAAGAATATATTTTTTTAACTATCGTCTAATATTTTCAAAAATCTGAAAAAATTATATATTTTCGGTTGATGTTAGAGGAACATGTAGAGACAGAAACTTAAGGTGTACCAAACGATTTTGGTTTAAAAAAAACTGTTTTGGAAAATAAAATCGCATTTTTAACAATGATCACTTGATCAGATTTATAAGTGGATTTTTCTGAGAATACTATTCAATGATATCTAAAAACTCATGAGCAGTTTTTTGAATATTATCAAACAAATTCGGGAAATATTCATCTTAGAAATAAAAAAGCTTAAATTTTTTACTTAAAAACACATCATATTTTGGAACTGGAACTTGGCTGAGAAGTTGCCCATACTTATGAGGTACTTTCAGACAAAAAATTAGCCCGATTGGAATGGGGGCATTTTTCACCGTATTACCTGGTGAGGGCCTTTGTAAAGGGTCTATTTAACTCGACTTGCAACGCAGGGAGAGGTAATGATATAGGAGGGTATCATGCTAATTTTGCATGCTACCCATATGCATATATGAGCTTGATTTAAGTACAATTTTGTATTAATACTGTTATTACATAATGTTTGAATATTTAATGCTTAAGGTAGGCGAATACCCAAAATTTTCCAAAATTCTAAACTTTTTACTATTGCTTTAATCTTTTCCAAGTTTGGCATAGTGATTTCAAATATAATGAATAATACTATTTTGGCTTTTGTTTTTATTTAAATATAATTTATTTATTTTAAACAGTGTTTTCCTACTAAAAAAAGAGGTTTACGCCAACAAGTCTACCACATTGGATTTTCATCCTATGAACATTTATTATGTGTTAAATTCTTCGTTTTGAACTGATACATGCAATGACCCTCTAGAGTTACATACAAATTACAAGAAAAAAAGTTATTAAGAAAAATGTTATAAATTAACCACACAAAAAAAAATTTCGATTAACTTACACTTGGACATTTTTTTAAAAAAAAACTTGTATACTTACACCAGATGTTAGAGGTTCATGGCACAGATATATATTGAAATAGCATCTGTGAAAAATTTCAGGTAAATTAATGTAATACTTTTTATGCTGGAAGTGTTGACGTAAACCCCTTTTTTTAGTTGAAAAACACCGTTTAAAATAAATCAATTATATTTAAATAAAAAGCATTGTTCATTATACTTGAAATCACTATGCCAAATTTGGAAAAGATTAAAGAAATAGTAAAAATTTTAGAATTTTGGGTATTCGCCTACCTTAATCTCATCCAATTACAAAATTCATCTGCGTTAATTTTTTTGTAGCCAAGTTTCTTAAGCTGTTAAATAAAACCTTGCTTCTTAAACTTCTGATAATTCATTTTTATGCTACTGTTTAAAAATTAGTTTACAGCAGTAGAAAATTTGTTAATGTTCTGAGATTTTTGGCAAGTTTTGAAAATGAAAAGATAAATTCTTTTTTACTTTAATTAGATATTTTTAAATTATATAAGTCAATGTAATTTTATTATTTGCCTACTAAATAAGTATGTCAAATACCTGCATTCAAGTTTCTATTAATATAACCTCCTGGCATATGACATCCATTTAAATGAATGTTTTTATCTTGTGTTACTACAAAATTGGTTCAAAATACTGAAATGGTTTTATAACTATATTATATATATTTATAGGAACTGAATATCACTTTACAATCTGATTGCCATTAGTAGTTTTGCAAATTAACTTAGCGCTATGATCAATTGCGATTTTGGATGCCTTTCATAAAAAAAAAATTCCCCCTTGCAATAATTGTATTTCTTATATAGCTATGGCAAATGATAAATGAAGCCAAAACTATGACAGATATTAATTTATATTGTTTAAAAAACATGACAAGATTTGTGGGCAATATGAAACTTTAAAATGGTTTTGCAAAATATTTTTAAAATCTTGAAGGATTTTTTTAAAAAAAACTAGTAGTGGTTTTAAAATATTTTATGCATGTTCTGAAATATGTTACATTAGAACAGTAACAGTTCAGCATTAAGATGTTATAAAAAGTCTTAAATGTTGAAAACTTTAATATAATGAACTAGTTAATTGTAGGTGGATTTGTTATTACTCTTTCATGTGTGACATTTGTATAATGATGGACATGTAAAATAATTTTGTTAAATAAATTTACGCATTGAAATACTTAAATACTATTTTCTATTTATTGCTTTACAGACATTTTCAAATAAGTAAAGCTTTCAATATACATGAAAAATTCTTTTTTTTCTTGCAGGAATGCTAAATTGAAATGTATACTTTTAATGGGCAAACACTGGATAGTTTTATAATATTCACTTTTAAAAAGATGTTCTGCTGATTTATTTAAAAAATTGTAAATCATTTAAAAAAGAAATTGATTAAGAATACCTGTTTATGAGCAAATTATTTTAGTTTCCATTTTTTATTCATTATAGGTTCAAGTTAAAAGGTAACAAACACACACTGTCTCAAAAGATTTTACAAAATATACATGAAGGAATGGTGGAACATGAATATATACAACAGTTAATGGAACCTCACATTCACAGTTAAATCGCACATTGAAAGAAAAAAAAATGCTGATAAATCAAAACTATTTGCTAATTATTATGCAATTATCATGCTTAACGTTTTATAGTAGACAGACCTTAATCTTGAAATGAAAAAAGAATCTAGAAATGTTTTAACTTTATCATATAGAATTTTAAAAGTTACGCAGATTTAGAAAGCTCAGCAATTTTTTTTTCATTTGCTTACTGGATATTTTGGTAAGATTATCTTATGCAGTAAATTTGTTTTTAAAAAATATCAAAATCAGTCACTTTAATTTAAAACCTTTTCACTGACAGATAAGCAGTCAAAGAAAATACAAATTTTACTGAATTAGCATTACCATGCAGCATTATTTACATTAGCAATTCGTCAAAAAGTTCTATATTTGGTAACTTCTACATTTTATTTAGAAATAAATAAGGAATGAGTAAAATCCTTGGAGTGTTTTGGAGGAATAACAAATTGCACATTTAGTTTGTCAACAAGATTGTAAAAAAAAACTTGTCATCAAAAATCACCTCATTTCCTCCTGGAAAACCATTGTCCGGCCAGTTCCGGTAAAACTACATGTAAATAGAAATAGGTGGCTGTTTCAAGTATTTCTTCCCAAAAGAACACATCTGGCAATACTCTTTCAATGTGGATGTCTTTGGTTGTCCACACAACAAAATCACAATAGTCCATATTCGACACAAATAACTGTGTTTGGATTTGAAAGAAATACTGATGATTTCTATCCAATGAGTAATTTTCTAGCTCATCAGCGACTAGGCAAGATCTTTTGTCAGATGCAAGATCCTGAGTTGACAAATCTCGAGCACAATATGGACATTTTATTTCCAACACTCCTTTTCCACAGCAGGTACATGAAACAATTCCATCTGGTGATGCACCAATATGCGAAAATTTCGGGTTTATTATCAGGCCACAGTCATTTACTTGAAATGAAGCATGCGTCTCTTGCATTTTGTTGGCATATTGCTTTTTTGCTGTTTTCTCATGGGAGCAACCCCAAGACGTGGCAGCAGACGTGAAATTTTTGAAATTTTTTGGATAGCACACTCTCATTAGGGTACTCAATGCAGGTTTGTCAGGGTTGGTCCTGCAAACTGCCTTCATGAGAGATGCAGTTATCCTTCCGGCTCTAAAAGAAAACCAGTCATTTGACTTCGACTGCAAAACAGTGGATTGCTTTATATCTTTAGCGATATCTTCAGTCATTTTAAAAGCATCACTGCAAAAAATTTCACTGCAATGAGCTAAGAGCTCTTCATGAGAATACTTCAAGTTACCTTCATCAAATAAATTTGAAAGCACAAATGAAGAAGATTTATTTTTGGCAAACTCTTCATTAAAGGGCTTGATTACTGTGAGAATAGCAGATTTTACTGAAGTTGCCGAAACTTTCTCCATGAAAGCTTGGAACTCTTCTTCGGTTTGTTCGGGTATATCCAACTTCTTCTTTTTTGCTACTCTTGATTCTTGTTCCACAAACTTCTGCTTTGCAGAACGAAAATCAAGCTGACTAACTGGTGTGTATAGTGATGGTGTGCTCTTGCTCGGAGGTAGCCAGCTATTTCTCCCATCTGTAACAGATTTGTTGATATGTAGTCTCACATGATGACTGACGGCAAAAAGCAGTGCTCCAACATGTGAGCAGGATTCGCCCATTCCGGCCATACAGGTACAATGAGCGGTAATTATGTCTCCACTAGTACGGGCTGCTATCCACACTTTCAATGGTGGGCTTCTTAAGCATTGTGAATGTTTCACCTAGAAATAAAAATAATAAATATTTTTAGTGAATTTATAAATCAATAAAACTAAGGTAAGTAGGAAAATCAGAGGATCCCAGTGGCTAAGTGGTAGTACTTTATACATTTTCATGCAACAGGTTCAGGGATCTAATCTCGAATTGGGCAAAGCCCACTCAACCTTTCATTCCTAAGTGGATCAACAAAGTGAGAGCCAAGCGTGCTTGGGAAAGAAACACTGGGGATTCCGCAGCTAAAAGGGACATATTTTGGCACCCACCCCATGAACTCTTGGTCATGAGAGATGAAATGGGCACATCAGGACTTGGCAAACTATTGGCTGTTGCAGCACTGAGTTTTAGGAAAACCAGACATAATGAAACATACTTTAAGACTTACCTTTCCAAGCAATATTGTTGCATCATTCAGGGTTTTACTCAATATCTTTGAATCTACCCAGCCACTGGTAAAATAGTTGTGGGACTCCAAAGACTTATATGCCCGCATTTGCTCTTTAGTAACAGAATTGGTCTGAAAAACCAGATAAAAAACAATGTCTCCATGATCTATCAATGGCAAGGAATCTATGCTATCGCTGAATTCCTTTAAATCAAGATTGAAAGGATCAACATCACCAATTAATTTTATTTTATCTAAGTAAATCGTTTTTTCCTGAACGTTTAGAGAATCTATATATTTTGTATTCATGATGGAAAAAATAGTTAAACATCTATAAAACACGTGAGTTAGCAAATATCTCACTTAAAGTAAATAATATTAAATGAGGAAAGTTGAGTTGTGTGTACCGCCGAAACACTGTAAACAAACCGGCTGTGTCGTCTGCTCAGTCAACATCTACTAGTTGCGATTTCAAAAATTAGTGGTTTTGATGATATATTTAGATATTTTTCATACGAAACTTCGTAAAAAAGAACAAAAAAATCCAACTTATATCAAATCAAAGCTTTTCTAATTAAAAAATGTTCCTTTTTATGAAATACAATTCATTTTTTAGATCGTTAACATTACGGTCTATGGAGTTGGAGCTTCATTTGGTGCGGCACTTCCGGTTGCAGACCAATCGTGAAAACCACCTATAGTGATCTCGAAACTAAGATATGACCACAAGCAGGGCCATCTTGAATAGGGAACGGGCCTAACTGCAGGTTGCCACCGGAGATATTGCGCAATACTAGTGGGCCCAAATAAATCGTAGCGTAGCGTGTATGATATGTGGATTGTTGTGAACTTAAACGTTTCATTTTGTGTTGATAATTTTTAATTAAACAAGGAAATATCTTCAAATTAACCTACAGGTAACTTCTTGAAAGTTTTTATCTCTTTATGTTCTAATTATATGACTGTATTTATGACTTTCTTTAAGCATTGAGTGTGTGTTAGTGTTAACGTTAACGAGCTTTGTTGAACAAACAAAGCTGGTTGATTTTGTTATAGAAACGCTTTTTTTTGTGCTTAATTATGTTTTTTGTTCTTTTTTTTTATCAAGTTGAGATTTATCTTAAAATATGGCAGCATAATTTTGATTTTAAACGAGTTAGAATGCGTTTGCGAAAGGGATAAAAAAAAGTAAACAAACATTCATTAGTGATTATTTTATATTATATACTAACTAACCCATGAAAATAATACCGTATAATTAAATAAAAATATGTGTTCCTTGACTATTTGTCCTTAATTTTGAGGTATTGCATGTTTATTTTGCTTTTTAAGAGTTTTAAATTTTGATAGAGATTCTTGTTTACATTCATGTTCAATATATTGATATAGTAATTTAGTTGACTTGTATTTTAAAAAATATATATATCAGACACATTGGAAAGAACTTCAATATTATACTCTTTGTATTCTGCATTTAACTATTTAATACTTAACTCTTCATTCATTTAAAAATTGTGTACACTAACTGAAAGGTCGAATTGAAAGTATGCCATTATTGTTCACTATGAAATTGTTTTAAATCATTCATATTGGCTTAAAAGTGCTTTGCAGTTTTACAATATATTTTTTGCCCATTTAAATGCAAAATAAAACTAAAACATGGAACTTGTGATATCCATTTTTTATCATACAGTGTGCATAACTTATTAAAGAATTGAAGTGGAAGACATAAATTATACAGTAACAGCGTGTAAAATAAGCGGTATCGCATCGCGAAATGCGACACCAAAATGAAAAATTGCGATAGCGATTTAGCTTTGTATCGCAACTAAATGCGATACAAAGTTAAATCGAAAGTCGAGGATCGCCGTAGTTTTGCGATTTTCGGATCCTCGGAATTCCGCGATATTTGAATACCATTAGTTCTGCAATTTTCGGATCCCCGGAGTTCCGCGACTTTCGGATCTCTGTAGTTTCGCGAATTTCGGATCTCCGTAGTTTCGCGACTTTCGGATCGCCGAAGTTTCGGATTCCCCAAGTTTCGCGATTTTTGGATCCAAGAAATTTCGCAATTTTCGAATCCTCAAATTTTTTTCAAAAGTGCTATGCATTAATTAAAAATTGCTACACACAAATACTTTGGTGTGGCAAAACTGCTACACACACACAAAAAGTATTTTACACGCTGTACAGTAAACACTCTATAACTCGAAGTCCCTGGGGATCCCCAAAAATATTCCACTTATCCAAAGTTCGAGTTACAGAAGTTACATTCTATTTCTCTCTACTGTCACTTAAGATGGGCAGACATGGTTTAAGTGGTTTGATATGGGCCATAAAACTATAGCTATACACATTTCAATTATTTAATAGTCCATATAAACAACAAGTGGAGATTGGGGTCAAAAGGTTTATTAAAACTCTATGTAAATTTCATTTAAAAAAACATTTCTTGTTGAGTGTAATTGTATTTTATAAGGTTGTTGGCATTCGCAGACATGGATACAACATGCTGATTACAGTAGACTCCCTCTTAACCGGCTTAAACGGGACCGAGGGTAAGCCGGTTAAACGAAAATCCGGTTAAACCGGAGAAATTAAATAAATTGAAATTTAGATGTTTATTTGATTGCACTTTTGTTTATTGATGATACTTGCCTTATGAAATAATTGTACAATTGAAATAAGACGTCACTTTACTGGTTATTTTATATATTATTAGTCGTATTTTACATATTTGATTACATACCTTAAAAAACGACACCGAAAACCGATTGAACTAACCAAAAACTTGTATTTTTAGCTATTTTTGGCATTTTAAGGGTGGAACATTTTTAGCCCGGTTAAAGCGGAGATCCGGTTAAACGGAGGCCGGTTAAGAGGGAGTCTACTGTAATTTGAATTGAAATTTAATTTTTAACTAAATGTATCTTTAACATGTGAAATCTATGACAAAAACTTTGACTTGGAAGATGTTAACTTCAAGTTATTGAGACAGTTTTTTAAAGAAAAGTATAGACATGATTCGGGACCTGATTAAAAGTTCGAGTTAGCTGATTATTTGACTTGTAAGAAGTCGAGTTATCGAGGTTTGACTGTATCTGTCTGCACTTTATTGGTATTTGATATGTTTACAGTTTTCAGTGATTGCAGGGTGCGTAAGAAAGGTTTGAGCTACTGCTAATTAAATTAGTAATAGTCAATATATATATCTAGTTTTTAAAGAAGTTCAAGGTAAATGCATTCTTTTTTAAATTATTAACTTTTCCATTTACTGTGAATGAATCTTCCAACTGTATGCACATGATGAGTAAAACATGTTTTGGTAGTTAATGCCTAATGGCTGAGTTTCGGCGGCTGCCACTAAAGCTGGGCTGAAGTATTCTGTGAAATTATTTAACCACTCTATAACAAAATATGACATGTGGATGAAATGATGATTTCGTTAACCGTATCATTTAATTTTGATATGTATTGTTTATGTATGACAACCGCTTCAAATAATGTGCATGTCAAATGGGTTTTTTTATGATTAAAAGGGATACATCCCACTGGCCGAACTTCTGTGATTTGACCCTATTTATAGTATAGTGGCCTATCATTGGTGTTCGGTTTTTAGGAATCCCATTATTCATGTGGCGAGTAAATAACATATCAAGCATATATTATTGATGAGGGAAATATAAATACCCAGTACATACCGATGTATAAATTTGAGATGAATGTTGGGGCATTTTTTTTTATGTTCGACTCTATGAAATTGCATTATTGTATTGTTACAGATTATGTGTTATATGAGTAGAAAAGATGTCGTTTAAATCTGGTCATCATAACCCCATTTCTTTTTTTTTAGGTTTTTGTGACTATCTGAAGCAATAATTTCAAAATATGAAGATAAATTCTTTTGAAGTACTGATCTGAAAACAACCTTAATGTACAAAACGATGGAAAAATTATTTTTTGTAAAAGCATGACTACAATAATGTGTACAAAATGTTTGCCAGTTATTTCTAGTGTTTAGCAATAATTATTGTAATGAGGAAGTTTGAAGGATGAATTTTTATTAAGAAGTTAAGGAACTAAACAAAAAAGTAAATTGTCATCTGTTTCAAATAGCGAAAAAAGATATCAAATTCTAATTGTAAATACATATTGATGAATAAAATGTTTGTTTCCTAAAATTGTGGTTGTTTGATTTTTGATTTCTTTAAAGTTCTGTTAAAAATGATAAATATTTTTTTTCTAATCTTTTTATGTGACTATAGTAAACTATATGAAAAAAAAATAGTAAGCTGACTTGCTGTTGTAAAGCAAAGGAATTCCTTTTACAAAAAGAAAGAGAAAAAATCATAATTTGTCAACTATTTCAAGTAAAAAAATATATATGAATAATAAAAGAAAAAGATCTAAAATTGTAAATCTCCTTTTGTAAAGTAATAAGGTTAGTGTTTATTTAGATTTAAGTTTTATTTCTGATTTTCTGTTAAAAAATCTTTTATTTTTTTAAATATGTTTCTAATAATATTTCAAAAATTATATGCTTCTTACTAATCTCTTAAAGATTAGTAAGATAATTTAATATGCAGCTTTCTTTTAAATACTTCTTTATTTTAAGTTCGTAAGTTATTAAAAGCTCATGTAGATTACCTAATCTTTCAGTTTAAATACACTAATATTTAGCATCTAATTAATTGAAATCAATATTTAGTCTACAATTTATTTGAATAAATTTGAAAGATCATTTTCACGATGTATAAAAAACTTTCGGTAGAAAGTAACGAAGGAAAAACGGCACTTTCCTTCACGGGAGAAAATGCTCTCTTGTGGGCCCACTATGATTGCGCAACATTTTCTGCACTCAGGCCCGTTCCCTATTCAAGATGGCCCTGAATACAACATTAATTAAATTTGAGGCGCAAAGAATCTTAAATAACTTCTTACGTGCCAGATCTGATTTCAGCGATTACTTAAGATGGCTATATAGTGATCTCGAAACTAAGATATGACCACAAGTCCAGCAGAAACACGCTTTCAGTGGGTGGAGCTACTGACCTCACTAAGACCCAACCTTTCCCGAATCCAACCAACCACATAACTGAACTTAATGATTGACTCCGTCAATCAAACATGCCTGTAGACAAGGGGGATTTCAACCCCTCCGATTCTAAGAAAGTGAGGGGTGACCTGCCGGGGGGAACATCTGGTCCTCAATACTCAATGATCCTGGCCATTTCACCTATCTTACTTTCAAGCCCAACCGAACTTACGAGATAACAAACCAGTTCTTCAGTTCTTGGCCTAAACAAGAGTCAGGGTAACTTTAGAGTCGTTTTTCATAGAGGGTGCCTAGGTGGGATTTTGTTATTAAAATATAATCTATTACACGTGAGAATTTGGTTTCTTAGAAAAAAATTTCGCAAAAATATAGTTGTTTTTTTCGGTAATTTGTTTTAGTTGTTTTCATCTGAAAAGCAGTTTTTTTTAGTGTAATTTGAAGAAAGAGCAAAACAAAATAAAAATGATATTTTGACTGAGGGGGGGGGGGGGGTTCAGAAAACTACTTGAAAGGCTGTAGATATGTGTGAACGATATTGATAATTGTTCAAATTGCTAGATTGATTAGTCTCGTCATCAGCAGATTATCATCAGCGAACAATTACAGTAAATGAGAAAACATATAGAAGCAAAATTGAGAAATAAATTAAGTTTGCAAGTTTGCAAAGAGCAAATTTTCTCATTAATATTTTCAGCTAAGGAAGCGCAGTTGAACAGCTGAACAGTATACTATTTTAAAATAAAATGGGTTTTGTAAACAATAGTAATAATATTTATTTCACAGCTAATAATAAATATTACTTACAAGTCCT
The DNA here is from genome assembly GCA_023701765.1 of Hylyphantes graminicola. Classification (NCBI taxonomy): domain Eukaryota; kingdom Metazoa; phylum Arthropoda; class Arachnida; order Araneae; family Linyphiidae; genus Hylyphantes; species Hylyphantes graminicola. Next base: position 30,202,500 of record CM043119.1, read on the forward strand.
TTTTGCAGAAGGGAAGAAAACAGCAGCAAAACAAAAATCCTTGCATCACTCAAAATCTATTTACATTATTAGCTAATTATCTTTTTATAAAAGAAAACGAATCAAATTGCAAGATATATAACATGAAAAAAAATGAAAATTTTTACAAAAGAAATCTAGATATTTGTTACATGCTTTATCAGGAACATGTGAAAGAATAAATGAAAAACTAATAAATATAATAATTTATGCGTGATCGATATATTTTTTCTTATAATGATTTATTAGGATCTTTGTTTTTGAATCATGATTTTTTTTTCAAAACCTTTTTTGAATATCAAGTTGTTTTTTTATTTACACATAATGCATGGAAATAAAAATCTCCAAGCACATTATAGTAGGGTACAATTACACAACAAAACAAGTTGGTTTGTTATACAGAATCTGTCACTTATACCGCTTCCACACAACATTTTACGCTCAACAGGAAACATCTCAAAAAAGAAATTCGCCAAACAGGGCTTTTGGCTAGTTCTAATTCAAACTTTTATAAGCACAAATTAATAGTTTTCTTTAATCTTCTTCTGCAGATTTGATAATTAATCTTTATCGTTTGCTATCTTTTTTTTTTTTTTTGAAGTTCGAACTAAAAAACTTTGCAGAAAACTTTGAGACACTTACCAATCAAGGGGGAAAAAGAATGGAATCATAAAAAACAAACTCGTCTCTTGACCACGGTTCTAAATTACGAGGCGTAATTGGATGTGTTGGCCGTAATTAGCCATAATTGGCTACTCCTCGTAATTATAATCTTGGTCAAGAGACGAGTTTCTGTGTTATAATTTCATTCTTTTTCGTAATAAAGAAACTCGTCTCTTGACCAGGGTTCTAAATTACGAGGCGTAATTAGCTGTGTTGGCAGTAATTGGCCATAATTGACGACGCCTCGTAATTTAGATTCTGGTGAAAGGACGAGTTTGTTTTTTATGATTATTCTTTAGGATTTTTATGATTCCATTCTTTTTCCCCCTTCTTGAATAGCAAGTGTCTCAATTTTTGATGCATTTGGATTATTCATTCAAGCTACAGACCACTCCGAATAGGGAGCGTTATTTAATAACCACCCTGTACTTCCTTATAGGTTTGTGAAAATAAAGATTGAAAAATCATTACAAGGCAGATCATATTCGTACATCGTAAAAACTAAATATACAGCGAATAAGAGCTGTACACTAGCATTTTGTCAGGAGTAAGTTAGATACAAAAAGCAAATTATCAAATATAATGTCATTTATATATGATCTGGTCTTTCATATATTATTCTGAATAGTCACAAGAATCTTTATTTTTTTTAAATAATGATTTGGCTTCTCAGGATCTTTTAAACATCACATTATTTATCGATTTATATGAAATACGCATATATGTAACTTTAAACCTTTTGTAAGAAGGTGCAAATACAATAGAGGAAATACGTTCATTTAAACCTTTAATATATAGGACAAGAAAGCAGCTCTTGGTTTCATCTCATCACATTTTTGTTTCTTTTCCTTCCTAAAACGAAAGTGTGACTAGTGATAAATAAAAGTTGGCATTTTCTTTATATTCCTACTGTGTGAGCTCTTTGCCTTGATGCTGTTTGCTGCAAAGATCACCGATAATACTATTGTCCAACTAATACTCTAACAGATGCTTTATTCTTTTTTTACTTAGTCGACTAAAAATCTTGGTCTGTGGTTCTCCTCCGAAAGGCAGACTTCAAAGGCGATGAATAAAATTCGGCTTTTCCCCTTTGTATTTATTGTATTCCCATTTTGTGAACCCTTTATACTAATGCTTTTTTGTGAAGTTATTGAGTCCCACTACCAGCTTCGATTTTTCCTTTTTTAGATTTGTACAAAGTACAAACGTACATTTTTTTAATCCAGACTTTCAAAGCCACTTTCTATACATTTTATTTACAAAAAAAAAAAAAAAAAAAAAAAATCATTGTTTTTAATGTTTGTAAAAAGGAAATTATTTAATTCTCACGCTCCGACACAGCTTTTTGTTTTGTTGTATAATTTTTTAAAATTTATTTTGTAACACTTTTTTTCATAATTTTTTTTTCTTATAACAGCAATATCTTACAATCATGTAACACACAGTTGAGCCAGAACTTACTTATGACACATTTCACTTCAAATTGTCTTTCCTTAAACATTGAAACATTTCTTTAGAATTGTTAAAAAAAATATGTATATTATCCGTATTTTCCATTCAAATTTTAAAATGTAACTAAAATATTGTCTGTGGTGAGTGAAGTAAAATATTGATTTTGAAACAGTCATTTGTCTTACCAACATTTAATATATTATAGTAAAACCTCTTTATTTCAACTAGATATAAAATTGCAATTTTTATTTAAAATCATCGCTTCCAAACATAAACCATTTATTTCCATGACCAAAAAAATATAACTGAATGGAAAAGTAATTATGATAATTTCTAATGCAACTTGTTCAAAATAAAGGCAATGCCCATAGAAAATTGGCATTTGATAATTTTTTAATAAAATCTTAGGGTAACCAATCATCCATATTATTACTCCGCGAGTTCAGACGTATGACCTAGATTCAGTAAAGATAGGGGTTCTCTTCTCAAAGCAGTGAAGAAATGGAAAATAAACGTGGACCCGCAATAAACAGGTTAGCAGCGACTGCGGTTTTTCGTAGAAATCCCCCTTCGAAAGTGGTTTACTATCTCCCCCTCCTGAGAACACATGTCAACCTGAGACGCTATCGGTAGGAAGAAAGAGAAGAGGGAAATCACCCGTGTCCATGATAACGCTACTTGTCCCCTAATGACCTAATGGACGTGGGCGTGACTTGTAGGAGGCGGGGTTTGCACACATTTTTAGACACTTGTCTTCACATATCAGTTAATATCTCAAGTTTAAATTATCCAATTTCAATTTTCAAAGTCAAGTTTAAGACAGAAATGTTCAATCTCAGTAACTGCGTATTCACTTTTTTAATATTTTGTTCTCAATTTTAACAAAATGAAGATAAAGTTTAACTTTCATGTAATTTTTTTTCACAAAAGTTTCAACAAAAATAACGAAAGGGTAATGCATCTTCAAGTCAAAATCTGTCTAACGGCACAAACCGCGTGAAAATATTCCAATAATTACTTGTGATATCATCAAAAAACCATGTCGATTTTACCATAGAGTTACTATTGAGATGCGACCGGTAGGGGGCGTCTAGTGAACCCTCTTAAGGGGGTTCAATACCCTCAAATCGGTGAAAAAATCAAAACAAAAATTATTGGCTTTTAATACTATTACAGCCTTTATTAATAATGTCACAAAGTATCAAGACAATTGGAAAACTAGTTTTGACATTAATAGCTATTTTAATGTCATGGCTTCGTAAGGAAATGGGTTAACAATAAAAACTTTAAACGCGTTTTTCTCAGAACTTGATTTTTTGAACTTCGATGTACCTTTTCTCAAAAACTATGCTATGTTTTCTCGTAAACTTTTTTTATATGATGTAATACATAGTATAGATTAATCTGAGGTTATGAATTTCAATAAAACTAAAGTGAAAAAAGTGTTATGCGGCAAAAAAGTGAGAAATTTCATGATTTTTTGGGTACTTTAAAACTTATTTTATTAAAAAAAACTAACAGTTATTAAAAAAAACTGTTAACCTCAGATTAATATATAAGGTTGGTATAATACACACAGAAATTTTTAAGATGATTTGATCAGTAGTTATTGTGAAAAGGTACATTGAAATTGGCCAATTTAACATTACCGATATACAACATACTGAAACCCCTTAAACTCATCTTATTAGATGAGTAATTTATACTCATCTATTCTTATTATATTAGATGGGTATGCACTTGTACATGTAGACACATCTTATCAACTTTATCAAGAAAAATTCTTAACGAATTCTGGTCCAATTGAATAGGTGAGTGCAGAAACAACGTTAGTCCACAAATTTCAAATTTTTCAGGAGGGAGAAAAAACGTAATAACTCTTCCATTAGTTCTGCACTAAACACTCGAAACAAACGTCCTGTATTTACGGAACTATTCAATAGACCATCGTAGTTTTTGCACCCAACACGCATCTTGCCTTTCTACGCTTATTTTCATTGAAAACGAGTTTTCGGATTTTTTTTTGACTGAAGTGGTTTCTGCACTCACCGAATCAATAACTAACATAAGAGTTTTATTATAATTATTAGCTTAGTAAAAGTACCCGTTTTCAGGGTCTTCATGAAAAGCATTTTTTAAATAAGTTTCGAGATTTTTGTGACGTTTTAATAATTTAAAAGTGGCTATTGTCTATCTATGTATTGGTTAAAATAAAAAGAGAACTAAATGTTTATATTAAAGCACATTATATACATGTCTAATTCATTTGAATTATTTTTAAAAATTTACAAAATTTAATTGCTGAGTATTTTAAGCTTACTTATAACTTTTTGTTTAAAAAAAGCTGGCATTATCAGCAGATTTTTAAATAGATTTATTTGCAAAAAATAATGAAATGAGGAATTTTTCTTTTCTTTCTTTTACAATCTACAATGTTTTGAGCTAAAGTGGTGTAATTTTCCCCTAAGCAATCCCTCAAGTTCAGAATTAAACCATCCATTGTCGAGGGGAGATCAAGAGCCATCTAACAACGTAACTTTTACAGGGCTTTGGTGGTGCTTTAAAGAGTTTTTGAATCTCTGACGGGATGCATGTTCCTTTTTGATTTTCTTCACTGATTTTACTTCTACGTAATAAAATTATTTTTCACAACAATTAACATCGTTTTTTTCAAGAATCTCACCAAGAATTAAAATGAAAAGTTTTAAATATTTTCTGAATGTAATCAACCTTAGAAGTAAAATCATTTAAAAAATGCTTAAGTAAAATAAAACATTTTTACGAGGAAAATTACTTTCAAGTTCAGATGACATATCAAATAAATACTTACATTTTTGTGTTACAGCTCATAAAAGAAGAGGCTAGAAATAGGCAGCCGGAAACGACTACACTATACAGAGTGGTTATAAAATAACGATCGCTATTCGGAGTGGTCTGTAGCTTGAATGAATAATCCAAATGCAAAAAAAAAAAAAAAAAAAAAAAAAAAAATGAGACACTTACTAATCAAGAAGGGGGGAATTGAATGGAATCATAAAAAACAAACTTGTCACTTGACCAGGGTTGTAAATTACGAGGCGTCATTGGACGTGTTGGCCGTAATTAGCCATAATTGGCTATGCCTCGTAATTTAGAAATTTGGTCGCTAGACAAGTTTCAGTTTTATGATTCCATTCTTTTTGAAAAAAAAAGAAACTTGTCTCTTGACCAGGGTTCTAATTTACGCGGCATAATTAGCTGTGTTGGCCGTAATTGGCCATAATTGACAAAGCCTCTTAATTAGAACCCCGGTCAAGAGACGAGTTTGTTTTTTTAGGATTATTCTATTTTATGATTATTTTTTAGGATTCTATCTTTTTTATGATTACATTCTTTTCCCCCCCCCTCTTGATTAGTAAATGTCTCAATTTTTGATGCATTTGGATTAGTCATTCAAGCTACAGACCACTCCGAATAGCGAGCGTTACTTTATAACCACCCTGTACACTTAAATTTTTTGTAAAAAAAAAACGAACTGCTCATAATTCTGTTATTTGGTTGAATATACGTCACACTAAGAGCTTAACAAGTACTTGTGGTCCCCCTCCCCCTACACAATCCGTTTATATGGTGACTGAACGAGGACACTACCTGGAAAGGGCTTATTTAGGAAAGGTAAGTTTGAAATATCGTCACACTAGAGCTACACGAGGGCTATCTGAAAAGGATTTATCTTTAGGAAATATCACGGAATTTCCAGTTCTACCTTAACATACCTTGTCGAATATATCATAGTTATATAACTCTCTATTAACATATATAACCATAAAAATTTATAGCAGTCAGATTTAACGGCACTTGAATATAAATTACACTATAGTGTAATATGTATAATGAATATCTATAAAAATTTTGTGAAGACAAATACTTTTAGCACATAGCGAATTAAAGAAATATAACTATAATATTTTTATTGCTAAATATCTCGAACTAAAACATTAAATTTCTATAAATGCTAATTATATATACTAAATGTCAAATTTTGTCGTCTAAATAATATAATTTATATAACAGAGAATGGATTGAGAACACAATTTTCGCAAGACTTTAATAAAGCCTTTACTAAATTCCAAAATAACGTCAAATCTTTTGAGCAAGAAAATACTTTTAGCCTTGTGGCATGGCGATAGCCAAGTCAGAAAAGCGTGACTATATTTCACTCGGAGAGAAAAAAGGAAAACGAAAACCTGTAAAGGAAAAGATCCAGAACTTTCTCCGTCAGTTCTGATGTCTTCATTCTTCACGCTCTACCATCCAGATTCATAATTTCGACCCCATTTCTAGCGCTATTTCTTTAACATGAAAAAAACTATATAAAGCGCTGTTTTAAGGCTTTCATTTTGCAGAGCATCTTATTTCCAGCTTATGTTGAAGCAAATGTATTATTATTCTTTTGATCATAGTTGTTGACAAAAATTCTTACAAAATTATTGTGTTTAATATTTAATTTTAAGTATTAAGCATTTAAATTCAAAATTATAAATAACGAATACAAAAGTATGAAATTTTAAAGTTTCTTTTACATGAAAAATACTGTATAAAACGCTGTTTTAAGACTTTCATTTTACAGAGCATCTTATTTCTAGCTTTTGTTGAAGCGAATGTATTCTTATTCTTTTGATATTAGTTGTTATAAAAAACAACAAACACACAAACAACAACAAACAAATAACAAAATAATAAATAATAAAAAACAAAATAATAAATAATAAAGTAATAAATAACAAATAACAAAATAATAAATAATAAAAAACAAAATAATAAAGTAATAAATAACAAATACAAAATTATGAAATTTTAAAGCGTTGCTTGAGTTATTGCATATATTAACCCTTTCAGTCCCAATGACAATTTGGCATCCTTTTGGAATTTTTTTTCTGATCGTCTATAGCCTTTTATAATGTCAAAAATCACATCATTCGATTCATCAAATTTTCTTCCGATCAGAAAATATTTTTCATTAATCCCAATAGATGAAAGCCCTATTATTTGTTTTTAATTATGATCAGAAACATGTTGATGCTAAATGGCATCACTGGAATTGAAAGTGTTAACCTTAATTCAAGGCCAGTTTTAACGCGTCTCATCTACCATTGATTCGAAAAAATTAATTTTTTTTCACATAAATGGCTACCACTATCTATATTTAAATATTATAAGCTGTCTATACGGATATTATGATGCTAAATTTGAGCACGATTTTGGTATACATACACTCTTAAACCAAAAGAGTGAAATCCACTCCAATAGGAGAAGTGCATTTTCGACACTGGAAAGGAGTGAATATTAATTCGGACTGGTTAAAATCGCTCGTTTGGAGTGATCCTGTCGGAGGTTTAACATACAAAGGAACCACTCCTTTCGGGGAAGTGCATTTTGAAGACTGGAGGTGTGAAAATTAACTCAGACCGAGTTAAAAGAGTGTAGACTATTTAATTGGCAGCCTGGGTAAAAAGTATTGCACATTTTATTCATAGTAATTTGCGTAAAGACTTCTTTAAAAAAGTAAATAAATACGAAATATTACTTTCCATTTCCGCTCAACGTATTTACAAAATTGGACAGTAATAACTTCCTTATTCTTCATCTCATAGCTTCAGGGTGAATCTTTTCAAAATAATATAATATTAGATAGTAACATATAGTTTAGTCAAGGTGACATAATGCTATTGAATCTTTTCTATCAGCGTGAAATTGGAACTGGTTTATCCCAATAGAACCAAACGTAAACCTTTCGTTTAACCCTTTGAGTTTTACAGAACGGGCTAAGTAAATTTATTTTTAAACTGCATAAAAAATTTAACGCATGCGTTGTGTACTTAAAAATGACAACACTAAATATTATCTAAAATGTGTTTGTTAGACCAATTTAGTAATACTTTTTACTTATAATTTACTAATATGAAAGTAAGGTAATAAAAGTATTGCGACTGTGTCGACAATCTGAAATGAATATTTTAACTTTTCAATTCTTTAAGGTGCTAATTCGTCTTCTAGGAATTTTAGAAATGATGTACTGAATTTGTCTAGCACATCACATCGTTCAAAATTTTAGAATTTTTTCGGTGCAAATCATAGCGGTGCTTACATTTATTTAAGTTCTTTTGACTGAAAATACCATAGTCCCAGGGAACTATTGACCAATGAATTCATTTTGTTAAAAAATATCATTGGTTCCATTAGAACTAACACAATCCAGTTGGCAAACGTAAAAGAGAGACGGCTAGTAATTCTTTGGATTCAGGAGATAATAATGATTTCAGCAATTTTTCATTCTAAATCTGTCTCCAATCTTGGTGCTGATATATTTCCCTTGCTGATGGGCAAATGAGAGAAAATGTGACACTTTCCCTGATTACTGTCATTTTTCCCAGCAGGGGTTTTGGGGGAGTTTTTATTTGAGTTCACTTCTGATTGAAGATTTTGGTAAAGGGAGTTGGTTGAAATAGTGGAATCAAAATCATCAAATGCGTTTTAGCTGTCGGAATAATGGCGTGTTTAAATAATGCGCGATAATATTTAAATTTCAGTCTAATATTTCTGTAAAATGTGAATAAAAAACACCCTTGGATAGAAAGATGAAATTTTCGACCGAAAGGGTTTTGTTTTAAATTTGCCTTTGTGAATAAAAGGAAACAAGCCATAAATGGACTTTTACGATAGATCAATTTTATAACATTATGATTCCTCTACAGTTTAAAGAACTTTTCCGAGGTAGCAGTAGTGTCTTGATATAGAATTATAATATCAAATCGAAATTAGATCTAGCTTATTAATAGCTATTGATCAATCACTTTTTATCAGTAGACTTTTAGAAGTACAAGACTGTTTTTCTATAGTCTTATAGTATCTTTCTTTTTAGTACAATACTAAGTTTTTTTAAATTAAAAGAAGCAATATTAATCTGTCACTTATTTCTTTGAATTTTAAAGACTAATCTTTTAAAGCTGAAGTGCGCAGTTGCAAAACTTACATTTGTCAAATGATAACTAAGATATACGGTCCATTGGAAACTATAGCAAAATGAATTTTCGTTTATCGAAAGTCCCCAATAAACAGATCGGAACCTATATCTCTAACTTATACTTTGGGGGAGATTATGAGTTTTTCAACTACAACCTTTAACTAAAATGAATGTTTCATAATTAAAAAAATCACTCATAAACACTCTTAAAACAAACGAGCGATTTTAACTCAGTCCGAGTAAATTTTCACTCCATTCGGTGCCGAAAATGCACTTCCCCGATAGGAGTGGATTTCACTCTTTTGTTTTGTTAAACCTAAAACAACCTTAACAACAAACGAGCGATTTTAAGGAGATTAGGAGCTATTTAGGGCGATTACGATAGATTTAAGAGAAATTTTCACTCCTTTCCTGTGTCGAAAATGCATTTTTAATATAGGAGTGGATTTCACTCTTTTGTTTTGAGAGTGTATGTAGTAAGAAAACGCTAACTGTATTACAAGTTTTTTACCCATAACACTAGCTACCAATAACACATAAAACCAGTCTACCGCTTATACCCTCAAGATCCTAACCCCATAAAACCCATCTTATTATGCCCTGAAAATGAACACCTACGTAACAAATTCATCACAGAAAAAGTATCTTTTCTCCTAAACGCACACTAGTTACCTCCAACTTCAACAAAATATGACAAAGCACTTTGTTACAGAGTTGTTGCGGTGAACCCTGCTCTGAAACAGCCCAAGAAAACGATGAAAAAAAAAAAATCTCTTTCGGCGATCCATAAGCATCCGATCGATAAAAGGGGTTGGGTGAAATTTAACGCATGGTGCGTCTTATAAAGCACAAGGATGACCTAAAATGATTATTATTTCTCTTCTTTTCATCTTTAGCCCCCCCCCCCTCATTTTTTTTTACCTTTAGTGTCTGAAGCCGATGTCGTCCATCATATTTGGCAGCAGCTATAGACTCCCCTAGTGGTAGCTCCTTCATGTCAGAATGGGGGGTAATCGTGGAATGGTGGGAATTTTAGCCCACAAAAAAATATCCGCCATCAATTCAATAGTAGGGGAAATTTACCTATGTGGATGCGTAGATTTGATAGAAATGTAAGTATTGTATTATTAGTATATTGTAAGAAATTTAACGCTTGGTGCGTCTTATAAAGCACAAGGATGACCTAAAATGATTATTATTTCTCTTCTTTTCTTCTTTAGCCCCCCTCAATTTTTTTTATCTTTAGTGTCTGAAGCCGATGTCGTCCATCATATTTGGCAGCAGCTATAGACTCCCCTAGTGGTAGCTCCTTCATGTCAGAATGGGGGGTAATCGTGGAATGGTGGGAATTTTAGCCCACAAAAAATATCCGCCATCAATTCAAGGGTAGGGGAAATTTATCTATGTGGATGCGTAGATTTGATAGAAATGTAAGTATTGTATTATTAGTATATTGTAAGAAATTTAACTCTTGGTGCGTCTTATAAAGCACAAGGATGACCTAAAATGATTATTATGACTCTTCTTTTCTTCTTTAGCCCCCCTCAATTTTTTTTTATCTTTAGTGTCTGAAGCCGATGTCGCCCATCATATTTGGCAGCAGCTATAGACTCCCCTAGTGGTAGCTCCTTCATGTCAGAATGGGGGGTAATCGCGGAATGGTGGGAATTTTAGCCCACAAAAAAATATCCGCCATCAATTCAAGGGTAGGGGAAATTTACCTATGTGGATGCGTAGATTTGATAGAAATGTAAGTATTGTATTATTAGTATATTGTAAGAAATTTAACGCTTGGTGCGTCTTATAAAGCACAAGGATGACCTAAAATGATTATTATTTCTCTTCTTTTCTTCTTTAGCCCCCCTCAATTTTTTTTATCTTTAGTGTCTGAAGCCGATGTCGTCCATCATATTTGGCAGCAGCTATAGACTCCCCTAGTGGTAGCTCCTTCATGTCAGAACGGGGGGTAATCGTGGAATGGTGGGAATTTTAACCCACAAAAAATATCCACCATCAATTCAAGGATAGGAGAAATTTACCTATGTGGATGCGATGATTTGATAGAAATGTATGTAGTATTCAGTTTTTTTTCGAGCTAAAGTGTTTGGAAAATAAACCTTTGAGGGATAAAGACGTATAAACCGGTCACCTACACTCTTAAAACAAAAGAGTGAAATCCACTCATATAGGAGAAGTGCATTTTCGACACTGGAAAGGAGTGAAAATTAACTCAGACTGAGTTAAAATCACTCTTTTGGAGTGATCCTGTTGGAGTTTTAACTAAGCAAAAGAGTGAAATCCACTCCAATAGGAAAAGTGCATTTTCGATACTGAAAAGAGTGAAAATTAACTCAGACTGAGTTAAATTCTCTCGTTTGTTTTAAGAGTGTAACTTTCAAGTTTTAAAGCATAACACATAATATATTAAAAAATAAGTTTTATAATTTTACTTAACTTTAAAATTTAAAGTATGTAACAGTCATTAATAATCAAAAAACAAAAATTGAAAACAATTTAAAAATAATTTTAATTTATTCATTAATTAAATTTAAGTGTCAATTAAAGAAAACAAGGTTACACTTCAACCAAATTGCGGATAAAAGGCTTGAACTCAAGTCGTACTAGAGCGACACGAGAGCTATTGGTGACGGGGTGTCGTATTTTTAGAACCTCTATCCAGTGACGACGAAGAATTGCGAAGAAAAATACTTGCAAATCTCAAACACTAGAAAAGGCACGTAAATATATCGATCTTAAAATATAAAAAATTATTTTATAAATGACTTAAAAGAAAAAAAAAATTCAATGTGGCTTAATTATCACATACTTACAAATTAAATTTTTTGTTGTTGTTGTTGAAAATATTACAATTGACTAACTTTTTAAAAGTAACTTCTTGTTGTACTTTATATACAAGGTTAATATATTTTTGTATTTAAGTTTAAATATACGTAAAGATACTCTCAAAAATATATCCCTAAAACAGTTATCAACTAAAAGACAATTTGACTGATAATTTCGAAACTAGTTCATTTTAAAAGCAAAATTTAATAAAATCGAATAGAAATTTGAAACTTACTATTGACAAAATATCAGTTATGGTTTTGGCAAAATAACCCGACAATCTAAGAGAGGAAAGAAAATGCTTTGGTCGTTAAAGAATGTTCTCGCATCAAAAGGTGTATAAAATGACTTGAATAAAAAAACTCGAAATGTAATCGTATTAAGTTAATTGACACTATGTTTTTGGTTTGCGATGTGAGCCATTGAAAAATTGGATTATGATAAGAAAAAAGTTGCATATTTTCGATTTTTTTTCATTGACAATTGGATATTTATATTTTGACACTTCATTATAGCGTATTTAATTTTTATTCTTATAGCTTACAAATCAAAATAAAAAAGGTAATTAATGATTCATCAGAAAAAGAATTTCTTATCGGAAACGAAGGAATTCAATTAAAAAAATAATTTTTTCTTTTGCATAAAGCCAAATTTTTTTGCGATGAATCCACTCATAAATTATGCGACAGATTTATTTTTTGCATATATGTAGGTTTAACTTTCAAAATCACTAAAACTATATAAGTTAACGCGTTATAATAGAACCGCGATTAAAAAAAAGTATTGCAAAATCTTCAAATCTAAAGTAAGCTGGTTAGCATAAGTAATTAGAAAATTTGAATAACAAAACACATTGTGTACATAATTAAAAATGCAATAATAACCATACTTCAAACGATTATCTTAAAAAAATATCTTGAAACTTTAAATCTGTTACGTAAATTAAGGCTCGGCTTGAAAATCACTCAGTTGAAATAAAAAGATTTTTTTTTTATGGAAAGCCAATTTAGTGTTCATAAAAGTAATATTTTTATTTTGATTAGGGAAACAAGTTATATTATGGTTGAGATCATAACTTTGAAGTATTTACGAGAATAATATAATAAGGATCTTAAAAGGAAATAATCTACTTATCTTGGAGTATACTTCTGCAGCAACTTATTATCGTTTTTCATAATAACATTATTGCGATCCTACTTAATTATATAATAGCGGCTTTCTCTAGTTTAACATTTTACTTTTCAGAAGATTATTGATCTTTCTTTTGAATTTCACGTAATAAATCCTTTTTACTTAAGTATATATATTAATAATTTAACTTATAATTTTCGATTTTTTGTATTAGAAAGTATAAAACGGTTTTGCATCAATGAAAATGGTTAGAGATTACGCGTTTGATGATGTAGTTTGTGTTTCTTTGAAGTTAAAATGTCAAAGGGTTAAGTTAGTCTTAAGATTTTGAAAACAGTTCATTGAATTGAACTTCTTTTTATTTGTTTGTTAAACTATAATAATAAAGAGTAGACATTCACTGTGTGAAAAAATCTTCGTTTTACATTAAATTATCCATCATTTTTCACAAATAATTTACATTTTAATCTTAGACATTATTTTACCATTAATTTATGTATAGTTTGTGGTTTTGTAGAGACCTTTTCCCCTTGAATGCCCATTGTCATTTTCGAGACAATTCTTTATTTTCTTTTTCCATCCTCACTTGCTTAGTCAGTAAGACACTTGCCTGCCGTTGAGAAAGCCCGGATTCAAACCCTGGACATCCTTCCAAAGATTTATGCTGGTAGCTTATTAATTAAAATAAATCTACTCTCTGGTGTTACCTGTAGGAATTTTTTTCTCCAAAACAAAGGTAAATTAATCAAAAACTGAGAAAAGAATATACATTATGGTGTTACAGTATGGATATACAGTAAAGCCCATTTTACACCTGCACAACTACTTGCAACTGCAACTCGTAACTTGTTGTAACCTGGTTTTTCGGGTTCCCACAAAAAATTATTTATCTCCCAATTTGGCAAGTTTCATCTTTTTGTAAGCAAACTTTAATCAAACTATAGGCATCGTTAGCATCAAACAGAAATTTATGTTTCCGAACTTCCTTAATAAGATCAATTTTCATTTTTGCCATTCATTTATTACCCATTTTTAATTGCGCAGATTTCTGCATTTTTTGCAAGCAAGGAAAGTTGGCGACTTAAAAAGTAAATGAACAACCAGTTGGCGAAGTCTAGCTCGCCACAATGCAGCCAAGCAAATACCGAGTTCTGATTGGCTAAGGTTACATAAAACTGAGATTTTTTCATGCGAGCATGAAAAAATCTCACGACTTGAGTGCAACTTTTTAATGCACGGTGTCCTATGGGAGTTGCAAGTAGTTGTGACACGGTGTGAAATGGGCTTAAGGTGTCAATTAACGGAAATGAACTGGCGACCAACCAGCCACTTTTTTTTAAAGAAAGACAAAGGAATCCAATTTATCCAAAATAACTAATTAACAATTATTTGCTAATTGTTATTGCTGAAATATTAGCATTTCCATGAACTTATTTTAGCTTATCTACACTAAATATTTCAAACATTCCTCGTTTGTTTAAGCCACTAATGCGTTTATTCGTGTGTAAATTTAGCAACTGGTTCAAATTAGCGTGTAAAGCTAGCAACTGGTTCGAATTAGCTACGCAACTACGATTGCGTACTGTGTGTTGATTGAAGGGAATCAAAGGTAGATTGGATGGATCTGCATTAGCAAACTGGATATTATTGAGTTGATGTATAATAGTTGATTTATAGTAGATTTACAGAACATCATCGTTTGTGTATGTAACTGAATTATTTCTTATAATAATCAATGTGTGCTTGAGACACGATTTTACTATGCTTTATTCCTCAATTAAAGTAAGTTGTAAATTGTATTGGGCAGAAAAAGATAAATGTAAATGATAGTTAGAGAATTATACTTCCTTCTTTATTACCTTTTTATTCTTGATTCTTATTCTTGATCATGATCTTATTCGTGATCTTTGATCTTAAATGGTGTCACACTATGATTTACGAGCTCCAGTGTCTGGAACTTTCCCCAGCGTCAACCCTCATCAATAATATGAGTATGTTCACACAGCTGCGTTGATTCAGCCAATACATCAAATAAAAAAAAATACTCATGCTAGATTCAGGTGATTCTGCTTGAAATTGGTGAATATACAGGTCAAAATAAAAGAATTAATTTTATAAAAAATTTAAAAAAAATTAAAATTAAGAATATTATTTATAATTATTAAAAAATATAAATTTATTAATAATTATAATAATATGCAAAAATATTGCATTAAAAGATTCACTTAAATCTTCGTCATATACATGCTAAGTCCCCAAGAGTAAAATTTTTCTCTTAAAGCTCCATTTCATGGTCCGTGGGATATAAAAGCTTTAAGAGGAACGAAGTATCATATTAAAGAAAGTTCACCAAGTCTTCTATTACTTTGAGATATCATAGACACATATTTCATATCATAGACACACATTTATCAAATTTATGTTATATTTTGTTGGTCAAAAGACGCTGAAATTCTAAACGTAAAAAGTAAAAATGAAATTTTTGGTGATTTGATGAAGTTTTGTAAAAATTATATTAACAGAGTTTATATAATTCATAATTAAATAAAAATTTACTTAAAATATTTTACATTAATAACCATGATAAGTTTTTTTTGACTGAAAATTGTATATTTTATTTACATACCTTAGTAAAATCTTCTCTGTAATTTGTAAAATCGCACATAAAAATGTACGATTGTGTAATACATATTTTTCATCACATTACTAATATTAATTTTATTTAAAAAATCCTAAATTTTCAATGTTTAGTCAATGGAAAAAGTCACTTTTTCAAAAATATATAAGAATCGAAACTATAGAGTTGATTAGTATTTTAAGTTTACAGAACTTAATAAGTTGTTGACAAGATTTAATTATTAATCAAAATGCAAATCTATTAAACATTTTTTATTGTATTTTTTTTTATTTCAGGAAGAAGAATTGTTTAAACATATTTTCTTTAGAAAAATATTTTCTGAAAAGGTTTTCCTAGTTATTTACCATTCACTAATATTTTACGAAAAGGAATTCTGAAAACCATTTATTTTCTGTCTAGGAACGACAAATGTATAGAAGAAAATACCTAGTCAGATTTTCAATAATATTTTCGGAAAGTCATTCTAAAATAATATTTGAAATGTTACTATGCCTAGACTTCAATCGAGCCTATTACAAAAATACCGAAAGCGGCCGGAACGAATTTTTTCCCATTACTAGAACTACAAATCTTTTGCAAAATTCCAATGTTTCCCGCCATTCCCATCTGTCAGACGAGTAGTACAATTTTCTAACTCATATCTGTTCATTATAGCTGAAGAAAAAAGTGTAAGAAAAATATAAATTTGTGCAATGCAATGACAAATTGATTCTAACAATGTACAAAAACATTTATTCTCAACTGGACTTGAAAGAATTTGTTTGTAGAGTAATTCAATTGCAAGTTGAATTTCGTTTCATATATTATATATTTTTTTCTTCATAATACTGTAACTTTAACTGCGGATTCTGCGAAGGTGGGAGAATCGAAATTACAGTCCAAAACTTCTATTTCACCTTCGGCGTTTGCTAGATGAAAACTGTCTCTTTTTCTCAGCAACCTGAAAGTAAAATTGAAGTTATTATTCTTTATAAGAAATTTTGAATCGTAAAAAATAACGGTTTTAACTATATTATTTTTTGGTTTACCACGATAGTATTTTTTGAAAATAAACGTATCACCTTTTTTTATTTTTATTCACACAATGATAAGTATATAATACTATAATATGTAAAAAAAACTGAAATGACATTCATAAAATTTCAAAAAAATCTGAAATTTGAATTTTACTTTCTTCTTTCCACAATTTTCGTCAAATACGAAAAGTGTGCTACAACTGTTCTACATTTAACTATTAAATATACTGTAAAAATGACTAGAAATCATAATTTCTGAATACGAGAGTTAAATTATTTTTAAATGAATTTTTTTAACCCAATCATATTACAGTAATAAATATTAAAATACGAAAAAATTTTAAACCTTCAGCAAAACCACAAAAAAAGTATTTGCATTTACAAAATGTATTTGTGTGAAAAAGATTTTTGTACGCATAAAATTTAAATCTTTTATTATTTAGTATTATCAAACAACTAAAAAAATGATACTGAACCTGCAATTAAAGTGTTTTATAAAGCAGAAATAAAACAGCCAAAAATATTTAATTTATTTGCCAATGCTTGACTGCTGGAGCAGAGAGAAATTTAAATGCAAAACTTAGTATTGATCTCAATTTCTGACTAAATGTGCTAGGAAATGGAATTAAATTCACTAAAATACATAATTAATGAAAGATTTTTCTTTTGATCCTTAGAAATCCCTAAAACGAACCTTGAATAAAATATATTCATGATCATTAGGAAATTAATTCATTTCCTTTCCTTTAAAAGAAATAAAGCGCTACCTCTTAAGCACTTATTCCAATAAATTATTTACATTAAGGGTAACCGATAGGATATTAACATCAATACATTATAAACGTTTTTAATTGAGGTCCCTAATTGAACGAATTGAATTATGTTATAATGGTTAATTGACTGAATGATAGTTAATCAAAAAATTTCTAGGTTAGATTAGGTTGAATTATCACAGCACTAGAGATATACAAGAGCTATCGGTGACGGGCGTCGTCATTTAGAACCAAAACCTTCGTATTTTACTTTGGTCAAGTGACGATTACATAAGTAGTTTGCAATGAAGAAAAAAAGTCAATCTTTTACGGCATTAAGTATTAACCTTAGCATATCACACTGAAAACCACAAAAGGTATCGAAATGACAATCGTTTGACTTCGTAATAATCTTTTTAATCAGACTTAAAGCCGTCATTTCAAAGCCTTAATGTGATTTTCACTTATTTTGTCGAAATATTGTAACTAGATGAGATAAGTGTAAAGTAGTAACCTAGAGTCACTTAATATAAACTTCTAATACAAAGAGTCAAAACAAGTCTAAATTTTGCGAATGGTGAAAGTTTTTTTTTTACACTCTTAAATCAGTTTAGTGTATTTTCAATCACCGTCCCTTTGAGACATAGTTTAGAGATCTATAATTTATCTAAAAGTGTAAAAGCTAATTTTTATCGAAAATATTCAACACAGCAATCAAACAGGTTCTTAACTCAATGGTACTCCAATATGTTTCAGTCAGAAAGTTTAAATATTTTTTTAATTAATCATATTTTAACGACTTTTTTTTGAACATTCATTTTTTTTATTCATCTTTGAAAGTAACAGACAGTTTAGACGGGAATGGATTAATTAATTTACTTCGTAAAAATTAAATATGATCGGTGAAGAATGGTTATTTAAATTTACTTTCATTTTAATTGGAACATTTAAATTGGAAGAAAAGGATAATTATTCAAGATATGGCCGTCAATTGGAAAAAATATTTTGAATTAACAATTTAAAATAATTATATTATCAAATTTATATACGAAACAATCGAAAGTATAATGTAAGAATGTTAATTACTATAAAAAAAGGGTGAATATAATTAGTTGGGGAGATGATTAAGTTTATAAAAATTGATTGAGTCATAAAAACTGAAAAAAAAAAATGAAAAACCATAATTCATATTTATTCCAACGTATTTACTCCTTGATGTATCAAAAATTTGGGTTCATTTAATGATAATTGGCAGCAATAGAATTAATTTCATTTTAACTCGTATTATAATAATAATTAGTATTAGGATTCTTACTACTATTTCAAGTAAATGTGTTTTGGGAGATTTGTTGGCATTTGTTCAATGTTACAGTTAAAACATTTCTTGAAAACTCTTAAATAATATTTGCAATCAAATCATTTGAAAACACCAGCATATGAAAATCGATATTCATATTGTTTGATCTAAAGGGACATTTCCGTAAACTACAATGATTAGCTAAACGGATTTTATTCTTTTCAGTTCTAAACAGAACATACATAATTAAAAAAAATAATGTAATCTTGTTATGTATTTTTTCATGCTATATAATATGTTTAACGGTTAAGATTATCCAATTTGGAGGATGCCAGGGCCCACGCTAAAAACTGTGAGGTTTGAAGGAGTAGGCTGGATTTCTTATGTGCCAGTGAGGCGTAAAGAGCTGTAGTAAGTGGTATGATTTCTTTATTAAAATAATAATGATTTTTAATTTGCTAAAAATCCTAATTTATTAATATTTGTTATGAAATTTTTTTATCACTTATTATTTATAGTGTAGTATGAATTTTTCTATAAAATAAATACTATTGAAGAATAAAGACAAAATTGGGAAGTATAAAATAAATACTATTGAAGAATAAAGACAAAATTGGGAAGTATAAGTATATAAGCGATTGTTATTGAAATACCAAAGTTCTGTTGGATAAATAAAAAAACCTCATTGTGTAATAAGCTTGTGAAACACATAAATATGCCGGAACACGTACTTCCCTACTTGTGTATGTTTGAGTGAAAGCCTCCAGATTGTTTCAAATGTGCCCATATATTTGGTAAATCGTAAATACAAAATTCGTGAATGCATTTTATATTCGTGTTTAAGGTAAAGTAAAAGAGTATATAGTATTTTCCCAAGAAGTAAAGCTATAAAAAGTTTAATGCTACTCTGTTGGCTTGGATATTTTGAACACACGCATATTTTCCAACATTTATCTTAGGAAACTTTAAAGACGATAAAATGTTTTTGAACACATAGGAGAAAGGTTGCAGACCTACTTATAGTGTATTTAACAAATATTTGTTTATGTTTCAAGGTAGTTGCAATTTTTTTTGCTACTCCGTTATTAAAATAAATTTTAATTTTAGTAAAAAATTATTCTTTAATTTAAATAATAATTGTTTGGTAAATTCCAAAATAAACTTATTCATGTCATGGCAAAATATAAAATTTCATGAATACAATATCTTTATTTCATGAAATAATAGGCTTTAAACTTATTTATTAAACATAACAAACCATTAAAAACTCCTCAACTACATTTTTGTAGTTTAATGAACTACAGTACATAACCCTTATATAATCACTCCGCGACACATTTTTTAAAACTACATTACAACAAATTAAGCCTCGTAATTATCTCGAGTAATTACAAGGTAAGACTTATTTAACAATCTCAGGGTGATTAAGGCTTCGTCAGTCATTAGTTCTGCTCGGCCAAAACTCCTTACGAATATATACTACATTCTCAAAGGGGCAACTCTCTAATTAGTTTGAAAAAGATGGATTTTGCATTGTATTTTTAAGTAATATAGTTAATTTGATGTAACTGTAGTGTAAATATATATTAAAGATGATGTTACAAGCTTTTTAAATTTGAAAATTAATCAAATTAAATAAAGCACTTTACATTATTTAAAGTTGTGTAGTTGTTTAGTTTCAGTTAGTGTAGATCAGCTATTACGCGATTTTTTCATTTAATGTCAAAATTCGTATTGATAATCACTTTTTACACACTACAGAAAAGGTAATTTTGCACGGAATCAGTCATTTATTTAAAAATAAAGGTATGGATTTCAATGTCTAAGTTAGAATAGAAAAATATCTTATTGTTTTTTCTCGGTAAAAAAGTACAAAATTAATTAGTCCAGAAAAGAATTCAATTTTCTGATTAGTTAACTTAAAAACTTAGAAGCACATTGCGTTGTGAAATGAATGATTCTGAATTATGGCATAACTTATTGCCATCATTCACGGCCTAATTAATAAGGCCGAAGAAGCTTTCCCAAACACGCTCATGGACGGAAATTTTGACGTCATAGCTCCGAGTGACGTTGTTCCGAAGATGAAGGCAACCTGCCTCGAAACCTGTTCGGAACCACCCGTTCACGACTGGCCTCATTTTTAAGGTTCCGAATGCGTCCGAACTAGTTTTTAGATCTTCGACACTGGGAATAATGACGTCAAAATTTCCGTTTACGCTCATATTTTGGAGAACTTCTCTGGCCTTGTTATTGAAGTTAGCCGTGCATCATTTAGAATCATTCAAATTAAACTTAAATTCATTTGTTTCACCTTACATAGAATAGTTCCTGCTTTCATTCCTAGATTTCATTGGTGATTTGGTGATTGACGGTAGAGCACGGTTAGCTCGCTCACTACATATTTAACCAAGCGATACCTTATTTTCATTACTGCTGCCAGTAGAGATCGGTTAGGAATGATACTTTTTAACAATTAATCTACGTTTTTTAATTTCAAATAATGGTAATTGATTTTGAAACTGTTGAAATAGTGTACTCTTTTGTGTGTAAATAAAAGTTACCATTATAGTCGTTTATTAAATTTCGAATTTAGTTTCTTCGAGGCCTTTTTTTTAAAAAAAAATTGTGTATTTTTCTTAATTGGAGTTTTACGTTAATTAAATTAATGTAAATTGATAAAAAAAAACGTTAAATACAGCTTTCTCAAAGTTACAGCACGAACTAAGCCCATTAACATTCTTCGTGTCTCCTCGAAACGAAGAAATAAATAAAAAAAAGTGTTGCCACCCACGAAAAACTTATTCACGTTCGAATAAATGGGATTTGATGCCTGCTATGTGAAAAAAATGATTCTTTCATTTGCGTCTGCTTACATATTTTGTGCTTTTGCTGTTCTTTACCCCAAAATGCCTCTTTCACGTTCATTTCCTCATTACGCGATCAGGAATAAGGTTGATAGAAATGCACATTGCAACTGTGTGAATCGAATAAAAATTGAATTAGGTTTTGTGAAAATGCGTGAAACTTACCCGAGGATAGGGGATTGTGGTTTCTTCTCCATGCTTTTGAGGATTCCGTTTTTGTGATCGGCTCTGTAAAATAATGATATTATTATTATCTAGAGTGAACGAGAATTTTCATTTTGAAATGTTTTGTATTGGTTTGATTCGTTAAACATAATAAAATGTGTG
Source organism: Hylyphantes graminicola (assembly GCA_023701765.1). Classification (NCBI taxonomy): domain Eukaryota; kingdom Metazoa; phylum Arthropoda; class Arachnida; order Araneae; family Linyphiidae; genus Hylyphantes; species Hylyphantes graminicola. Next base: position 30,224,508 of record CM043119.1, read on the forward strand.
GTATTGTGGGTTGCGTACTTAATAAATTAGTTTTTTTTAAAGAATAAACTGGTGTTGGTGAATTGTCTTTTGATTTTTCTTACTTTAAAACAAGCAGTATGCTTTTGGAGAGTTTTTAAGATCGTGATTTGTGTGTGAAAATTTGTAATCCGAGTGCTATTTTGAACTCATATTATAACATGAACTGACGATACCATGCATCCTGGCCTTAATTTTTATTTTTTGAGGAGATCCTTTCATAAGTTCATTTACATTTAACTATCCATTAAGTATTAATAAACGAATCTTACAGCAACAATCATAGTGAATATTTTAAAACTAGAACGACGGTCATTTTTTATTATAACTTAAAAACGCTATTTTGCTAAAGTTATCAAACTACAAAACAAAATGATAAATCTGATTATTTTGTTTTACTTAAAAGTTTAAAATTTAAGTAATTCAAGCTCTGATTATGATAATTTTATATTAAAGAAGTTAAATAATAATTTACTTCTAATATTAATTCACTCCGTAAATGTGTTTTCTACGGATAAACTACTTTAAAAATAAGTTCTATAGAACAGCTACCTTCAAAATATCCTATCCTACTTTTACGGAATGGCTATTTTCGAGTGGTAAAGTGTTAAAATATCCCTTGTATTTGCTTATTACATTTTGATTAAAAATTATATCGACTAAGATTTGCACTCGCAGTCAAAATATTTTAAATACAAATTCGATTGATATAATTTTGTGACTTAAACTAAAAAAAAAAATAGTACCTATTGTTTGCTTTCTCTGCCGATAATCTATTACAAAAAGGAAACAACTTTTACAGAACACTTTTTGTAAATAAAATAGATGCGATTTCTTGTCATAGACTTGCATGCTATGCGAAGTGTAATAGAAACTTCTACAGTCAGTAGTATAAAGTTTGCCTAAATATTATGTGTAATAATGTTTTATTCTAAAAAAAGTGCAAAATTTAAAAAAGATTAATGGCATTCTTTGTTGTATTCAATTAGATAAAATATGTAGAAGGGGGTTATTATTTATATCACCTTCTATATTAATTTAATCACACATGCACATTTCGTACTTAACCTTTTGTATTGATTTACATCATTATTTTACAGGAATATTATACAAAAATAAATCCTGTAAAATATAAATATTTGAAACAAGATGCATGCCTCTTGGCAAATCAAACATATACATGAAAAGTAAATAGGAGTTTGTGTAAATAAATGAGCGTGCATTGTTATCTAAATATAAAATAAAACTTCTCAGATTTTTGTAAAACAAGACATTTTTTGTCTGATTCTAAATAATAAATTATTGAGTGGAAATAAATTAAGATTTTTGTAGTACATTCCTGAACTTATTACAAGATAAAAATATTAGTGTATATACATCTTAATTTATCATCAACGATAACACGCTTACTTCTTCGGACCACCAGTAAAATAATCTTTCCACTTCCAGTACTTTCCGAAGATTTCAGCATCATAAAGAGTTTGTAGATTTTTCAAGTGTTTCGTGTCTGGCAATCCTATACTGAGGATGGAACTTAGCAGTAGAAGACATCCAAAAATATTCATTGGTAAGGAAGGATATTCTTCTGCCTATAAAAAATTATTATTATTAATTATAATTATAGAAACCATATGCAAAATAAAAACATTGTATTATTTACCTGGTTATGTGTTTAATCAGACTCAGATAAATATCGAACTCTCTTTTTTAAATCTGTTATTTTTATAAATTAAAACTTGTAGAAAATCTAGAAAAAAACTTAAATTGTTTAGTTTATAATTTTAACCCATGTTATTTAGTAACATATTTATAAATGAAATTTGTTGCAAATAATACAGAATTATAAAAAAAAAATTATCAAAAAAAATAAAATTTTGCTTACTACAAAAATTCTAAATTGTATGATGAGTCAATATAAACAGCAAATATAAATTAGTTTTATCCGTTTGGATGTTCAAGTGCAAGTAATTTCAAGGCAAATAATTGCAACAATCCGTGTTATGAATTGTGCGTGTAGCCAATCAGTGTTATAGTCATTTTATTATAACATAAAAACTTTTGCTTTAAATTAATTTGCACATTAAAACATTTTAATTATTTATTCAAAACTATGAGTTAAGAATGGCTGAAAATGAAGTTTGAGTTAAAATATTTTTACCAAAAATATACATTAACCTACTATTCTAAGCGAAACAATACGCCGTATTAATACTTGCAAACCCCTTAATAAAAAAAGTTTATTCCACGAATAAAAATGAATTATGAATATTTATAAGGGATGGCACGAATATATTATTATTTTGTTTTGTTTCTTCGTTTTGGATCTCTGTTCGGATACGATAATGACCAAATCAATATAAAAATGCAATTTGCTTAAATTGGAGTAGCTTATAATTCATTTGTTGATTGCCTCATAAAAGAGCTGGAGGGGGGGATTTGATAAAGTCGTTTGCGTTTTAATATAAGTAGTAAATGAGTATTTTGAAATAAATGTGTCAAATTTATTGAAGGTCGTAATTTAATAAGATATTATTTTCGTTTTTCATTTTGTTTTTTTTTTCGATAGTTATTTTTAAACAAATAATTTTTTAAAGTTAATTACGAGTTTATATTAAAATGCTTTTCAATGCATTTTAATAGGTTGCACTATAAATACAATTATGTTTCATCAAAAAATATAAAATTGACAATGTTCATCGCGTTGACAACTTTGTAGCCTGAGATTAATATTTAATCCATTTATCCATTCTCTAAGCAAAGCGAAATCTAATAACGTTTTTATGTAGTTTAAAAGCACTTAATGCATTTTAAATTGAATTAAAAATTAACTCGCATATGTTTTGTCCATATGAACAATGTTCAAGTAACACATTTAATTTATTGCCTAACCAACCAATGATTCCCTTTAATTTAATGTTTTTAAATTGAAGTAAAACGAACACACATATGTTTTGTTTAAGTACAATGTAATTACAATACATTTTAACTTACTGCTTACATTATAATGATTGATTTTATATTAATACATTTTAATTGAATTAAAAACGAACATCACATGTTGTCAATATAATGTTCACTTAAACACGTTTTTTAAATTTATGCTAACCAACCATGAATCCTTTTTTATATAAAAAAAATGTCTTTAATAAATAATGCTCTTTTGCTTCGCAATGAAGCAAACAATATAAAAACACACAATAACAATGATTAAAATATGTTCATGAATTATATTTTATACAGCATTTTATCAAGGACTTTACAATAGTATAATTATTTTATAGAGTTTATATACGATAATATTATTTTATACAATAATAAAACAATAATTTATATTACAATAAATATAATTTTTTCTTGTTTGTCGTCTACTTTCACTTTTCTAAACTAGAAATGCCATAGAAGGGATTTTTTAAGCTTTAATGTTAGGGTTTAGAAATATTTTTCGTTATAGTACAATATTTGATAAGTTGTTTTTTAAGTACATAAATAACAAACCATTAATTTGTCTACAACTCGTTAAAATGCAAATTACTTGCTAAACAGGTATTGAAATATTTTTTAAAAAGGACTTTGTTTAGATTTCCGCTAAGCCGTTGGTCATCAAGCTATCAGTGAGATTAAAGTACTGCCGTGTTTGGGTAAACTTCAATAACCACAAAAATGAATTGGTCCATTTTTGATCTGAAATAACTAGTCTTTCCGTATACTTTCTTATAGGTTAGAGTTATTTAGTGCTTACAACAATGGTGTGAGTCATAAGTCTAGTTACTGCAGTTTACCTGACCACGACAGAGTACACAAAGCGAAGTGGCCGGACCCGATTCGTGTAGTCGCCATAACAACCAGGTCTATCTTCAAATATATGTCCTTGTTAGCTTTGATCTTCGAATTGAAACACTGATTTGAGAGTTTTAAAACACAAACAGAACTTGATATTTAAACTTTACTTTCAGTTGGATTCCTCAGTTAGTTTATTTGTTGTTAGATATATTCAGAGTGTAGTATATACATGTTAAATTGAAATTAAATCTTTAGTTTAGATATAATTTTGCTAGCAGCAAATTTGCACATTTTTCAAAATTGTCACAAAATGAATTATGAACTAATTTTTTAATCGATTATTGGAAGAATATTTATAGATAAGCACTAAAGTTTGAAAAATTTGACTGGATCACTTAAATAGTACTGTTAAACACACACATTTAATATTAAGAGCTTAATTTAATTGAAACATGAATGTGAATGTATTGGCTTATCAAAAATGCCACGTAAAAAATTGAAGCACTTCTACAATCATAGTAGTAGTTAAATGCAGTGGTACTAAATTGTGTTTCCCACACAGAAATACAGTATAATAATAAATTTTTGGAAAATCAGAAACATGGAAACGAATGAAGTACACAAATCAAAATAATAAATTTATTGCAATAAAAAGGACGTACCCTTACAATACAAATATTTATTTTCAAAGACTAAAATCTTTTTTTAAAATCCAAAGAATGATAGTTGTAAACCTTAAAAAAAAGCTTTGATATAAAAAAAAGCCGAATACAGAGATACAACTTCTGTCACAGCGTTTCGGTAAATCTAACCCTGTATTTTGGTATATCGAAATCTTTAATCAGACGTCTGGGATTTAATGTTATCTTCTGTAGACTTGACTCCAACAACAAGAAATTCGATTCAGTAATCCGAGAGAGACAGTCTGGATTTTTTTTTCGGTTCGGATGTCAGTTTATTGTTGCTGACCGCAAAACGTCGTAAGATATTGTAGAAGAGCTTTTGATGGACAATGAAAAAATTATATACGTTACTTGGCATTCAATATTAGAAATATTTAATAGAAATGAATAACAAGAATGTTTTTTACATTTTAAATCCACTTAAAATCTAGAAATACACTGAATTAAATTTATTTGGTTTAATTTACGCATTGGTAAGATAAAATACATTTTTTTAACAAAACAGGCGTCATTTTTGTTTATGAATTTTACATTATTTTTTTACAGCATCCGAGAAACGAAGTAAACAAGTTCTTGATAATTTGAATTACTATCAAATTAAATTACCTGTAGTTTTTGGCTAAATACACCTGCCTCTTTAACTTTCCCTGCAGCACACAATATCGAATGACATTATACAATGAGAATTCGATCTAATTCAGCCATTGTGATGTCAATACCCAACAGAGATTAGATATCCTGTGCTCCTAGGGTTCAGTTAACACAATTGCAAAAATTGACAAATTTCCAGAAAATATTACTTGAAACTTTATGTAGTATATGGCAATGTCAATTTCCGTAATTGTTAGAAAATCAATGTTTCTAGCTATGTAACCATTAAAAAGGTATTTTTAGTGAAACTCAGGTTTCTTTGAAGAACATTTTGTAATAATAAAAGTAATTTTTTTCTTATTTAATCAACTAACGAAAAACTAAGAAAAATTCTAATTTAAATTTAAAACACATGTATATTGATGAAAAATTTGCAGATAGAAGCATGCAATGTTTTGCTTGTTAGTATCAAAGTGATTATAAGTCAATGTAAATGAAAAATTGTAAAATCAGTGTTACAAATATATATTTCTATATCAGTGCTTGGAATATATGATTTTTTGTGATTTTTTATTTTGGATAAAAAACACGTAAAGAAAAAAAAAGATTTTTTAAATATTAATTTTGAATAAGAAAGAATAACATCAACCAACATGAATATAGTTCAACTTCCAATCTAATTTCCTTCACTGAAACACTGACTCCTTTAAGTGAGAAACTGATTGGTTGTATTGATTAATTAAAAACAGCAAAACATTAATATTATATAATAAATAATATAGTACACGTACAACCTTAAAACGAAAGAAGCGATTTTAATAATCGTCTGAGTTAATTTTCACTCCTTTCCAGTGTCGAAAATGCACTTCCCAACTGAGTGGATTTCGCTCTTTTTTTTTAAGAGTGTAAAGATAATTTTACAACTACACTTTGTAGTAATGAAATATAGTTCAGCTGCTAATCTATTTTTCCTTAGTGTAACATAAACCCGCTTAAGTGAACGTGACACGCTAGCCTTAAGGTTGAAACGCTATACATAAGAAGATTGAGTAAATCGAAGTGGACTTTGGGCACGGAAGGCCCAAAACTTTCTTCACTTAAGCTGGCTTAGCGGCTTTTTTCTCACCAAACAACACTCTGTTCCTCACAGCGATGGAAGATGGATCAGGATAAAGAACAGTTGCCCTCTGGTTTGATTTGGTTTAATCCACGTCGCACTGTAGCAACACAAAATGAATGGGCGGCAGGTCTTGCACATCTAAACTAAGACTTTTTACGGTCAAGTGACTAAGTTTTCTCTGGTACAGATAGATATTTAGATAAGTTTTTGAATAACGTATTTTACATAACACAAGAAGTATTGACTTATAAGATATAATATAATTAGTAATTATACTATATGATTAACATCCCAAGAAGTATTGATACATAAGACACTGGCTGATTATCCCCCCCCCCCCGAAAAAAAAACCCCACCCAACACTAAAGCTATTGTAACATTGTGCAATAACCCAATTTAGCATCGCACACCTTTACCAACGAAGGAATTTAAAAGCAATACAAAAGGAAAATCAATACTGTATTCGAATTTTCTTTTTTCTAAAAGGCGAAGGCATTTTTAAAAGTGCCAAACGATGCAAATGGTTTAAAATAGATTGATTTTTAGTTTTTCCATATTTTTTTTATAGTGTTTAAACTCCTATTTCTTTTACCTACATCGGAATTTAAATTAATTTTGGATGATCTCCAGGTGTTACATGTCCTTTTCTATTTGTTTCTTTTTGTCTTGACTTTCAGTTTTAAAATATTTGAAAATTAGACTTCCATATTGCATAAAAGCTTTGAACGGATTTAATTCCATCCGAGTTTAGACGATGACTAAGTCAGGGATTACACAATTTACGAATATGAATTAGAATTAATATATATTGACCATGAATACAAATTAGACCATGCTTAAAAGAAAAATAAAAGCCCTAGAGAGATGATAGTTTGCAACAAGTTACACTCTTAAAACAAAAGAGTGAAATCCACTCTTATAGGAGAAGTGCATTTTCGACACCGAAAGGAGTGAAAATTAACTCAGGCCGAGTTAAAATCGCTCGTTTGTTTTAGGAGTGTAGGTTGTATTGAGAATCGAATGATAACTTTGGTAAATTTAAAACCACAAATTAAAATTGCATGCGTTTGAGACTCCTTAAATATAAATAAAATCCACTAGAGACCATAATTGTAAATGCGATTGTCAGATCGGAACCAAAAATGGTACCAGTTTCCGAAAAGATCTTATTTTGATTGGTTAAGATACTAAATTATTCTTATTTTCATTTTTTAACAATATCCAATATGGACATAACAATTGGAAACAATACTTGGTTAACTGACAATAAATAAAATTCATATCGATTTGAAAAGTCACAGACGGGAATAGCATACATTTCTGGACCATAAATGTAAATCATATCCATTCAAGAAATTTGAATTGGGAATTACCTATACCTGCTTCGAAGAACTTTTTCATTGTTAGAAGGAATAAATTATCCCTATTTTATTGTAAATAATATCCGTTCAAGAGACTACGATTGGGAACAATATCTGTTTAACCCTTTAAGGATAATTCGGTCGGGTTAGACAAGATATAACTCTTCATCAAGGGTAGTTTCAAATTATGTCCGAATATTTTTTTTCTTTTACTAAAAGCATAGCGATGAGTATATTCAGGGTTTTTTTGTTGTGGATGTGTCTAAACCATAAATTAAAAAGACAATAACTTATTAATATTCCTTTTTGATAGAGCTCTTGCGAATAATTTACTTTTGATTATTTGTGATTAATATTCGTCCGGTAAAAAGTTTTTTTTTATGGGATGCAAGACTAAAGGGTTCTACTTTGAGGAGTTGAAGACTAAATGATTATTTTTTTTGTTCAAAAACAAGTGACAAAGTAACAAGGCTTTCATGTCTTCCTTATCCTAAGCAACGGAATGAAGGAGGAAGGGTATCTGAGAAACAGAATCCTTTCTTGAAGTGGGATTACAGCGATTTTGCCCGTGAAAAGTCGAAGGCGGTCGTTTTTTCCTTGGCTATGTCAAGGTAAGGCAACATTTTTGCTTAATGCATATGTTAAAAATTAATTTTTCTCTCTTAAACGTGTTGAAAAAAGTGAATTGGATTTGAAATAGGTTGCGATAAGTTTTAAATTGTTATTTATTAATACTAAATTTGGTCGCAGTATTCAAATCAAATGCAATTTTAAGGTATTAAAAACTAGCAACTCTTATGAAAATGTCTATCACTATTTATTTCCACAAAACCTGGGCAATTTTAACCAAGCTTCAAGATTCCTTTAAATCTAGTTGTATAAATCCTTTTGTTAAGCATGGATATCTTTTTTTTTTGGAAGATAAATTTTTATGATATAAAAAAGTAATCAATTAAACTTAATAAAACGATAATAATATAGAAATATTTTATTTGTAAAATTTATTATAAATACCATTTTCATGACTAATTTTGCTGTTTGGAAAATTACTGGAAATTTTATAAATTTTGGTAGTTATTAAATCATTGATCACGATTAGTACACAACTTTTACCAAGTGCAAGTAAGTTTTCTTCATCAGTTTATCTAAATTAATAAATTGTAAGGCAAGTGAGACGACCAGATTAACTTATCAATGTTTTTGGGACAAATTAAGGAAGCATGAAATATTTTCTTACTTGAGTTAATAAAATATTAAGATTAACAGAAATTGAGATTTCTTGGAAGTAATAGAAAAATTTCAAACAGATAGCTGTACATCAACCTTGTGCAATTCTACTGGGATACTGACTTTTTCAATTCATTCTTTCAGCTCTTAAATTTAACACTTTTTATTTCAATAAACCTTTTAAACTAAAAAAATAATATTTACTAAAGTTTAAAGGTAATATGCATTTTACCTAAACAGCTAGAAAAGCTAGTTGAAAAGTTCAGTGAAATAATTTTGGACTAAAAAATAGCACATTTTGTTTATCTTATCAGCTTTTAATAAAATAAAAAGCAATTGCATTTATTCAGCCTTTTAAATCAAAGAAATATTCATAAAATGTAAAGTAATATGCACAATTCTATTTAAAAAGCAAGAAAACATTTTTGAAAACTTCAGTGGAAAATTTCAGACTAGAAAAAGAGGACATTTTGTTCTTTCCTGGGGATTAAAAGCGCAATTAATATAAAAACACTAAAAATTGCGATTGGAATAGACACTCTTCTAAAAAGGAAATGATACCAATATAAAAGGAAGAGAACAAGGGAGTAGCTCTACGTAACTTTAGCAATTTAATTTTAGCACTTTTTAGCTCGTGAGTTATCCTAATGCACGAGGGAAATGGGCACTAAAAATGCAAAAAAAGACTGCAGAATTCCCAGAACAGTAGGTTTCAATGTTGTAATTTTTTTTAGTTTTGATTTTTGCGAGTAATGTAAGAACTTAAATTGGATTCAAAAAGTTTGGTTTTTAAGAGATTTTCTAAAGTGAGTTTCAGTGTCTGAAAATTCTAAAAAACTGATGCATTTTCATTTGGTTTCGTAAAAAGGATGTTATAACATTTAGTTTTTGTTAAAATTGAATTTCATGTCAATGAATTTCTTAATAGCTTTTTTATGTTTGTAGGATAAAGAAATCTTCGAACTCTAATTTAATTGAGAGCCATTTACGAAGTAATATAAAAATGAGATTAAATTTGCCATTATAAATTATAAAACTAAAAAAATAAGAAAATAATCTCAATTTAATTATAAATATATAAATATATATAAGTTAATATACTTAATTTAAATGAACTACCCAGAACTTTTAAGACTTTTGCCAACCCCTGCTTGCGATTCTCACAAATTTAATAGTTATGGCCATTTTGAAGATAATTGTATTCCTAGATTTTTTTGTAGGTATACCGTATAGTATTAAATACAAGTGTAGGAAATGGAATTTATCATCAAAGCATCTGTTCTTAGTGATTACTGCAACTGTAGCAAATATCCTCTTAATTAACTTTTAAGCGACGAAGTAGCGTTTGTTTTTCGGATTAATTTTAGTTATGAAAAAGGTATGTAGAAAAGAAACAAAACAATAATTGTTTGAGTTTTTATTTTTCTGTAATTTTCAGCAATTGGTTTGAAGTAAAAAGATTCGTAAATGTGGTTCGTGCAAACCGAATATAACAGTGATTATTTTATAAAATGCGTACAGTATAGCATAATTTTAAGACTGTTGCGAAATTTGTTTACGTGATTCCTTGTACAGTAGCTACAATAAGTATTTTGACCAACAGATTTTTATGCTTTTTCCCCGGTTGGAGAGGGGGGGGGGGGTGCAAAATCACATTTCTACTTGTAGCCGGTTATTTTATTTAGGCTCTCTACCTCACAGTAAAAGACTTTCGATTGTTTTATCGGCATATTATTTAACATTCAGTGAGTTTGAATGTGTCAGATAATTAGCGATGGTTCTCCACCTTCTTGCATAACTGAGGAAGCGCTAGAATAACTATTGGTTAAATGCTATAAACTAGGTATAACATTTCTAAAAAAGGGGTATTGCAGCAAAAAAAGTTTTACCAGAAAAATATTTGTCTGAATAAATTTAAACAACCTATAGGTTTTAAGTTAGGAAATGTTAATTTTTTTAGAAATGTAGATTGATGGTTCAAACATAATCTATAAGTATGCTTAATACAAGAATTGTTATGACAAGACAAACATGCTGAAAACTCTGTTTTCTCAAATAAATTTTGCTATAAAACGATGAAAAGTTTTAACATGTATGCATACTCACTATTTCAATTTATAATTATAGTTATCTCTTTAATGTCACCTAGACCGATTTCAATTGTAGTTCCATTTTGAAAAACAAATAAAGTTGTACTATAACAATATCGTATTTTAATCTTCATTTCCTAGTTGCAGTAGAATATACTGCCAAAAATTAGGTTAATGAATAGGTGGTAATTGTTTTCGAATGATGTTATGGTAATTTTCCTACCAGTTAATGAAAAATATAATGTGGTAATAACCGAGCGTAAATACCTACAACTGTAGAAGATTTATTATTTGGGAAAGAAAATGAATATTTTGTGTATATTGGACTTCTATCTGTTTTTTATACTGCACTGCAGTATAAAGAGAAAAGAAAATAACTACATTTTTTAAAAAATAAAGACGTAATTTGTATCTGCAAATAAAGTCTCTTATTGTAAATAAGTGTTTCCGTTATTTAAAAATGAATGATCACTCTTTAAATTTCTCTCACTTTTTAAATACTTTCATAAAAAGTATGTTTTAATTTAACTTTAATTAAAATACACAGAATTTTTATTTTAAAGTGCTATTCATTATAATAAAAGTAAAGAAAAAACATCATCGAAAATATATAATAGAACATTTTGAAATGACTATCATTATATTGTCATGATTTTTCAAAATAAATAAATAAATTGTAAGCCAATTAAGTACAAATCAATGATTGTATCTAATCGAGGACATATTTCATTTGTTTAGATCAAACATAAAAATTACAGTGATTCAATGATTTTCAAGGGATTTGAAGAAAGTGAAGTTAATTTATAAAAAATAAATTTATTCCGAATGTACATAGAATTTTTGTTATTTAAATGTTACTGATTTAGTGTAAAGTTTAAGTGTAGTTCAGATTTTGTAATAAAATGTGAGTCATTTGATTTACAATAAGTTCTCACATGCGAATAGATTATATGGTCATACTAATCTCCATTTAAATATGTCCAGAAGTTAAAAGTATCATAAATGATAAAATATATTATTTCTCGTTTATACACGATCAGCTAATATTTTCAAATTTTTAAATTTTTAAACTATTTTTGTTGTAAAATTAAGTTAATATCTATCGTTTCACCATAATAACACCAATAAAATGTTGGAAATCCTAGCCTTAAAGTAGGGAAGACTTTTTGTGAGGTTTCTTACGGATTTGTCGCTAAGAACTCGCCGAAAACAGTGGAATATCATGTTCGTCCGGTCTAAGTGTTGGGATTATGTAAGGGGAGAGCAACGTGCAAGGAATAAAAAAGACAAAGTAAAGTAGTTTTTAAACTCGTGCATTGACTTGGATATTGATACTAAATATTTGTACTTGCATCTAAAAGTATTCCGTATTATGTATCGTAATTTGTTCAAAAATGTGGCTTGATTAGGTAAGGGTTTAAATTACCGTCGTACTAGAGCAACACGAGGGCTATTGGCGACAGGCGTCGTATTTTAGAACCACAGTCAAGTGACAGCCGACACCTGAGTATGCACCCAACACCTGAGTATGCACCCAACACCTGGATGGGCACCCAACTCAACCGTTAAGGGCGACATCGTACGCAGCGTTAGGACTTTGAAGGATATTTTTCGTGCACTACCTTATACGGGGTATTATTCGTCGCCCACTTTTGGCTGCATGGACCGTTTATAGGTCGGCAGTTATTTTGGCGATGCCAGGACCCGAACCTGGGACCCAAAAATGTGGTTTGAATAAGTATTGTAGTACATTAGAAATACATTTTCTTTAGTAAGTAATAGTTGTTTTTTTTATTGAAAGAATATAAAATAGTCTAATCCCGTTTGTGTACGAATGAACAAATCTGATTTCAATAATTTCCCAAAATGTCAACGAAAATTTTGATCTGTTGAATAAAAATATTTTTAAATTTTTACTCAGAAAATTGAAAAAAATGGGTTAACGTATTTGAAAGAATATTAATTGGTAAAAATAATTAACTTGCGATAAAATCAAACTTGGATAAATGACAGATAATAACTGATAGATACACGTGTAAAGTCGTTTCTTGACTGTGGTTCGAAGTTATGAAGCCCGTGCCCCTCGTGAAGCTCTAGTGCCCCGACAATGAAACCTAACACTTAGTGATGCATGCATTTTAATAGAAGGCATATAAAAGTAACTATATGAGTATGGCGATATTATTGATATCACTTATCTTTAAATCTATCTAGAGAGAATAACAACAAATCTGTTCGAATCTACAGGGGTGGCTATAAAATAAAGCTCGCTATTCGGAGTGATCTGTAGCTTGAATGAATATCCAAATGCATCAAAAATTGAACACTTACTAATCAAGAAGGGGGGGGGGGGAAGAATGTAATCATAAAAAAGGCAGAATAGGCAGAATAATAAAAAAGGCAGAATTAAAACATCAAACTCGTAAAAAACAAATCGTCTTGACCAGAATCTAAATTAAGAGGCGTCGTCAATTATGGCCAATTACGGCCAACGCATCTAATTACGTCTCGTAATTTAGAACCCTGGTCAAGAGACGAGTTTCTTTTTTACAAAAAAGAATGGAATCATAAAAAAGAAACTCGTCTCTTGACTAAGGTTCTAATTACGAGGCGCAGGCGCAGCCAATTTATAAGCCTCGTAATTTAGAGCCCCTGGGCAAGAGACGAGCTGTTTTTTTTATGATTCCATTACCCCCCCCCCCCCTTCTGATTAGTAAGTGTCTCAAAGTTTTTTGGATTATTCATTCAAGCTAACGACCAGACCACTCCGAATAGCGAGCGTTATTTTATAACCACCGTGTGCTTATTTCTTTTAAGAGTTAAATATTAACCTATTGATTGTGCCAAAGAGTTGCTTAACTACTTGGAGAGAGGTTATATTAAATAAATATTATTATAATGTTTGATCGGCAGAAATGCATTTTTGATATGCCTTTAGTTATTTTTATAATCTATATATAAAACGGCGGTTGTCCAACATAACAATAGATAACATAAGCCCATTCTACCCGGGTAAAGATATTTGACCGGGTAAAGAAGATACTTCCTGAGTGGCGGAAACACATTTTTGGCATTCCTCCAACATTACTGGACGATGCACATTTGACTAAATGAGTAAATCCCACCCTACGAGATAAACTTTTTGGCAGTTTTTTCTCTTTTTGAATCGTATAAATCTACTTTATTCGACATTTTTTTAGGGATAGAATTTGCTTACCACATTTTTCATAAAGTGTATTTTTTAAAAGTCTTTTATAAATATAGCAGTGTTAGATTTTTTCAAACACTTTAGTTTGACTTGTCATATATAGCGATTGTGTTAATAGTTTATATAAAAAAAACATTTTAAATTCACTTTTCATTGTATGTATGCGTTTTAAAACAGTCTATTGTATACCAAATCATTTATTAATTTTTTTTAGTCGCTTAATCTATTTGCATTAGTCAACAGGATAATTCAGACGAAATATTGTAATGGGTTTATACAAAAGATTAAAAAAAATTTAAATTGAATTGTAACAAACTATTTTAATTACTTATGCATATTAAAGTTTATTTATTTGCTTCGATCTTTATAGCTTTTCTGTATAAATTTTGAAAGAAAACAAGTAATATTTACTAATCCTAATATAATAAATTACCGAAAATAATAAATCATATTTGAAAATCTCTAATAAAACTTAAAAATACTTATTCTGGAGATCCTTATGCTAATGCTAGCAAGTAATTTTGTCATCAGTATAGTTAATTCTTATTAAAGAGTTTTATGTTACTACCACTAATTTATGGCAAAATATATAACACAAGGGACCTTAATCTACTGCGGAACACAGATAACACCTTGAGCCTAATAAAAATCATCTTGCAATCCATTTTCCGTATTGATCCCATACATTTTACAACACATAAAAAGATATACGACCTAATGCCAGCAGAGCATGAAATAGGAATGGCATCAGTAAATCTTAAACATAAATTTCGAGAAAGCATTTGGTCGGACCTTTATTATCGAGCTAGCAATATTTGACATGAAGGAACCCTATTGAACTATGGAGAGGTCAATACCTGAAGTATATACAGAGGGCTGCTTTATAACGGGGTTTGTTTACGCCAAGCACACAATATCCATTTTCAAACCATGAATTTTATCGCCAAAATTTGAATTGTTAATGCACTGTAATTTTTTTTGTAGTGTTTCTAGAACAATCTCTTGGAAATTCAGAGGATTCCACTTCTTCCAAGTTTATTAGTTAAAAAAAATACGTATTTAAATAAAAAAAAAACCCGGTTATCTTAGAAAACCAAAATAGAATTAAAAAAACGAATTTTAAACGAAGAGCTTAATCCTTGTATCTTAATGTAAGCATGTGAAACCTTATAATGTATTTAAATAGAAAACTGGAGCTCAATAAAAAATCCGAATATATTAAGGCAGTATTTAAAGTGCAATAAAAAATTTGTATGGTATACAAATTTCTTGAATTTTGCTTTACCAAAACCTTCATCATGAGTGACATTCAGGCTTAAATATCAAATTCTTTAAAGCTTTTGGCGGCGAACTTTAAGCTTGGCGTAAAACCCCCGACAACTAGCATATGCCAAATGTTGAAATAGTTGAAGCATGCTGAATTCCGTTTTCCCAATATTTATTTGAAGTTGTAGAGATTGAGTGCTTAGGGGACATCGCCATTGCCTGGGATTAGTTGGGCTTCTGTAGAGTGGTATTTTGAACTTAATAATTCATTGAAGTGGTTCCCGTGTTTAAAATATTGTTAATAATTCAACGATACACTCTAAAACAATCAATATAATTATTAAATGTATAGCTTATTGCTAAATTTGTACGAATGAGTCTAGAATTTGTGCAATGCTAATATGAAACATATTCTAAATGGTAGAGTTAAATGTAGTTATTGCTTGAAGTTAAGATATGTAAACAAGGTTAAACTAATAGTTATTTCCAAATCGACCAAAAGCACCTTATGAACGGCTTATACATCGGAAAAACGTACGGATTAAAACTTAAAATTATTTAAAAAAAACCTTTTTTGTTTCGAAGCAAGACAATATCGTCATTATTTTTCCCGATTGGATTTTTTTTAATTTCTGGACCAAGGAAGTCTGCTATGCATACATCCAGCCACCAATCCACGCTGAAAATCATGCAAGCTTTTTCTGCCGTCGGCAGGTTAACTGCAGTATCCAGGCAAATGACGCCAACCTTTTTTTATAAGCACTTAAGCATCTAGCGATAAAGAAAGTTTAGTAAAAGAACTATTTTTTTCAGGACCAAAACTGTGCCGTTCATTGTTGTGGTTACTGCAGTTTTCCTGCCTACGGCAGTTTTAATGAGAGTAGTTGTTCCGTAGAAAATCCTTACCTGGTGAATGATGAAAGGTACACTAATAGGGCCAACTAAGCTGATGGTATCTATGAAGTAGTATCCCTTTTCCCTCGTCACAACCGGTAATTGTTCTCGGGTCCATAGTGGGAGAATGCAGTTGAAGATATGAGAAAAACACTTCGCCACAGTGTAGAGTACCAATGATAATCTCCACCCTGGTAACAAAAATATATATTAGTTTTAAAAATGAAATGTATGGTTGAATTTTTCTCTGAATTTTTAATTTTTACTTTCTTTTAGCTAATATGAATATAAGGTAATGAAATAATTGAGATGAGGTTGAAAATTCGAAATGGAGATTTTGCGTTTTTTACACGTTTTGGAGTTTGGTTATTCCAAAACAGTGGTTTCTGAACATTAGTTCGTCTGTGTGCCCGAAACCACTCTACAGATGGGACTAAAGGAGCTACAAATTTATGACACGAATTCTCTGTAGCCTTCGCACTTCATAATGAGGTTTTTTCGGTAAATCCCGCATGAGCAAAATGATAGTTGTCATATAACTTTTTAGGTTTTAAAGTAATTTAAATTCCTTTTCAGGTATTTAACAATCGTCAATTGTAGTGTTTTTAAATTCAATATAAAATCGTGTAGTACAGACTCCTAGTTAAGTATCGAATGCCAAATCTGCGTATTAAATGAAATTAAAGAAGGAATAACGACCAAAATTGTACGATCTAAACTTGATTGAACTTCTTTTTACGTCAAGCACTAATAAAATGCTTGTAAAAAAAAAACAAACGTGACTGGATTTAAAATTGTTTTAAACTAATTGATTATAATTGATAATGAAATTAAATTTCATTATCTAATAAATATTCGATGAAACAAGTTGTAAAACTGCATCATAATTTCAAACGGGTCACTTTTGAATTTATTTATTGTAAATTCAGCATACACTTTAATTAAATATTCCTGATACTCTTTAACAAGTATCTAAAAACAATTTATATTTTTTTCGTACCCGTCTGAATCAAAGGATGTTTTAATTAATGATTAGAAATCTGCCAATATTCTCCATAGTACCGTTCGAAAAAAAACCCTCGTTCCATTGTTTTAGGCCCAAAACTATGCATTCATCTCTATACACTGCTTGAGCCGAACCAAACAGTATTTAATTATAGTAATACTTGGTAGCTTAGTTCATTAAAGTTGCAAATGACAGTTTCTAAAAGTGTTGCGATACATTTTTTTTTATGTGGACGAAGTTGTTGAATACAAAGCAGTTAGTGCAAGTGTTAAGGCGAAGTACTTGGAATACAAATTACTTGTACTACTTTTTACCATAAAAAACATTGAATCATATCAGCTTGTCTCAACCGCAGTGGCGTATATGGGCATTCTACCACAATTTAATTTCAGGTATTATTAAAACTTGTAAAATTTATTTTTTTCAAATCACTTTAAATGTTTATCAAAAGGTTATAAGGGTTCTAGAATTACGAAAAAAAAGTTTAGCAAAGCTCATTTTGTAAGAAAACAAATAATTATAATGAGGGATGTGGGTCGGCGCAGTTTTTTAAACACCGATTCTAAGGAAACCGGTCTAAACCAGCCTTACGAAGTTAATGTTTTTCAATGAAACCGAAATCACAAAAAACGGGTTAGTCTTAAAACTGGTTTCGGTTTTCCATCCCTAGATCATTACGACGGTAAGGATCGGAAGGTCAGGAACGGAAGGAAGGACATTCCGCTGCTGTTTTCCGTCTTTTTTGTTGTTGACTAAACTCCAGTTTGATAAAAAATGGATTTTTTACTTCTTGTACCCCCTTAAACATATTTATAGAAAAATCTAAGGTTCAGGGTAATTCTGTTTACGTTTGTGTATGCTGTTTTTAACAACATTTTTTAAAAACTTTTTTGCGAATGTAGATGATATATTTCATTGTATTTTTCTTGATTTCTGAATTCCTTTGAGATAAAAATCACTCAAATATCAGTTAGAATTTTTACAAACTGACACACACTGTGAATTGCCAGAACCGAACAAAAGAACTTGTTAATTATCCTTATATCAGTTTTACAAGACATGGTTTTTTTCAACGCCTATATTCAATTCAAAAACATCGAACAAAGCGTATCCGAACCACCCCTCTCTCCGAACACCCTACTGAACCATCTATCCTCATTAACAGTTTAGTTTTATCAGAAAACTATATCTAACATCCCCTGCATTCAAGATTGAAATTTTTATTCATACCATCGTTGTATTTTTAAAAGTACTCTTTAGCTATTAAGCCTTTAACTGGGCTCTTTCATGCCTAAAGAGCGTATGCGTTTAATCGCAGCAAATAGTTTCGAGGGCATAAGTTACGGTTCTTACTCACTTGCTGTTGGAAAAAACAGAAAAGTTTGTTGTAAAGTTTAATAATTATGATATTTTTATTATTTTGTAAAGTAATCTTTTTTTAAGAATTAGTGGAAATTGTTTTAAAGTAGTGGAATTGATTTTTATTTATTAAAATGGTCAATAATTTTTTTAAATAGTTTGCTGAAAAATAAGTATGTTGCACATTTTAGGAAAGTGCGTGATTAAAATGATATTTTGCCAATGAAATATGCATTTTCTATTCGTCTTTTAAAGCGTCTAGATTTAAATTTGTTGAATTGATGGGCTTATATACAAGCATTTAAAAATCCAATATTTTTAAAATATTTTTTTTTATTTGAAGATAATATCATAACGCCTCAAGGAAGGGAATTTTCTTTTATTAAATTTTACCAGAACAAAATGAGATCTCTCTTAACTTCGGGTTCATGTTTGAAATGCTTGTTGGAATATGTTGAAATATCGTCGCACTAGATCTACACGAGGGCTATTGGTGACGGTAGTCGCAATACAAAACCACAGTCAATTGACGAGCCGACACCTGAATAGGCACCCAACTCAACTTCAACCCTTTCCGACCGGGCTTGCACAATCGTGCGGGTATTAAAGAGAATGTTCAAGCTCTTGAAAAATACCGATACCAGAGCAGCTGATTTGTACCATTCGTTATTTGCAAAAAAAAAAAAAAAGATTTTTTTAATTAGTTGCTATCATTGATGCTGTTTAACGCATTTCTTTCGATAAGACTCCAAATTTAGTCTCATAATTTTAAATCAGCGCTACCTGACCACCGGGTCGAAAAGACATCTTTCAAACCGTTTGTTAAAAATATCAGCTCCAAGTGCAACAGTTCTTACAAAGGAGCACCCCTTCACAAGCCCAACAACAAACAACAGAGACATAACATAGAGTGGACTGCGCATTCATAGTAAAGCAGCTTAGGGATGGAAAACCAAAACCGTTTTCAAAAAAACCGGTGGTCCCGGTTTTGATTGAAAACCGGTTTTTTTTTGTATGAGGCCCTACGGTACCGAAAACCGGTTTTTTAGGGAAAAACCGATGGAAAATGGAAAACAAGTTTTTTCTAAAAAACCGCTATCCCTTGCAGATTAGCATTATGTCCTAAACATCATAAATCGCCAAGAGGGAAAGGTTGCTACATATGGCAACTTAAACGCTACCGTTTCGTTACGAACTATTCCAAATTGTCGCAAGACCTGAATATCAGCTAGCAAACCGAAGTGGAGACTACCATCAATATCCATGTCACGTGGGTTTCTACCAATCACGGCAGCTTGAATTTTTTTTATGTTTTTGCAGACGATTTTTTGAGCATTGTTGAATTTTTCTCTTTTGGCGTAAATAATAAATATGTAATTACATTCTTTTAATCTCTGAGCATGTTAACAATCGTGAATGTTGTACTCTTAATTCAGTAACGTTTTGTGCAAGATGCCAAATGCTTGTGAATTCCTAATTGTAAAGAGGGGTATAAAAAGGATTAGTCACACTTTCACGGGTAAAATTTATTTAGTTCTGCATACATTTAGTAATTGTGTGTTCGTCATAAACTATAATTTCTATCGAGGGAATTTATTCTAAAAGCTCTTTTATACTGAAGAATCGTATTCATGATTAAATCAACGTTGTTAGAACTCTAATTATAATAAATATTTTGGGTCAAGTCAATTAAATTAATGGTCTGAACATTGACAGCTTAGAAGTGGACTATTTTTTTTAGAATTTGGTGAAAACGAAACCTGTTTTTGCAATCGTAGTTTTTGAGTTATTTATATTTAAAAAGTAGAGCATTTGTTGAATTTGGAATATGTTGATGTGTTTTAGAAAGTTGATTTATTCCAGGTGAAATAACGGAAGAAGCAATATTTCAAAATATATTATATATATTTGATTTTTTTTTTAAATAAAGGAAGAAGCAATATTTCAAAAAAAAAAAAAATATATATATATATATATATATATATTTGATTTTTTTTTTTAAAAAAATCGGACCGTTAGAACGAAAGTTATAGAGACGGCAGAAAATATTCACCATGTCAATACCAACTTATATTACAGCAACACTCTACATAAACCTACTAATGTTCTTTTAAATTAATTTTTAATAAAGAGTCCACATTCAATTGTTCAAGTAATCTTAAATAGACGCACAAAAACAAAGAAATAATCTTAAGAGGATCTTAAAATACTAGCGATTCATCCTTGCTCCTTTCCAAGCTTCTTTATCATAACATTAGATTGTCGGCCTCTGCGTTCAGGTCGTTGTGGAAAAACTCGCCAAATGGTAAACTCGCCATAGCTGCGAGCCAAACGCGACACAGTCATGTGACTGTGTAAGTTAGATGTTTAGGACACTTTAGGTTTGCCAATGCGCAGTCCTATGTTATGTCTCTGACAAACAACGCAAGTGGAAAAGATTAATTATTTTCAGTACTTGAACCGTAGAAGGCGGAAGCTCGAGTAATTGAATGTCAGTGGACAATTTGGAAAATTCAAAGTATCGATGCTCGAGTCCGGGGTTAGTGCTGCTTGTTTAATTAAGACTGCTTGATGTCCCAATTTGGGCAGTGTTCCGAGGGTACACCAGGGTTAACATGCTCCTTTTTCCGTACTGGCTCTTAATTAAAGTACTTTTAAAGTTTCGGCACACTGAAAAGGATCTTATTTGAATAGATGAATGTTAGAAGGGATCAAGTCTTTAAATAGATTTCCTTACACGTGTCTTCGTTCATTAATCTGTTGCAAGAAATGACAACGAAAGGAAATTTTCCCGTGGATTTGACTTCATTTTACAACTTTAGATACCCATTCGAATAGATGATTGGTTTTGTTTTTTATAAATCGAGATAGAGAGAGAGAGAGAGAAAATCATCATAATCAAATATTATCTCTATGTGCGTGCTTTAAGGGAGTACATTTGTTGATGGAAGATCAAGACTGATTTTTATTCCTTTTAATTACATGATTCTCAGCTTGACATAAGAGTAGTAGGTAGATATTGAGGGTCCTAGAGATCTGTAAGCTACAAATAAGTTAAAGATACGGATCTGCAATCTACTTAGCTCCAGAAAAAAAACCTAACGTTCTCTAGTGTTTCCCGACATCAAATAAACACTTGTCTCGTTTCCTTTAAGAGGTCTATATTTTTTTACCTTCATCTGAGACATGACACTAGTATATGCTGTATTACGTCACATTTCTATTTCAGTAGAATTTGAATTACTTGATTTCCGATCCTGACTACCTTAAATACTATAGTATCATTCCGCTTTATTTATCAATCCATCCTTCCGTACCGTAAGCTTAACATGCAAAACTTTTGATAAAAAACCTTTATTCGTAAAAAAATAAATTTTTTTAAAATAAATGGAGCTCTACTGTACTAATTTCCTTTGTATTCTATATTAGTTGTAGATCTCGACACTGTACAGAATTACTAGGCATACGTTATTGTGTTAAACTTTTGCAAAGAGGCTGACAATAGACAGCCAAACGTTCTTATGAACCGGGTATAATTTAAATCAAGGGGGTGTTGCCCAGTGATATTTATATGCAAATTTTCTAAGCCATAAAGACATCTGTATAAAATTTTTGCTTCTTAGTAATCACGCGTATGAAACTAGAGAACATAATAACATAAGGTTCTTTGCATAATTTCTTAAAAACACCCAATTATGAGATTAATGGCAAATTTCTATCCAAGCCTATGATGACTTTTTGGGTCTCATCTCTGTTTTTGTAGCCTTGGAGATGAGGTGCTAATTAACAGAGATTGTCCAAGAATAATGCATATTTTGCAATAGAACCCATTTTTAAAAAAATTTGGTGTTAATTTATAAACTCCAGAGAAGTGAAAGACTTAGTTGAGTGATTCGGTTTGACTGAATCAGTGTCCAACTAGTGATATACTAGACTTATAGTCAATGGGCTTCGTAGGTTTCAACCACAATAAAGTGATGACAGTAGTATGTAGGTAAAATATCCGAACAACTTAAAGTTTTAGCGCGTCCAGATCCAGTCAAAATCTTTACGTGATTAAGATCCAGTGGTTTAGGATCAATTCCCAGAATCATACACATGCAAAATTCTCGACTTGAGAGTTGGGCCATGACTTTCTACATGGATCGAAAGCATGGGAGTCAATCGTGCTAACCACACAATATTACAATCCCGATATTTAATAATGTTCAAGGGTAGGTGCCCTTATTTTCCAGGTTGTGTGCTTCATCAGAGACCAGCTTATAAACCTTCGTCAAGTACGACAGACAAATTCAGAATTTTTACCGACACGCGGAGAGAAAATACATCAAGGCGATGTTGGGAATCAAACCAGCACCGGTGCAGTGCCCAAACTGTCAGCGTGATGGGCTGCGATCAAACTTATTTAGTCCACCTGGGGACTTATAATGCTAAATTTCGGATAACTTTTGGATAAAACCTACCTATATAAGGCGAGAAGAATGCGTGCAGCAGGCACACCGTCCCGCTTAAGGCACCGAATAGAAATGCTGGGCACCTGCGCCCCGCGCACTGGATAGTCATGGCCGCCAGCACCACCCCGACCAGCTCTGCACCGGCGCACAAGGCGAAGCTGAGCTGGATGCTGACGTTGGACGGCACCAGGACAGAGTAGTATGTGAGGCCCAGGCAGGCTGTGGACGAGAGGGACCTGTGAAAGAAGAAATTTTTAAGTTTGTTTTGGTTTGAATTATCGTCGCAGTAGAGCTACACGAGGGCTATTGGGGCGTCGTATTTTAGAACCAGGGCAAGTGACGAGCCAACACATGAGTAGACATCCAACGCAACCGGGCGTCTCGTACTCAGCGACGGGACATTTAAGTTGGGACGTTGTGCAGAACTTTTAACGGTATTATTTAACCTTACACTTACTTTTTGGGGTGCAATTTCACGGGCCGTTTAAAGGTCCTTTATAGTTTTTAAGATATGCAAGTTTGCCCAGACCCGAACCTCAACCCTTTCGCACATGCCCTACCGACGACGACCCCCCCAGCTCCCCATAAAATTGCAATTAAAAAGTAGCAAAAATCTTTAAGAAGATTAAAAGAGTTCATCCATTCACTCATTGAAGAAAAAATTTTTGCCCGTGCGTGCAAAAAAAATGTTTTATTTCGCAAGGAAACTCTCAGCACATGGTGATGGCCCAATTTTTACCTTTAACCTGTGTTGGTAAATTTAAGTTTCTTTGAAAGACTGCATTTTTTCTTGATGGGCTGCTGTCATTTGTGGATTAGATCTTTGCAGACTCATTTAATTACCAAAAACTGATGCATACTTCTTTTGTTGGAGCATCTAAGTGGCTCTCGCTACTAATTTTGACCGTATGAAAATTATTGCGTGGTTAATATGGAATTTTAAGTATGCCAAAATTTTAACTTTGTGAAAGTATACAGGTCAATTTCTTTTACTTACTAAATAATCTTATGGCATGCTTATAGTTCAGGTATATAAGATATCGTTTTTGATAATTTGATGAAAAAAATATGCAATTGCCTAAGAACTCATCATTATAAATTTATTTTCTTGAAAAATTAAACCTTTTAAACTGATTTAGTTTGTACGGGTATTTGCAACTTTAAATTATTTTTAAAGGCAAATTTTAATGGACAATTGCTTATTTAAAACATTTCAATTAAATATTAACACTTGTCTTCCCACTTGGAATAATTAATTCAGTCTTTAATTGAATTTTAAGTGGTTTCAAATTATTAAAACCGTTTATTATTAAATATGCCTATAGCTATACATTCAATGGTTTCGTAAATTATCAAAATTCCATCCAAAATCCTTAATCCACACATTAAATTATTATTAAACAAAGGGCTTGTCAAGCAAACGACAATCTGACATTCATCAGAAATGTTTCGACGCGTTGATAAACACATTGTCCGCAATGTTTGAAAATGGACTTATGAAATCTCGCTTAAATATTTAAACACTGTATGTTTGGCGAAACATTACTGGGAAAGTCCTCGCATATTTATATTATTCAGAGAGTGCGGAGGAAATATGCAAAATAGGCTTTTTGGTGTTCCGATTCCTTTTATCGGCCGTCGAGCAAAGTAAAGTGAGATGTTTTTGTGATGGCATAAATATTTGCGAAGCTTTTAGAGTGAATCATATTTTCTTTGACGCATTTCAGTACTTCTAAAAGTAATTTTCTTTTGAAGTATTCTAAAAGTTTATTTTTTTTCGTTGTTTCCCAGACGGTATGGATACAGTTTATTTTTACTTTCAATTTGCTAATGAGATATATAAATAAATGAAAGTATAGAAATGGGTTCGAAAATCTGAATAAGAGAGTGTGTTTTATATAACTTTGTGAGGTTGCTGGTTCTAGTAAAGTGTTTTTTTTTCGTACATTAGTTCGTGTCTGTCAGACTGCCTGCTTGTTTGAAACCCCTCTGCCGTGTAAACTAAAATAGTTAAAGACTTCTTATTTGGTGCACAAGTTTCTATATAACTTGTCGGATGTAATAATGGAATTTTACGAGAAGCTCGCGCATGGTAAAATAGCTCCCATGGAA
The DNA here is from genome assembly GCA_023701765.1 of Hylyphantes graminicola. NCBI lineage: Eukaryota > Metazoa > Arthropoda > Arachnida > Araneae > Linyphiidae > Hylyphantes > Hylyphantes graminicola. Next base: position 30,249,677 of record CM043119.1, read on the forward strand.
CTGCTTTGGTTTTAAAGTTTTTGAAATTACCTTCTATGGTATATATTTACTTTTAAATGCGCTAATTAATTGAGTTGCAATCATGTACACTCCGCGATATTTTCAACGACAAGAAAATAAATACCTTCTCTTTATTTATATTTGAAGAGTACACGGGAGGAACCACTAGATTTATTAGGAGTCCCTGCTTGCGTCTGCTTGGCGGACATTGGTGAAAGGAAACCGGTTTTTCTATCGGTTCTTCATTCGCAGTACAAACGTGTGATTCGTGCCCACTGATCGCTGGCGTGAATCAGGGTTGCCTCGAAAGAAAAACAATGCGAGTAACCGGTTTCTTTACACCAGTTTAGGCGATTTCTCGCTATCATCGCCAAAAAGGCGTATTGAGGAAAGCCGCCTCCGAAATCAGGCGGCTTTTCTCGTGTACTCTTCATTTATCTTTTTAATTTCTACAGTAAATGTCTCACTTGCGTTTTAGGATCTATTACTAAAATTAAATCTTAATTTTAACATTCAAAAAGTAACAAATATTCAAAAAGTACAATATTCAAAAAGTACGTCTTGTTCTTTTCACTACCGTCAGGTGACGACATCAGTACCCCTAGCCGGAATTAGTCACTAAAACTTAAGTGCCAGGACATTTGGAACATTTTTAGATTTAACTTACATCGGCCTTTTACACATAACTCTAATTTTGCATTAAAATTTGCTGTTTTCAGTATAATTTTTTTAAAAAAGAAATAAAAAAAGCCGTTTCCAAATTAGCAGCTGATATTTATAATTAAAATGATGAAGTTGATTATTATAGTAAACAGATTAAATAATGTGTATAAAATGAAATAGAAAATCATCTAACATTAAATTTTGTTTAAAAGAAAAAACATATAGCTATTTGAAAATAAATTTGAAATCCGAAGACCCGTAAAACTCTTATTGATTTAAGACCCAATACAATCTGTGAGAAATCTCTAACAATAATTATAGTATTTAAATGTAAGCTGAGCATGATTAAACAAAACAGCCGTTAATGTCTGAAATTATTTTCAAACTAGAATCGACTTATTGATCAAGCGAACACGAGTTAGAATGAAGTAACTAAAAATATGGATAACAGTAGTTTACTAAAAAAAACAAGTAATCCCTTCTTTATTTTCTTATGTTTAGTTAACATTGCAAGAAAAAAATTTGCGTGCCTGACGTTTTTCAATTTATTTTATTATTTTTATAAATAATATTTATTTTCCACGGAGTATTTTGCAGAAAACTGTACATTTTTTTTTATCTGAACTCTTAAATTATAGAAATTCTTACTTTAAACCTTTCGCATTTCTAACTCGTTAAAATTTATCAAATAACAATGGAATTAGATATCTAGATATTTATAATATAATTTTACCAACATTGAGTTTATTTTCTCACATAGATAATATTGTAATATTTCATAGGAATATTTTAAAATGAACAAAACTTATTACCACAATTTATATATTCTTAAACATATTTAAAAATTCTCAATGGGATCTCGATGTATTTACTTTATTTATTTTGATAAATATTTACACTTAAGTAATAATTCTCATAAAAAAACTAATACTAAATATTTTAATATTTAGGATTATTTTTTACAGTTATTTTAACATTTACTTTTACAAATTATTTAAAAAATACAATTCCTACAAATTCCTTTTTAAGCAATTATTGTATAATCACAGTACGTTGCGTCACCAAAAAATACGTTAATCTATTCTTATCAGATTTTTTTTGAGAATATCTGATCTTCCGCATCATTACATATTAACATGTAGTCATCGACGTCAAGATGTTGTCCCCAGATGTTACAACAAAAGAAAAATAGGAATGGTAGTAATGCATTTTATTTGCTTTTATGCATGGAAGGCTACTATTTCCACTGCTCCAAGACTGCAGTAATTAAAGTATATTTTATTTAAAAATCAACATCCAGAAAGGTTTTGTAAAAAGGTTACTTATACACATAATTTATACACAAAAGTTTCTTTTCGATAGTAACTTAATTTAGTCAATTTAGAGGATTTTGAATTATGCTTAATTATCCTAGATAATTTAATAATTCCTTAAGTTAATTATAATAAGCATTAATTATCTATACTTAAAAATGTTTTGGGTATCCTATTTTTACTATTTTGCTTCATTACGTATACGTAATGAGGCCAAATGGTAATAAAGGATGTAAAAAATTTCTCTAAAAAAATTATTATTTACAAAATAATAACAATAAAAATAAAAAAGTATAAGTATTATACTGATTTATTTGTTACATTTCCATTGTCTGGTAAATAATAAAATATTAGATACGATTTTATAAGATTAAATGCAATTTAAAGCGTAGCATACTTAAACTCATGATCGTGAGACTCAGTAATTAGAGAAATTACAGCAACCTCAATTCACTTAGCGATTTATGTAGTGAAATACATCTTAGTAGGTTTAAAATTGCTTTTAAACACGACGATTGGAATTTTAATGTAAACCCAAACTATTTTTAGTTGGAGAAAGCCCAAAAATATACAATTCTTCGAGTTAATGTAAAGTATTTGTTAAACAAACATTTAAGAATTTGCATAGGATGCTTTAGAGTCTAAGACACTCTAAGAAAAGTTAATCGTAAATGAAAGTTTGGTATTGAATATGTATATATAAACTCAGCGTGTGTAGTAGCAAGGTAATCTTTAGTTGGGACCTTCACTGAATTCAACTACAATATATTTATTTGCTCAGAGATTTTAAGTTTGTTTTCATTTTAAATATTTTTGTGTATCAATTGTAAAAAATACTGTTAGAAAATTAAATAAAAGAAAATGCAAAGGTTTAAAACCAATTTAAGGTTTTATGTACGTTCATATAAGATCATTGCTAAGCGACTTTTTTAAAGGCATATTTTAAAAATTTATAATTGACTAAACTTCACAATTTTCAATGTATTCATATTTGTTGGTTATTTGCAATTTTTTCCAAAAAATTGTACTCTTTTAGTCTTTCATTTTGAGAAGAAACAAACAAATAAAATACAAATTGTGGCATACTGTTTTCCTTTTATTTCGCCGTGGGCTGGTTTTAACTACAGTATTTTCCATGAAGACTTGGACCATTGTTGCAATTATAAATTATAATTAATATTAATTTATTAATTAAATTAAACTTATTATCTATTAATAATTATAATTTATAATTGCAACAATGATAATAATAATTAATATAAATTATAATTGAAATCAATTAATAAATGATATAATTAATTTTTATTCTAATATATATTGTCAGAGCATTCAATTCCTCTAACAATTAAGAAAATGTACTGGAAAAAAAATTCAGATCAAGAATGGTACAACTCAATGTTGCGATTACTGCAGTTTACCTGCCTACGGCAGTATTATTTCGAACTATTTTTATAGAGATGGGGAGTTTTAATGATTGAGGGAGGGATATATAAACATTATTCATTTACTCAGTTCAACCTAAACACTTCTCTCGAAATCCATTCCCTTACTTAAGTACTAACCTACCTAAGTTTCATTTTTGTTTAAATTTGTAATAAACCCAAACCAAAATGACACTTATGTATATTATTATATGTACAAATTAATATAAATGTTTTTCTATACTTACGAAATAAAGATGAGCAGGATAATCTTCCTCCTCATATTACAAGTACTCATAAGATCACAAAGTGTATGACCACCCGTATCTCTTTGCTTGTCTTCCTGTAACGCAAGCTCTACCCGAAATCGTCTCTGAAAAGTAAAATAATTAAAAATCACGATTTAATTTCTGATGTAAACTTTTTTCATACATTTTGTAATATACCGTGTTAAATGTTTAATTGTCAATGATACTTAAGTCTTCATTATGATTATGAAGTATAAAAATTAATAAATATACGGTTTTGAACCTAAAACTGATGCTGGCATATTATGCATATTTCTGTACAGTTAAACAATCCTTCATTTAAAAAAGTGCAACATTAAACAATATTGCCTATTTTTTTGTCAGTGCTGTATTTTAATTGAATATATTCTATGTTCCAATTGTAATACTGAGAAGTTTCGAATTGAATTTATAACTTTATGTTATCTTTATCCACATAAAGCTTGACGGGTAAATTTGATTTGATCATCCTATTGTCAAACGGCCTTTTTAATATTTCAGAAAAACATCCCGTCTCATTTCAAAAATAAATGCATTATGTCAAAATATATTTTGAGTTGATACATTTTTTTTTCAAATTAAATTTAAAATATTGGATGGCACAATCGAGTTTATAATATGAAATTAGTTGCATACTTTAAATGCATTAGACAAAAAATATTTTAGTATAGCTTTTGCTGCTTTTAAATTCACAGAAATAGTTATCAATATATATTTTCTGAAGTTGTAAAATTCAAAGTACGCATACGAAATATTGTTACACAGTGGAATTAAAAAAATAATTCTAAAAACCTAATAATTTTATCGCTGAATGTTTTTAAGCTATCAGATAAACTATTATTTGCTTCTTTGATTTTCTTACACTGTCAAAAATTTGGAGCGTGGTTAAATCAAACTTATGGTTATAGTAACCACAACGGCTGTGTGGGAAAATATATTTCAGGTGTTGGGGTGAACTATTTCTCAGGGCTTTGTTTCCAAAATTTGAAAAATGGTTCAACTCAATACCGAAAATATGGTGAAACAAGTTACATTACTCTGGGGAAACCAGGCACACATTTTAACAGTGTATTTTAAAACAGAATGCAAAATGTATAAAAGTTATTCTTATATCATTGATGCTGAAATACTATACTCAGTTTTATGGCCTTTTTTAGAATCATTAACTTTTAAAACGTGAAGAAAATACAAAACATACATTTACGATTTTCGCCGATAATGTCATTATTCTACATTTCACGTCATGCAACCGAAAGTAAAAACGTAAATGAGATAATATCTCCTAAAGGTCTTATAAGAGAGTTCAATAATGGGACTAAATAAACACTGACACATCATGCAATTAATTGCAATTTATTTTAAGAACCAAAAGGTAGGTAACAGAATCTGTTACTTCCACCACTTCCGCACAACTTCTAGATTATCACATTAGGAGATAACACTTAAGGTTTTTCAAGATGTTAAATTATTTGTCTTTTAAAAGAGAAATAAGTAGCTACACTTAAAAATCTAAATACCTTCCCCTCATTAAGTGTTATATATTGTGGTGATAAAAAATAAAATTCATGGTTTAATGGAAATAGTTTTAAAATGGAATCGAACAAAATTCTATATCTATGGAGCGTAATGTAATTAACTAAATTGACTACACAATCGAAAGAAACTAATAAATTATTGCCTTCTGTGGTATCATTTAATGTTAAAAAACACTACCCTTTATAGAGATATCGGTAACTACATAACGCTTTATGGCCTTTCTCTCCCATTCAGTATAATATATCAAGGTGCATGAAAGTAAAGATCAATCAAGCTGTAATGGAAGCTTCCGAAGACGGAAAAAATGTTTATCGCAGAGTAATCACATAAAGTTGCTGCGCCAGATCCAAATACTCATCATATAGGATCTTATGTGATAGCAAATTCCTTTCTATGACCTCAATTCGTCAAATTGGTTCTCCTGTAGTCGTAAAAGTTAATCTTTAGTAAAAAGGTTTTATGTTATATTAATGTTTTTTGTTGTGTATTCTCAATGATTTGAAGCGATCCCTTGTGGTTCAGAGTAAATAACTAAAATTGATTTGTAATGTTGGGTATTGTGTATAATATATTTTTTCATAGGTTTTAATTTTTTAAAAAATTAAGTAGGATTTTTTTTACTCACAGTAGAAAGTCGCTCTTTAATGATTAAAAAAATACCATTAAATAGATTTTCGGATTTATTGCGTAGTTCTACTTAAGAGTTCTACCGTGTTCATGGTTCGTACACGTAAGAAGATACAAAAAAATTTAATACAGCGAGATATTCTTTAACTATAAAAATCCATATATTTTAGTTTTGTTAATGGTATTTTAGAAGATATGTGAATCATGTATATATTTAGCTGAGCTGTGTATTGGAATCAAAATGTGTATAAGTTAGTCTAAGTTGTTTCATTTAATTATATTATTAAATTTTTCAAAAAAAGAATTTAAAGAAAATTGATAGAATCTCCTGAAGATAGTTTCTTTACAATTTCTTTTTTTAAATGAAATTTTGAAGTAAAAAAATAGAAGCCAAACTATTTGTATCGGTAGTTGTTATAACATTTACAATTTTTTTTAACTAATCCTTCTGAACTATAGCTAAGAAAAAGAAATTCATTTGAGTTAGTAATTTTAAGTGGTTCCTGTCACAAGCTCAAAGTAATTCTCTATTGATTATATTGTCCCCCATCCTCACATTGTCAAATATACTCTCAATGTGAAGCAACACATGCGTGTCCTGAACTCTTTTCAAGAGATTCTATCCATTTAAAAGTGAAAGCTTTTAAAATTTCACAACCATAAATAGTAGTATTTCTCTTCGACTTACTTTTAGACTGACCACGTAGTCTGGCGACAGTCCCCTCCCGTTCGTGGTGGCGATGTTCCTCAGGAGCCTGCCCGTCTCTTCGTAGCGTCCTGTCGTCAACAGCCACTTAGGAGATTCTGGAAAAACCCTGACAAACTGCTCGATTATGGTTCATGGAATCACTTGATATCAACATACTATGATTTTTTTTTTAGTTAACGCGATTAGCGTTTTAATAAATGCGTTAAAATTAGTTATCCGGTAAAAATTTATTTGTAACTATACGTATTTTATGATTTATTTTTTAATTATATTCAAAAATTAATATTATAAACTATTTGAATACTGACAGGGTTTAGCGCCAAGGTTGGGGTTATGATAGTTATTGTGATTAGTACAAGTAACAAGTCCGTGTTTGAATAAACAAGCTACAGTGTTCCAGTAAAGATTGGCGATGTTTTTATGCACAATACATGAATTACACTAATGTTAGAGGAACCCATCTAGGCTAGTTTGGCAAATGAGTGCCATGTAGCGACATTGGGGATAAGTTGAGAATACCATACTATGCATGAAAAATTCGATTTGATTTTTGAATTTCAGCTACAATTCCTCAGCGAGAAAATTTAGTTAAAATGAAATTTAGGTAAAAGAGAAATTTTAGTTTTAGAAAAAAGTTAATTATGTTAAATTATATTATAAAAATATTAAGTAATAGATTGTTTAAAATAAAAAAATAGAAACATAAAAATCTTCAATGTAAGTTATGATTTTAAAACTAGTAAATTTTATAAACTGTATTGGTTTCAAATTAAGTTTTTGAGATATTTTTGTAACTACTGTTATGTGAAATAAATCTGTTTTGGTGGGTAAATATTTTTTTCCTAAAAGACTAAACTCAAACCATAAAAATTATATATTTCATCCTTTGGATGAAATACTTTTTTTTTATCATAAAATAGTTATTAAAATTAAAAATAAACTTCTATACTGCAGTCTTTTATAAAATAAAGTCAAAAGTTTTGCTTTAGTCGCATCTATGTCTCGTCGTAAGTCCTGGTATCCCCTATACAAAATTTTTTAAAAGCTAAACCTTTTTTTACAAAACTTTGAACACTACTTCAATCCACACACACAGCATTCTACACCACAGACAATTTTTATTTCTTACATTTCCGTCCATCTAACCAAAGAAAATCACTTCACCGTTAAAAAAGCAAAGGGGCACAAAGCCCAGGAAAACAACTTTACGTGTCCCCTTAACTATCAGTTCAGAGGCTTGCAAGAACGCACAAAGCCAGCGATGTCTGGTCGTGGCAGTTAATACAAAACGTTTTTATGTCTGCGGGCGTCTTTTTATTGATAAAAAAAGGATTTCGCTTTTTCGTGGTATCATCTTTTGGCTGGTAAAAATAATGGTTGGCTAACAAGAAGATGACCAACTGCAAATTTTAACGATCCTGGATCATTAAAAGTTGTCTTTCTCGACAAAATATCATTCATCAAAAGTTTTTGCTGTGAATCAGAACTTCATATTCGTTGCGTATGGCAGTGTAAGCATTATGTTGAAATAAAATTTTATATTGCAATTTCATGCGTTTATATGCATACTATTTTATTAGTATAGCAATGAAATTTGAAATTGAAAAAGTTTTCCAAGTGAAATAGCAAAGGAATTCACGTGCTATTTCACTTAAAATCAAGAAATGACAAAACACAATTTTTTTTCATAAAAAGTATTATTTACGACACTGTTTTGTTTTGTTTTGTCAAATGATACAAAATAAGTTTAATAAAAAATTATAAAATAAAAAAGAAGCATCAACAACTATCTAACTAAGGATTTTTAGTATTTTCATGACTCATTCATATTTTTTCAATGTTCTAAATTTACTCTTATGATCATTTACTTCGAATTATAATTCAGCTTAATGCACATTACTGAAAATAAAACATCATTAAGAAAAACTTTTCACTCGAAAATGAGCCACATGTAAAACTCGACACTTGTTTCCGTGCGTCTTTTAAATTATTTTTAAGCAAATGTAATCAAGAAAAAAACTTAATAAACACACACATCATTTATAAACGGAATTTAAAATAATAAACATATTTTTATTTACAAAAGTTAATTATCGGAGGACAAACATTCGTGACAGGTCCACACGTTTGAAAATCGATCATCAAAGTAAAGTCTCGAAGTTAATTACACTTCATTCTTTCAATACTTCTATAGAAAAACAACCGATCCTTAATGTTGTGACATGTAACACCGGTCCTTTTTCTTCTTAGATTCACATTTGAATCGCTAAATGTGAAAAAGGGGTTAAATTCAATGGACAGCTTTCCACTACGCTCTTTCTTACCTGCATTTTTAGTGAAGTATTAGTTCGTATGGAAATCTCTCAGAATACTTGATCTCTTTTTACGCTTATGACTTATTTAAAATTCTTTAAATTCACTGAAACAGAGACAAACTTTTAATTCCCGTCGTTTTTTGTGTGTTAAAAGGTTTCTGATGCCCTTTGTTCGGGCCAGTGACAAATTTTACATAAAAAGAATTCAGTCCAATTAAGCCGGTAAAGTAATTAAGATAAATAATTAAAGGAATACGCATTTGAGGCTAAGGCTTTGGTTTTTTTTGTGTGATTGAAATTACAAGACACATGGTCTCAAGAATAAAATGAAAAGTGTCTTTGGCTTGAAGTTAATTATTTTAAAGAAGTTTAAATACATGTTATTCTTTGAAATTGTGTTTAAAAAAAATATATCAATGGATGCCGATGAACACAATTCTCAAATTAAAAATAAATAAGTTTAGCAATGGGATGGCGTAAAATTAATTTATAGCAAATGAACGTGTTTAATTTTTGATATTTTTAAAGCTTAACAGCATAAAAGGTTTCGATAAAAAACTTATATTTAAATGCGTCTTATTAAACATGTTTAATGACAAGTTATTAAAGAAATTGTTTAGAACATGTCATCTGAATGAAAGTTTTTAAAAATTAAATTCTTTTACTTTAAGTTACGTTACTCGACATATAGATTGATTTAAAGTCAATAATTCATATTAATTATTAATGAATAGTTATTTAAGTACTTAGCATACATTTGCCTTCCTATTTAAAATATTAAAAAATACTACTTAGCTAATGGCTTTATTAATAACCTTAAAATAGTTTCATATTGATTACATTAATTAAATAATACCGCTTCATAATTTTAAAATCTTCATTAAAAATGAATCAAATCAGGATAGTTACTTACAAATTTACATAATTACTCCGCTCCTTGGGGTAATACTTTAATTAAAAGCTCAATCATGTTGGAATTGAATGAAATCTGTCATTTTTTTCAAAGTTTTTATGCAAAGAGTATTATTTTCCAGAATTATGGAGCCAGAGCCAGATGGAATTCGAGCAGAAAACATCATTAGTCATCGGGAAAATGATTAATTGCTTAATTTTTTTGCTTTCACACTTACCGCAGAGCAATGCTTTTTTTTTTTTAAAGAATGGCTATGAAGCAATATGTAAAGGGTATTTTTAATGAGTTTTCGGTGGAGCAAATAATCGTTGTACGTTTAATTGAGATCAATATACCTTAAATAGATTAATTGTATAATTTATTTTTAAATGTTTTCCAATTTTTTTTAAATACTTCTGAAACAAAAATTATCAATTGAATTAAAATATTTTTTAAGCGTATTTAAATTTTAAGTATATGAATTTATGTAAATCATTGTAATTCAATTGTGTTTGTCAATAGCAGAAATTCTTATTCTCATAATTAAATACATTTTTCAGAAAATTATTAATCATTTAATGAATACATACTTTTACAACAATAAATATAAATTTTTTCTATGTGTTGCTGTTTATTTCGAATCGAATAAGCCTCGTAATTGACCTGTCAATAATATATTTTTTTTAAATTAAAACCTTAAAATCTTCAAATCGTAGTTTTTTTAACGGCAATGAACGAAATGATATATTTGAAGCTACGAAACAGATATTTTAACTCTAAATATCTAAGAATACTTTTTATAATTAAACGGTAAAGAGTTTTAGCTTACAAAATATGCAATTAAAATACAATAAACTTGAATTTTTAAAAAGGACTATGTCCGCTTTTACAATACAAATTGTAAATGCTTCAGACAAGAGGGATACAACATATTGGAGCACAAATATATTTCTACACTTCATGCGCAATTTAATTAAAAATTTCAATTAAAAAGTCAAAATTCGAATAACTGAAAAAATAAAAAAAATAGTTTAATTTATAGATAATTCCATTTTATCAATATTTCCAATGTTTTGTCACACATTTTAATCAGTGAAAGTAGAACATATGTTTATTAGATTGTTGTTCTTGAAACTGTAAATTACTATAGTAAAACTATGAAAAAAATCTAACAGAATTTGCGGGAAAATGAAAATTCTAACAACTAAATGTTTAAGTTAGAACTAAATGCTTGTATATTTTTCGTAAGGTTGATAAATTAATTTTTGAGGTTTTAGGAGACAATTGCTGTTGAAAACCTACTTGTTTTCAATTACTAGAGAAAAACATTTCTGAAAGCCACAGGGAGGACGAAGGTTACACTGCTAATTGCACACAATTAAAACGAACACAGACTTAACAATAAAAAATATTGCTTCCACTATTCTATAAAAACAGCCACTTTCATAACGTAAAAATAGTCCATTAACGATTTTCAGTTTTTGCTGCAGCATTAAATCGAATGCGATATAAATTTTTTAAGAAATTGTATTTCCCACAATTGATAACGTCTTATTTCTTAAGGCATTCGCTATAAGGGGCTTAACGATAGACATTTTAAAGTGTCAGAAACAGCAGAGGCGAAAGACTCTTTCACGATCACGCCTTTAGATAGAATACTCTGCAAGGAAACCGAATATGTTACTAATGGGACAACCGTGTCCCAGAGAGAGGAGATTTTTCTTGTTGATTCGCGATCCCGATTTCCACTTGAAACGTGTCCCTGGAGATTTTCGCACAAGTGGGGCCTTTCATTGAAACACATACGTGGAAGGAGGTTAGGTTTGAATTATCGTCTCACTAGAGCTGCACGAGGGCTATTGGAGACGAGACGGGCGTTGTATTTTGAACCACATTCTTACGAAGAGGGGATAGTGATATGGTTAGTTTGTTGAATTATTGTCGCATAGAGTACACGAGGGCTATGGAGACGGGGTTGTATTTTGAACCACAGTCAAGTGACGAGCCAAAACCTGGAAAGTGATCATGCGTTTGTTGAACGTTGGATTGAAGGTGACGAGTTTGATTAGAAATTATTGTAATATTTTGATTTGATTTGAATTTTCGTAGCACTAGAGCTGCCCGAAGGCTATTGGCGAACGGGTGTCATCTTTTAGAACCACAGGCAAAGTGACGACCGGACACTTCTTTTTATTGGTTGTGATTGTTTTACGAAATTATTTGAATTTTCGTGAAGCAATAGAGCTGCACGAGGGCTATTGGCGACGGGTGTCATCTATTTAGAACCACAGTCAAGTGACGAGCCGACACTTCTTTTTTTTTTATTGTAATATTGTGATGGTTTACGTAAATTACTTGAACATTTTAAAATTAATTAATTATAATAAATAATAAATTACTCATAACAGTTACGTATATTAACGTAATTAAAATAATCAGAATATTTCTGGATTGAAAATATAAAAAAATCACCGCTCTTATGTCATTAAAATTTAGGATAAGAATTTCATCATTGCATTTTCTAAATAAAATGTGTGATTTATATTTTTAGAATGTACAATGGTTATTTAACCAAAAGATAAAACTTCAAATTATTCACTTGGACCCGAAAGTTAGAACATTCAAATCGTAAATAATGAATAATAACTTGAAAGAACTAAAATTCATAAAAAAAAAGCCAAGATGAATACAAATTACTAACAACTTTGCTTTATGTTTATTATAGTACAAAAACTACGTAATTGGAAAAGAAATAATAACTAAGGATTGGTTAGTTCCAAAAAGAAGAGCAATAGTTATACAAAAAAAAAATCATTACATAAAAAAACTGCTTCACTTAACAATGATTTTATGATAAAGATTCGCAATTGTTACAATTTTTATTATTAAGTCATTAAATTTTCGAGAAAACAAAGCTTGTGTAACACATAATTTGTAGCAATCAATGTTAAAAATCGGTTTCAAATAAAGCTTGCATTTAAATTTACAACAATGTAGTAAATAAGTAATAAACAACCTCTTTGTTTAATTTCTTTTCGTCGCAGGATTTACGAGACCAAACCTGGAAATTGGTATGTTGTTTAACTTTGAATTACAGTTTACAAATGGTATTGGCTTATTTGAACCACGGCCTATTCAACTTACAAAACCCAGAAGACCCTCCAAACACGTGTGCGGACGGAAAGTTTGACGTCACTGTTCCACGTGTCATTGCACATAATTTGAAAAAAACCTGATCTCAAAACGTTTTTGAGACAAATCGTTTACGGATACTTTATTTTTAGAGTTTCTGTGCAGTTCATAACAGGATTCTTCTATCTGCGGGAGTGGCGTAGTAAAAAAAGTAGGTTGTGTTTGAACTGAGTGTGAAAATATATATACCACTTCATTTAAATTGGTAGAGAAGTAGTTTTGCATTTTCTATAACAAGTTGACACAGAACGTTGTCAATTTAACCAATTTAAAACGTGTCAATCTCTTAGCAGTTAACAAAATAATATTAAAAGTTAAATCAATTGCTATCTATACTTCAATATGAATATTAAAGCGTTTGTTCCAGTGAATGATATTTCTTCATTGAAATATTAACAGCGATACTTGCATTAGTTTTTTTTATTCTAACTACTCGGTCAATTACAACAATAATATCGCGTTCATAGTTAATTTGCAATTGTGATAATTATGAGACAAAGTGGTTGTTGAGTAACTATTAGACAATCATATTTTTCGTCTATAATTGGTCAAGAACTAATCAGGAAAAAATCAGTATTTATATCAGGAAAAATCCACAAAGCATTTTCAACATCTACTCTTGGTTTTAAACAATTTCGAAACCATTGTCTCCAGAAAGCTTATTTATTGATTTCGTGTTATAAAGGAATAAATTGATACACTTATTATAAGTAAGATTAAATGGCACCTATTATTACACATTTTTAATAATACAAATGTTTATATAGATCTTTAAATATATCCAATATAATGTATAATTCGTGAAAGAATAATATGTATAGTAGTGTAACAAAAATAATGATACGTTAACTTGTGGATATGAGGAGTGGAAATTTCTAATTATGAAGATACATACAATAATTTTGATGGAACGAAATTTTTCACAGTAACTTTACTTGAAAATTCCAAGGATGAGGATGAAAGCCATGAAAGCAACAAGGCAAAGAAGTAACCACCAGGAAACCACCAGGGAAAAGATGGATAAGAAAGAGCAATTGAAGAATTGGAGAAGATGAAGTGAAATTTTCGAATCGTGTAGTTTTTTTTTTTTTTATCCACACGATTAGATATTTCACTTCAAAACTACCAGGGGGAAAGGAGAAGATGGAAAAGAAAGAGCAATTAAAGGATTTGGAGAAGATGAAGGGAAATTTTGAATCGTGTAGTTGCACACGATTAGATGTTTCACTTCAAAACTTCCATTGAGAGAGGAGAAGATTGAAAAGAAAGAGCAATTGAAGAATTGGAGAAGATGAAGGGAAATTTCGAATCGTGTAGTTGCACACGATTAGATATTTCACTTCAAAACTACCAGTGGGAAAGGAGAAGATGGAAAAGAAAGAGCAATGGAAGAATTGGAGAAGATGAAGTGAAATTTCGAATCGTAAAGGTGCACACAATTAGATATTTCACTTCAAAAACATCAGGAGGAAGATAAGATAGCAAATAAGTAACACGTGTAGAAGAAGAAGTATAAAGAAGAAATGTACTGCACTTTCCATTTGCCTAAATTGGCGTAAAAACAATCTTCAAATGTTTTGTACGAATAATTTTCAAAACAACACTGTACATTGAAACTATTAACTGTATTTACTGGTTTTGATTTTGCACGTTCTTTTTTGTTCCAAACTAAAATTTAAGATTTCATTTTTCAAGATTTATAATTGCTTTCATAAGCTGCCAAAATTGTTTTGTTGAGCTTTTAGTAAGCTAAGCAGCAAACCCTAACTCTCATGAAAATTACCTTATAAACATAAGGTTATTTTCATGAGGGTTAGGATAATTTAGTACCGCCAACATTATAGTATGCTTCTTCATAATTAGGAATTTTCCTTCCTCTTATCTACATGTTAATGTTTCATTATTTTCTTTACAAAAATAATTTATGTACTACATATTATCCCTATACGAATAAAAAAACCATTTTAATATATTAAAAAATCCATATAAACATTTTCATTATTTAAAATACATAAAAAAATAACTAGGAGCCATTTAACATTACCCAGGTAGCACCCCCATGTGGGCCCACGTGGTTTCCAAGTGGCTATCTCATATGGGGCCCAGATGGGTTAACCCATCTGTGCCGATGTGGTTTCCAAGTGGGCTATCCCATATGGGACCCAGAAAGAAAACGACCCCCTTTTTTGTTTTTTTTCGCTGAAACCATGTAGGCCCAGATGGGTTAGCCCACATCGGCCAATATGGGCTATCCCATATTGGACCCAGAAAGAAACGACCCCCTTTTTTCGCTGAAACCATGTGGGCCCAGATGGGTTAGCCCACATCGGCCAATATGGGCTTTCCAGATGGATCCAGAAAGAAACGACACCCCTTTTTTCGGCGAAACCACCTGGGCCCAGATGGGTTATACCACATCGGCCAAATATGGGCTCCCAGATGGATCCAGAAAGAAACGACCCCCTTTCTTTCGCTGAAACCATGTGGGTCCCAGATGGGTTAGCCCACATCGGCCAATATGGGCTTCCCAGATGGATCCAGAAAAGGAAGAAACGACCCCCTTTTTTCGGCGAAACCATCTGGTCCCAGAGGGGTTAGCCCACATCGGCCGATATGGGCTTCTCAGATGGATCCAGAAGGAAACGACCCCCTTTTTTTCTCTGAAATCACGTGGCCCAGATGGGTTATCCGCAAAACACATCGGCCGATATGGATTAATATCGACTTCCCAGATGGATCGAGAAACGACCCCCTTTTTTTCGGTGAAATCACGTGGGCCCCAGATGGATCCTGGAAGAAACTACCCGTTTTTTACTTTAAAACCACATAGGTTATTCCATCTGGGCTTGTGTGAGCACTGAGATAATCAGTTTAGCTCTCCTTATTTGTTTTAAAAGCATAGGAACCTACATTATTATACTTAAGCTTTGTTGAACCAGAAACCTTTAGTTCCCCGTGATGCGAGTTGATCAAATCATATAAACCAACTGGAAAACAATCATTATTTAATACAATTATTTTTATACCACAAAAAGTTAGTTTTTTCTTTCAGGATGAAGATTGTTTTGTACCTGTAACTACGTTGTTTCATAAACATAATGTTTATACGCGCAATATTTTTATTTTAAAAGCTATATGAGAAAGCTATTGGAGAAACGCGTCAAAAGAAAAATAATAATTATCAATAACCATGGCACAAGACAGAAAACTTTTTACTCTCCATTTCAAAAATGTAACCTTTTATTATTAGATTCCCACTATGTAATTTTTAAACTCGCCGCTTCCAGTAGACAACTAGACACACTAAATGATGACTTGATTTTTTTGAAAAAAATCTGTACAGTCTCAGCATCGAAGTGAGCCAGGTAGTGGCCAGTTTAACAGAAGTCATGAGGCCTAAGGAGTAAAAGTTTTAGCGATTTATCAAGTATATAACAAAATCTATACATGTACAACGCTGTATCTTAATAAGACTAAAATGAGGAAATAACAACTATTTAAAATTAGTTAAGTTAAGATCCATATTTTTAAACCGTGGTCAATACTGGTACAAAAATTATAAATTACATATATTTATGGAACATCAAGAATTATCCTCATATAGTTAGAACTCTAGTTATGACATTTTAAATATTAGAAGGTTACAATATCTTATTTAAGTAGGGGATACATAAATTTTATTGCATTTTAATTTGAGTAATGTATTGTTTCTAGTTGTTCACTTATAATTTTCTTTGAGTTTAAGTTGGCTTGAATAAAGACATTATGTCACTAGAGGGCTCAGTTTCTTTTAGTCTACAGAACTTCTCTTAGCTTTGTGATACGCATATCATGAGAGATCAAAACCTAAGAAAGTGTAGACTTGGAAGAGCAAGTCTTTTCTAAGAAGTTAACACTTTTTAAAAATAGCTTTTTTGTTGTTGGTAACTTGATTTTAATAAAGATTTCTGGGCTTGATCATGGCATATTACCAGTTCTAAAGGCATAGCAGAAAGTACTATTGTGAAAAATAATTTAACATGGATTTTTTTGCATAAAAATATTTTTCTGCAAAAAAAATTTTATGATATAATTTACAACACCTTTTTAAAACATAAACTTGTAAACAAAGATAGTTTTTAATCTGAATTTAGAATGTCAAAGAAAGTAGTATTCAGGGAAAAGCTCATTCCTAGTTTGAATAACTTCAGAAAATAAACAAAGAACTCAATAATATTTGGCATGCGTTAAATAATTCTTAAGCCCTACTCTTTGTCTATTATCCCCCAGAAGTGTAGCAATAGTGCTACCTCCTCCCTGCTTAAAGTATATTACATGAGATGCACGGACCATCTACCTGCATTGATCCTAGCAACCTGTGGCAGTTAGGTTGTGATTCCCTATAAAGAAATAAATTAAAATAATACAAGATGAGTTAATCCTCCTGCATTCTAAGAATTGCAAAATATTTCCCTTTAACTTTACAGGGAAGAATGGGGGTTACATCAAAAGATTATTCATATCCCTTTTTAATATTAGTTGATAATTTTAAATTTAAGTTTTTACAAGCATGAAACTTATTAAAAAAAAGAGAGTTTTTGAGATCATTAAGATACAGTTTAAGAACAGTTTTCAAAATTTTCATCTATGGTTTTATTTAGTGATGCAACGAATACCATTTTTGGTCCGGATACCGGATACCAGAATATCCAGGCCTAACTTTTGGGCGAATATCGGCCTTTTTAGGCTTCCAAAAGTATAAATGTCAAATGTCCATAATCTCGTAACACATTTTGCAATTGCATTGTAGCAGTTTTACTACTTGGATGACGTTACGTATATATAACTAACCAATAAACATAGTATGGTTATAACTAACCAGTCAGTCACCTAACTTACCAATCTTAGCAAAGACTAGTGAACAAGTTTACCTTTCTTCACCAGCTGTAGCAGCATATAGAGTGTGATCGGACTGTTTGCAGAAGCGGGGACTCATTTACGAAAAAAAGCGAACCGTATTCTTACCAAAGAACGCAGAACTATTACTTTTTTTTACTCCAATATTTTTACGTTTCTTGAAACAAACCTATATGCTTTATTTTTGTTATTAACATAATGTGTTGTGTTGTGTGTGATGCTCATACTACTACAGGTTTAGCAAGAGCCTAAACCAGGATCCATGAAGACATTGTTAGTCACTTGGGCAAAAAAGTCCAGGATCATGATGACTGGATTTTCTAACATAATTCATTATATAATGTGAAATATCAATGAATCAAATCGTATCACATGAAATAAAATATTAAAAATAACCTGGTTAAACTAAGGAAAAAAGTCAGTTTACACAATTAAAACAATAAAAATTTATATAGAGAAAATGTCAGAGATTAACAGGCCGGATAGTACTGCCGGATAATAATGTTTATCCGGTATCCGGACTACGCCAACTATCCGGCTTAATGGCCGGAGTAGGCCGATGCAGCCGGATGCGTTTGTTGGCCGGGTGATATCCATTGCAATCTAGTTTTTATTTTAAAAACATAGGTAACTGTTTTTAATTCAAGACGAAACTCTTTTATCAACAAGGCATTTAAATTTTATTCACTCTTGGATTTCTATTCGTTTAATTTTTTTAAAATAAATCAAATAAAGCACTTGATATGATTTTAAATTTTTTATTCCATTGTATTTTGATTTAAAAGTCACACAGTACAATGATTTTGGAAATGTAACCAAGATTTGTAAAAAAGTTAAATTAAAAAGTGGATGAAGTTGAAAAAATATTGAGATTTTGGACATATCCTTCCGAGCTTTTTTAAATTCACCCATAATTTACATTCTATTTTAGGTTGCTCTCAGATAAATGATATAAATTTAATTTTTTAATAAACTGCATAAATAAATTAGCCTTATTGGCAGGTAAATTGCAAGTTCTTTGTAATTACTTGTGATCGCTGCAATTTGCAATGGTGAAATTATATCTGCAGACAAACCAGAACCAACTATATGCTATTACCACATTGAATAAAATATATCAAACTAATCTTAACATCTTCACTTTAGAACGTCCACAGCGGTGAATATTATTGTAGAATTCACTTTACAATTTCCTTTTCTGCCACTTTTTCGTAACACTGACTTTTTTTATTGCTTAATTCTATGTAACTGTAGTGCAAGGTCACAATTTAAAAAAGCTGTCTAAATTTGAAAATTAATCAAATGAAATAAAGCAGGCTACATTATTTTGTTACAATAAGTGTAGATCAGCTATTTGCTATTTCCATATGATGTTAAAAAGTTTTAGTATTAATTACTTTATATTCACATTTGACTTACACCTTTAAAAAAGGTCAAAATTTTTGTATTAAAGTTAGCCTATTAAAGATTTCAAAATACTCAAAGGTATACTAGTACTTAAGCAACTGAAAATTATCAGTAAGGTTTTTGTTATTAAAAGACTATAGCACAAGGGTCAAGCACAATTTTGGATATACTCAAAAAACACTCTTTTTTTGCGGGATTTAATTATCAGAAGAGCTTGTACATTTCAGAAAAATTGTCAGAATATAAAGTTATTGATTTCAGAAAACTGACAAAGCTTCGTTTGTGCTTTCATAGCATGACAAAATTATGTCTATATATAAAGCTTTTAAATCTGAAATGTCACTACATGCTTTGCCCTTTTGCATAGTTGTTATACTTTTTTTGAAATATTCTTTGGGCAAAACATGCTTTTGAATTTACAGTTTAGTTCCCAACCCCCCCCCCTTTATTTTTTTACGACTAATAATCTACATCGTATTACTTTTTCAAGAATTCTTCTCAAGGGTTAGCAATTTAATCTGGAAATTATCCTGTCAACCATTTTGGCGCCAAACCCAATATTAAAGCTTTTGCAATAGCATTATAATTTTTTTGTTACAATTATATTATTTTTGAAAAACAATCAATGTTTAATTTTAATAAATAACACCAAGAAATTTGGTTAATTTGGCAGGTTGACAAGATAATTACAACTTACAAGATATATAGGAATTTTTTAAATAAAAATTTAAAACTTTAAATGGTTATGGTACTACACCTTTAAACATGGCTATGTTTTGTGCAACTTCACTATGACTTCATTGTAGAAACTGGGTGTGAATTTCAACAAGAAGGCTGAAGGTGACTATTTTCGTAAAACAAAATGCCAACAACCGCCTTCAGGTTAAAAGTTATACCCAATATATTATATTCATTCGTGCATCCCTTTAAAATTCAAACGAGACATCATAAAGACTTGAATTTAAGACTAAGACTAATAATTTAATACACAATAAGATAATATAATTCAGAAACTACTCCTTTTCCACAGATGTATTATCTTAGAAAAATAATACAGTCACTACTCGATAACTCAATAGTCCAGGGATCCCCCCCCCCCCCCCCCCCCCCCCCCCCACAACAATTATATGTCGACCTTATCCGAAGTTCGAGTTTTTGAAATATTACATTTCCACTACCTTTTCTACTAGTACTTAGGATGGGTCCACATGGTTTGATCGGTGGCCCAATATATTAACTATAGTTGAAGTATTTAAATTTTTTTTAAATAGCCACAGCTTATGTAAACATAAAGAGAATAATAGAGTCAAAAGGTTTATTAAAACTCAACTTTAAACAAAATTTGGCTTCATTACATATTAATCAAATATGGAGCATTCCAAGGAAAGTGGTCCTGGAAGGGCCAAAAAAATTAAAGTTACAAATAAAAAATTATGAAAAAACTTTCCCGTGTAAGTTAAAGGTTTATATTTCAAATAAATCACACTGATTTTCAAATCTGAATTGTCAATTTTAGGTGAAAAATTTGTCCCAATAAACTGGGCTCTGATTTAAGAAATAGATCTTTTAAGTGAAATAATATGCCAGATTTATGATAAACCTTTTAAGGGGTAAAAAAATTATAAATGATTTTTTTATTTACTCATATTGTTGCAAATGCATCTTTTTTTAATATCTTAGGCATATTTTTTTATACAAAGCTTTATTTTAAAAAAATTACTCCGGGTTAAATATGAATTACTTGTATGCTTAATGTAACACACGGAACGAAAAACTTATAACTTTTTTTATAAAAAAACTGTAAAACACCGGAGTAACAAAGCTTCATTTTATTAACTATAAGCTAGTTTATTACACATGAGGAAAGGAACCCATATATAAAAAAATTTCAAAACATGATTTTTCAAAAATTAAGCAAGGAATTGGGCAATTTATTTCTTGAAACAACACGGAACTATTTTGGCAATTAAGCAAATTCCATTCGTGACAGACATGACGTAAGACAACCTTTCTTGGCTCTTAAAAAGTTACTAAATGTTAATTGACTGTCAAAAATTTACCATGGGGTGATGCATAAAGGTCTTATATTAATTATAAGAAACGCTGAAATTTTCATTCAGGAGAAAATACTTAAAAATTAATTGTGGTTAAAACATGCCGTGACTGACATGAACAAAATTGAGACACAGATTTTGAGTGACCTTAATATTATTACCATTTGCTCTTAACTGGGTATGCAGTTTTCAAAGGTCCCAGAATTTTTTTTGGAATCCAATATAAGATTCTAATGTGCCAATCAGAAGATAAAAAATTAAGAAATTTTATAAATTAGTAAAATTATTATAAATATTTAATTAGCGTGGACTGGACATGACAAATGTGACAGACATGACAAAGTTTTAATGTTCTATATTTAGCCCAAATTTTAAAAATTTTATGTTCGAATATTTTTATCGAACTGTTTATTTTGAGGTTTAAACAAAGAGAAAATAAAGTGTCAAGTAATTTTTGCCGAGTAGATTTTGTTTAAAATAAAAAAGTTGAATGAATTTGAAAAATGATTGAATATGTTAATTTTCTTCAATGGATTTTGATTGTTAATTTTATGTGTTGTCTGGAAGGGGGGGGGGCCCTTGACAAAACTATATATTTCTGTTAAATAAAAAAGTTTTCTTCTTTCTTTATCTTCTGATTGGAAATATTGTTAATTTTCCTTCAATGGATTTTGATTGTTAAATTTATGTGTAGTCTGGAAGGCCCGGGCCCCTGACAACCAATAAATTTCTGTAAAATAAAAAAGTTTCTTCTTCTTCTTCTTCTTTGATGTCCCATGGCGCATTTTCGTTGGAATCAACCAATGAAGGAAACTGGAGTGGGAGTTGACGTGGTGTTTGTAATATAAAAAAAGGGAGATTTATCCTGAGAAGTACATTTATTAAAATGCGTGCTCATAGAGGCATGCATGTATATATGTCAAAAAAAAACATAAAACAAATAAATCCGTTTACAAAAAAGTTAAAAGCAATCGCAATAACTTAGACCTTGAATTAGAAATTTATCAATATAACTATTTTTTGTTTTCAGTTGTTATAAGTTTATTTTTGTAGCGTGAAAGTTTTTTTCAACGGTCCTTAGGTCCTTTTACGCAATGAAAGTTTTCAACCACCTGCTCTGACCAGAAGTACATATGATGAGGATAGAGTTAGATTGTTTACATTGGAGATCGATTAGTAGCTGAAATTATAGAGTGTCTTAGACGATATTTTTGTATTTCCTAGTGGACCATCGTCTTATAGAAAAGGTATGTGTCGGCCATCGGGTCCCAGTCTTCGAAAAGAACCTTGGCGGATATTGTCCGAAAAACTTAATGTCCAAATACCAAAATCCTTCTATTTCGCAACCGGACATACCATCCAAAATAACGGATATGGACACCCACGCGGTGACATCGGTCCGGGTACCAGGAATACGAAAAATTCACCAAAGTTAAATGTGACTCTGGCAGTAACATTGAAACTGTTTCAATTACAGCTATATAAAAATTGTGCTTGTTATTGTTGTGAAACTTGCAATGTGGTAGGAAATTAATTTTTTCACCAGTTAAAATTTTATGAGTTATATTTAAAATTTATTAATTGATAGACTTTTATATTCATTATAAAAAATTAAACAAAAAATGTTGCTTTACAAAGGTTAAATAATAAATAATTGTGTATTTAAATATGATCACTAAAACTCCTAGTATTTATTTATTTGCTAACCAAAGTGTTTATATCATTAAAAAATATTTGGATTTTAAAAACTGAACTGCAAATCAATTCGCACGCTGTAACACACGAAACGTTGTGGAGTGTAACCACACGTGACGGCGCTATTTATTTTATTGTTAGTCTGACTAATTTGTTACTCAAGATTTACCAACGCCCACTTTTTTTTAAGCTTGTTTACTTAGCTTGCTATTGATATTTTTTATTTTCCATGAGTATTTGCATAATTCGCAGGAATTATGCAAAAATATATAGAAGAAGAAAAGTAAATAACCCTGTTAAATGGAAACACACGTGACGACGAAATGAAAAAATTATATCTGCGTATTCTTTTTAGTTTAAAAAGATTACCGATTAGCTTAATAAGATCATTTAACATCTGAGAAAAGAATATAAGTTGTCATCCTTATTGGTTTTATACTGCTTTCAAAACGAAAATTTAACAAATCTACTGGAAATAGTGGTCCGAATGTAACACACGGAAACGCTGGAATGCTCCATATTAAAAATTACGCAGGTAGCAGGAAACCGTGTGCAGCAAACCAGTGCAGCACGGCAAGTTACAGGTTACAGATCACAAAAAACTTTGAACTTAGAAGACTTGAAGATACTTTTGAGTTATTCGAGACAGTATCGAGACAGTTTTTTTTTTAGGAAAAGTATAGGAAATGATTCAGGAACTTGATCAAAAGTTTGAGTTAGCGGTATTATTCGAATCATGGGACTAGTCGAGTTATGGAGGGTTTGTGACTGTAAAGATGCATTATACTGTAACCAAGTCAATATTATAGAGTTTTAAGTTTGAGCTAACCACGGCACTAGGTATTTTTGTAGGCCAGTTTCTGTGTTTTAACAAAATTAGATATTGTTGCTAGGACTTAAATTTTATTCCAAATAGCAGATCATAGTTTGACATCACTATGATTTACTCGTATAGTTTATATTTTGTCAGAACTGAATTTTTTTAAAAAAAATATTGGGACATATTATTGCAATTTTCTGTCTTTTGAAATATAATTGCTGTGTCTGTGTATCAAATGCCCCTTCGGTACTATTATCAATGTGATAATAATTTACAGCTTTTAGATGGGCGGTTTTTATAAACATTTTTGTTAGTTAAGAGGAACATACGGACAAGATTTGTTCCATGACTATTGATTATACTATACAATTACAGACAATTCTGGTCACCACAGTTTTAAATTCTAATATATTTTTAATTTAAATAATAAATCAGGCGACAAGGTGACAACAAACTAAGCGCTTCTGTTATGATGCATAGAATTAGAGTTGATGCTTACCGCGGTGGGAAACGTGGATTGTGGATTCCAACAAAAAAAAATTATTATATAACACAAATAATTTACCAGAATACAATTGATTCTTACCCTTCTATTTTTTTCTTGATGATGCCAATATTTATTTTTTTATAAAATCTTTCTTTTTATTTTTAATCTTTATTTTTAGCGGCCGTTGCCGTGTTTATACTGTGGGAGCAGATTTAATGTAATAAAAGCTATGTCCCAGTCCAGTTAAGTCAGGTTACAGTTAACTTTCAAAGAGAAATTACATTCAACAATTTATCGCCCATTCGTGTTTTAATTTACTTAAAATATGTTAATTTATTGTCAAAAAGTAATCACTAATAATTTGTCGAAGTAAAAAATATATATATTTACAGAATATTTGTGTTCCTTATATGCAAATATTTATAAGAATTGGCTTGTTGCCTTTTGCCCATTGAGTCCGTCTGGGTTCGAAGCTTTTTCAAAAAGGAATTTGATCTAAGAGTATGCAGAGAATTGTCTTTAATGTGATTTTGTTACAGAATTGTTAAATTCATAATTTGATGTTTTATATTTTATAAGAGTATTATTTAGGCTTTTACGTCTGTGAATTGTGTTCAGTACCCAAATAATATTGTTTGCAAAGTAAAAAATGATTTTCTACATAATTACTGCATGTTAAAGTAATTGCGTCAAACCATGAATGGATGTTGTCGCAAGAATAAATGTATTTAGCATGGTTTGAAAAACTATCTTAACTATTTCTGATTTAGTGTTGTTGGATTTTTTTTTTTGGGGGGGGGGATTATTCTTGCTAATTTCTTAGTATAAAAGTGATTTTGAAAAGGTAGATTTTGAAAGTGACAAACAGAAATTACACAGATTACTTTTAATCCACATCGATGCAGCTTGATTTTATAATAACTGACACCCTATGCATGCATAAACCTTACGCCACTCGTGGGGTAATGGTTAACTATATGGATTAATAAGATAGGAAACACAACAAAAAGAAATTTTTAATTGCATAGCAACTCGTATAAAAGATAATACGTGTGTTGTTACCTCCACTTTCTGATGATCGATCTTATCCCTGAATAGTGCAAAATATTTTAGTGTTAATGTGAAATATTTTCCCTGCTTTTCCTTTCCAATTAAAGCACATTTTACAAGATATTTTTTTTAATATTGGCATTTGAATTTTCTCTTTGTTATCGCCCCCCCTTAGTAACACGTGTTTCGAAACAGGGGAGCGACATTTATTAAATTACTTATTATACACATTAAAAATTCAATTCACTGATCTTAAGATTAAAGTCTACTTTTTAAGATTTAAAGTAGTAGTATTAAAGTTACAGATTATATCAGAATTTTCGGAAATATAAACAAATCACAAAATTTAATCTGGCTGAGACGTAATTTCTTTTAGGCTTTCATCATGTAACGTCCTATCGATTAGGCGATCGGATTGGTAATTTTTTTTCCTCAAGTGATATTGTTTCACGAATCAGTAGCGTCAAAAATTTAGTTTCATTCCGCATTTCTGTTGCTACTTAAGTCGCGAAACAGCCGCAAATCTTTTTTTTTTTTTTCAGATGCCTTTTAAAGCCTGATCACTCTCTTTTACTTAGTTCATGATATAAGTCAAACTGAATTACATTTTAATAGCATAATAATTACAGTTATATGCAGTATCCGTCGTTGCCCCCCCCCCCCACCGTAGGGTTCTGTGATTGAGTATATCTTATATTAGTTATCGTGTTAAACAATATTTTTTTACAGACTAAAACGTGTATCAAAACACGTGACACGATACTATATTAATTTTTTTTTTTAACTTATTTAAAATAAAAACAACTACATTTAAATCATATAATTTTATTAGATGTTAAAAACGTGTATGACAATAATTTTTAAGATATCATAATAGTCAGAAATAAAACCAGCAATTATGTTTTTTTGTAATATCACGTGATAATCAGATGGGCATCCATACAGATTTAGATGGGCTTTCCCACAATGGCCATAACTGTTTAGCCACATTGTTCCGTTTGGGCTTCCCCACATAATACCAGTGCAATTTTTCATGATCATTTGATTTTGCCTTTTACGATGGTTGATCTCAGTTATTATAAATTAATAAATATCTCATGAACAATGAATATATTTTAGTAATATGCATAATATACAGTTATAGGATAGAAAAAAGTGCGTTCTGGACAACAGCTTTACCTTTTTTTGCCACAGATGAGCAATCAACCCATATAGATTCGAGGGCGCCTTGCAGATATAGAAGGGCAACCCATATAGATTTTGATGGAGCAATCCATATAGATTTAGATGGGTGTACCACATCAGCCCATTCGGGTTTATGTCACTTTGGCCCGCCTGGGCTTCTCCCACGTGATTCCAGTACAATTTTACGAGCATTCAATTTTGCCTTTCAATAAGTTGACCGAATCTCTGCATAGTTAATAATAGACCGCAACAATTAATGTATTTTTAGTAATATGTGTAATATTCGGTAGGATGATACAAAAAAATGTAGGAGCATTTAGACAGCAGTTTCACTGTATATGGACAAATGGGCAATTCCATATAGATTAGAGAGGGCTCATCCCACATTGTTCCACCTGGCCTTCCATCATCCGATCCATTGGGCTATCCACACATCGTTCCACTTGGGACTATCCCACCATCGATGCACCCTGGGCAATAATCCTACATCGATCACTGAGCCATTCCACATCCGGCACCTATGCTCTCTATGTCATCCCAGTACAAATTTCACGTGCAAATAGATTTTGCCTTTCAAGTTGACTGATCCTCTGTATTAGTTAATTGTATACCGAAGCAATGAATATATTTTAGTATATGTGTTATATACAGTAGGATGATAAAAAAGTAGAGCATTTAGGGGGGGGGGGGGGAAAAAACCCAGCAGTTTCACGGGTATTTAGGGGACAAAAATGGGCCATCCATATAGATTTAGAGTTCGGGGGACCATCCCACTTTGATCCACCTGGGCCTATCCACACATCGATCCACCTGAGCATCCCACATCGATCCACCTGGGCCATCCACATCGATCCACTGAGTCATTCACTGGCCATCAATGCTTCTCCACGTGATCCCCAGTACAATTTTTTCCACGAACAATCGATTTGCCTTTCAAGTTGGACGATCTGTATTAGTTAATAATTTATACCGAAACAATGAATGTATTTTTTAGTCTATCTGGTTTATAATTTATACAGGAGGTTGATAAGAAAGTAGAGAATTTAGACAGCAGTTTCAATGAATAGGACATATGGGCAATTATATAAGATTTAGTTGGGCCATCCCACATCAATCCACTGGGCCATCCACATCGGTCCATATGGGCACACCAATTGGGTACCACACTTTTCTTCAACATTGGGCCCCACTGGACTTCCCTCTAGCCCATCATTAAATTTTCATGAGCAATCAATTTTGCCTTTTAAGTTAATCGATTTCTTTATGAGTCTAATATTATGCCGAAAATTGAATACATTTTATTATTATGCTTTAATATATAGTTGGAGGAATAAAAAAATATTTATTTGGGGGAAAAAAAAAAAAAAGTAGCTTTCTTTATAAGACAGATGGCAATCTCATATATATTTAGATGGGCTATCCACCATCGACCCACCTGGGGTTGTCCATATCGGGCCCATTCGGGTTTTCTATAAAGTTCGGTTTTATTAAAATAGGCTATAAATTGTTATAATATTATTT